>CAHIKZ030000063.1:667500-877500 GCA_903632075.3 Acanthosepion pharaonis | reverse complement strand
ACAGACCTTAGTTACGGTTTCTGGGAGAGAGTGTTATTATCTAGCGTGATCAACAATTTGAACAAGGCCAGTACGCTCAAACTCTCGGTCACGATGACTTGTGACTTCGTGCTAGCACAGCTTTCGATATATATATATATATATATATATATATATATATATATATATATATATATAAATTAATAAGATTTTAAAATATGAGTTGCTTATACAGTAAGTATTAAATATTTTACAAAATAAGTTTTTGGCATATTTAAAAATATTTTCAAGTGAATATGATTTAAAAATATTTTTTGACATATTAAAAAAAATATTTTTAAGTTAATCTGATTTAAAGTTTAAGTTTATCCCGGAAGTTCCATTCGTATTAAATGCTGTAAACAATCAGTAAAACGTTAAACATGAACTTGTAAATCAGACCAATGATGACACGAACGAATTGAAATATTTAACTGAATCACAATAAAATTAACTTCCATTTCAATGGTATGTTGAAATCAACTTCAATGTTTTATAATCTGAATCGTCAGTGACCCAACGGGTCACGTGTAGTCTATTATAATATAAGAGCATGACTGGGTAGGAAAGATCATCCACTCGGAACTGTGCAAGCGACTACATATTTAAGGTACATACCAATGTTGTGTGCAGAGATTTAAGCAGATCATTCTATTCAAACCAGAAGACCGGATCTAGTAGTCGTAACCACGACGACGACGACCACCACCACCACCAACAAGAACAAAAATAACCCCGCTATCACAACATAATGTAGAAATATTGTTAAACATTGTTAAACACTGTGTCTTTTCTTTTCGTTTTCTTTTCTTAAATCACGGTCTTCTATAAGTGTTGTAATAATAATAATAATAATAATAATAACTCCAGTTGTAGTTGGAGTCCTCGGATTGATTGGAAAAAGTTCCGATAAAATAACTGGAGGAATTACTGGTAGCTCGAGCCTAAAACAAATACAAAAGAAAATGTACTCACATGTCCAGCTCATACATTACGAAGAGCTTTATCTATGTAAAATATTTGTGATCTTAGGTTATCTTTTACAAAAACCGATCAGTTATGAAGCTATTTGTCACCTTAGGTCTCTAGTTGGGACCCGGAAGGAAATGTGTATACAACACAAATCAAAGGAAATAATAATAATAATAATAATAATAATAATAGGTTCCGATAGATTCATTGGATGCATTCCTGGTAGGCCAAACCTTAGAAAAATACTAAAATTTGTACTCACAAGTACATTACGAAGAGCTTTATCGATATAAAATGTTTGTGATCTTAGGATTTTTTTTTTTGTCTTGAAGCCATTTCTGACCTGATGTCTCTAGTTGGGACCCGGAAGGAAATGTGTATACAACAGAAATCAAAGAAAATAATAATAATAATAATAATAATAATAATAATAATAATAATAATAATAATAATGACACCATAGTTTCTTCACAATACACAGTTATTTTTTAATCAAACGTGAATCTAAATGCTTATTTGGATGCTTTACGTTTCCCAAAGAATGAATGACGGAAAAAGGCTAATTTGTTCCCTCGGTACCATATACTTTTTGTATGAAGAATACATTAATAACCAACGCCCCATCTCTCTTTCTCTCTCTCTCTCTGCATGTGAATGATTTGGACTCGACAGATTTGGTTAAAGTTGACAGCAATACACCAAACCAATGCCATTACGACAGCTTGTATAAATGACACGGCCCATTTATGTTGAGAGAGTCAACCGCCTTGATCGTAAATGACTAAAACTCAATGAACGTACAATTGAAGTAATTATTCTTATGCTTAAATTAATTGCTTTTTTAATATAACCTTACCAAGACGAAATTGAGAGCAAATGATAAAGCAAATAACAATGTATATAATGTTAGACTATATACATATATAAAAATCTGTCTTATACGAATTCTGATCAAAAAGTCTCGGAACAGTTGCTATGGTAACGCAAGCTGAAGGAAGCTGTTTGGCACAGATTGACTTCGAAATCTGTCGCGCATGCGCACTAAGCTGTAACGTTCGTACCCACTTCCGATGTTTATAGCAGTGCATGGAAAGAAAGTGCGTAGAGTGTGGTCGTTATACCACAGAGGTTCTATCAGTGACCATGGCTTGTACAATATTCCCCGGGTCAGACAACCGCCATATTCCCTAGATCTCGACTTCTTGCAACTTTTTCTTCTTTCCAAAATTCAAATTGACTTGAAAGGAAGACGATTTTAAGATGTCGAGGAAATCCAAGAGAATACGACAAGGGAGGTGTTCGCTATCCTCCAAAAAAGGAGTTCCAAGAATGCTTCCATCAAGGGAAACGACGTTGGATATTGTGTGATGCTTCCGAAGGAGATTAAATGCTGAATTGTTATACGTAGTTTTTTTTTAATAGCACCAGCCCCGATACTTTTCGATCAAACCTCGTATATATATATATATATATATATATATATATATATATATATATATATATATATATATATAGCCGAGTTCGAATTCCAGTCGAATCCATTACATTCACTTACGTGCGAATCCTCTTCTTCTCCCTCCAGTCATGGGTTCTATAGCCTTGGATGGCAACTGGTCTACGAGAAGGACATCTGTGAATTCAAAACCTGCGGAGGGTCGTTTGGGGCCCTTGTGGCACGTAGTGCACCAGGTCTCAGTATTCTGCTCTTCAAAAAGTGTGGATGGTCCTGCAAGTAACCTTCACCACTATAATCAAATGTGCCGTTGTCGGGCTGTCGTTTTCCTGGGAACTGATCTGCTTGACCCTCATACGTCGAGTCGACTGGGAGAGATAGTATATATATATATATATATATATATATATATATATATATATATATATATATATATAATAAATTTATTGGTCAGAGTTAAATTAGACCAGGAAAGAGTAGTATTAAAAAATTAGCTTAATATATGTATAAACAAAATAAAATAAAAATAAAAATTTAACATGCAGAGCATTTAAATTTGAAAAAAATTGGGAGGTCAGCTGATCACGCAACATTGGTTTCAACCCTTTAATATCTTCGATCCAGACTAAATAATTTCTAACGCTTTTATAATTTTAAAATCAATAAATAAACGGACAACGCAAAGCGTAATAAAACAGGACGAGAAAATCAAGGGTATTCAAAGTGTATCAAAGGGGAGGGGGCGGTTACATGTAATGTACATGTTTTCATTCTGGTTCAAACAGAGTCCAAAAGGAATTTTTGTGTGTGTAAGCATCGCGCCATTATTTCTGATCTTTCATCAGAAGGTTTTATACATATATATATATATATATATATATATATATATATATATATATATATATATATATATATATATATATAGTGGTTTATGTAATCACATCATTAATCATACTTATTATAAAACCCAGGTTGTATGTGTGTGTGTGTCTGTACGTTTTATATATTGGATCGCATTTCCTACATTTTTCAACCGATTTCAACAAAACTTAACAGGACTGTGTAAAATTACCTTGCGGTGGTTCTGACAGCGCCAAAAATTGGAAAACACAATTGTTTTTGCATGAAATCAATTTGGAACCACGATTAAGAGGCATTGCGAGAATGAAAGGGGACAACTCATATCGAGTTATACTTATTATAAAACCCAGGTTGTTTGTGTGTGTGTGTGTGTGTGTGTGTGCGTGCGTGTGTATATGGGATCAGATTTCCTACATTTTCAACCGATTTCGACAAAACTTCACTTTTTTTTGGCAGGTAGTGTTTCTTATTGCTTGCACTTTTTTTCTTTATTTTTACATTCAGAATGCTTTAAAATTCCATTTACAAGACAATTGTTTATAATAAAATTCTATTCAATCGATAGACTCCTAACGATTGAAAACAATGTTTTTGTTTGAGTTTGGGTTTGACCAATTCGTAAAAAAACAAAACAAAAAAAAAAAAAATTAAGACATGCGTGTCCGTCAACCTTAAACAATAATCTTTGTCAATTTTATTTTTCAGTCTTTATGATGGTCGATACTTGATCTATCTCTTACTGTTACATCCCCGGGCAACGCTATACTGCTAGTATATAAATAAAAGTAATTGTTCACTTATCTTGTTTCACGGATATTACATTCGCTCGCCAAGTAATCTGATTTCAAAATTTTTTTACAATCAAGTCCTCCTGACGAGTGGATATAATATCCACTAAACACAAACGCCGGTCTTCTTCACAAGTTGAAAGGTTATGGTATATCTGGGCGAATTTTTTTTAACATATTCAGTCTTTCTTATTAAATCACGAAATGAATATCGCCCTGAACGGCCACTCTTCTATATTTTTGTATTAATGCAGGTGTCCCCAAGCGCTCTATCATTGAACCTAAATTTTCATCGCTGACCTTACTGATTGCATCAGTTCTCAACTCTACATATTTCTTGTTTTGAACATTGCTGCTACATCTGGTCTGGTGCTCCTGATATATATTTAAAAATTCTTGATATTATCCAAAGAAGAATCGGCAATATCATTGGTACTGAACTGACATCTCATCTTCAGTCCCTGTTCCAACGCATTAACCTAGCTAGCTTCCTTGCTAAGCAGAGTATTAAGAGACAGAAAAACTTCGTTAAGAGAAAGAATACTGAACTGTTACGTGATATCTTTCTTCCTATATAGCAGTGAATGCAGAACAGACTCTTCAAAGATGAAGAAGAGACTTGAAGCAACAGAAACTTAGTTGTACAGAAGGATGGACCAAACATGTGAGCAAGGACGAAGATTTAGAAAAGATGGAAACAAAAAGGAATCTTATATTTAACATCAGGAAGAGACAGTTGAAATTTCTACAGAAGGATGCTGTGGATACCATGACCGAATATGTGAGCAAAGACGGAGTTTTAGAGAAAATGGAAACAAAAAGGAAACTTATACTTAACATCAGGAAGAGACAGTTGAAATTTCTGCAGAAGGATGCTGAGGATACCACATCAACGAAGAGACAGTTGAAATTTCTGCAGAAGGATGCTGAGGATACCATGAACCGAATATGTGAGCAACGACAAAGTTTTAGAGAAAATGGAAACAAAAAGGAAACTTATACTTAACATCAGGAAGAGACAGTTGAAATTTCTACAGAAGGATGCTGAGGATACCATGAACCGAATATGTGAGCAACGACGACGTTTTTTCTAGAAGGAAATACTAGGGATGGAAACAAAAGGAAAATGGAAACAAAAAGGAAAATTATATTTAACATCAGGAAAAGACAGTTGAAATTTCTACAGGATGATGTTGAGGATACCATGGACTGAATATTTGAGCAACGACGAGGATATTGAGGAAAAATACTTAACACTTGGAAGAGACAGTTGAAATTTCTGGAGCACGTAATGAGGAAGGATGCCTTGGCAAATCTGATACTCACAGAACAGTTTGATGTACAGAGGAAAAGAACGCATAACATAATTGATGGGCTTGAGTTAATGGATGGCGAAACAGGCTTTAAGAGAAATAACAAAAAGACAAAATTTATTAAGAGCTACAAAGGACAGGAAATTGTGGAGAGCCATGATCGCCTACATCCAGAAGGTACATGACACATAAAGAAATAAAATGAGCTCGAGTAAATGAATAATGGAATAAGATTTAGGAGAAATAACAAAAAGACTAAAATTTATTAAGAGCTACAAAGAACAGGAAATTGTGGAGAGCCATGATCCCCTACATCCAGAAGGATCATGGCACATAAAGTAGAAAAATAAGCTTGTGTAAATGGATGGTGGAACAGGGTTTAGGAGAGATAACAAAAAGACAAAATTTATTAAGAACTACAAATGACAGGAAATTGTGGAGAGCCATGATCACATGCATCCTGAAGGGAGACAGTATATAAAGAAGTAAAAGTTAATGTTAGCCTTGCGTAAATAATGTTCTGAAGCCAACTTTTTCTCTTTTCATGTCCGATCTCCGTTGGCTTAAGTCAAAACTTCGCATGAGTGAACCAAAGTGAAATTTCAATCGGACAGGTTCAGTGAGAAATTGATTTGACCGCTTTTATGTCGTTGAAGACCAGACGCATTCATATATTCTGAAGTGTTCGGATTATTTTCTTAACTTTTAATAGCGCTATCGTTCCTAAATCGTCCCGGTGATAGAAATGACGGTCGTATAAGAATCTGTGAGAGGAACGGTCGTTGCTTAGCGTCCATTTTTATTTTCGTTATGTCTAAGATGGTGGGAGAAATCGTTTTTATATGTAGCAGTTTTCGGTGGCGTCCACTTACAAATGGTATTGCTAGTTGAAGATGACAGCTTCTTAAATCATCGCCTTTCCCCAGTTCTCCAGCGCCGATATACAATCTTCTTTTGCGTTTGTGGGAGTAAAAATGAATAAGAGGCAAACTATGGACAAACTAGAGTGAACTTGAGCGAATGAGTTGAGATTGTGCGGTAGAAGGGTTTTTTTTTTATTATGGCATTGATCGCACTTAAGGTTTGTAGATGGCAGAAAGGGTGGCTGGGAATGCATGCTGTACGGGGTTAAAGAAGGCAGTTGATCAAATCAAAACATTAAGTTGCTCCCCACTCCGCCACCATCCAATTCAACGATCCAGGGATAAATTTAAAGAGACAAGGAGAAAGGTTGAAGATTAAGAAAATGTGAAGGAATATTACGGAACGAAAAAGAAAATAAAAGGTGATATTAAATAATTTCTTTCACTATCAGCTTTTATTTTCTTTAGACGAGCAAAGAAGAAAGAGAAGAAATTTGGGATAAAAGTGAAAAAAAAAAAAACAGGAAAGAATTGAGAAAGAGAAAATAGGAATGGAAAATGAAAAGATGAGAAAGATGTAAGAATATTATGAATTCGAACGAAACGTTAAAATTGAAAGAAAACGAATAAATTAGAAAGAAGAAAGAAAATGCAAGAAAACAGACGAACAAGAAATTCTAGAAAAGAATGAAAAACGAAGAAGAATTGAGAAAGGTGAAATTGTAAATGAAAAAAACAAAGCGAAAGAAAAAAAATGAAGAGCAGGCAACATTATGAAAAGAAGAAAAAAGGTGAAATGAATAAAGAAGAAGGAAGGGAAAAATTCTAGAGAAGAATGAAAAAATTGGGAAAGGAGAAATTTGAAAAAAAAATGAAAAATAAAAAAACGAAAGAAAGAAAATGAAGCATTATTATGAAAAGAAAGAAATAAAATTGAAGGAAAATGAATAAATTAGAATTAAGGAAGACAGAAGAGAAAGAAAGAAGAACTACTACAGAAGAACGAAAAAAATTAGGTAAGGAGAAATTTGATCGAAAAATGAAAAAAAAAACACGAAAAAATGAATGAAAATGAATCCTTATTACAAAACGAAAGAATCTAAATTGAAAGAAAATGAATAAACTTGAAACAGAGAAGGTAGAAAAGAAAGAATATATGTTCTAGATAAAAATTTAAAAAGAACCAATTGGAAAAGATGACTTTTGAAAGAAAAATGAGAAATAGGAAAAAATAAAGAGAAGGATAGAAGAGGATGGAAAAGAAAAGATGAAACGTTATATAACAACAATAACAGCAAGATGATGTAAACAGAGGAGAAAGAAAGAAAAAAGAGAGAAAAAGAAAGAAATTGAGGAGAAAGAAAGAAAAAAGAAATAAACTGTGGAGAAAAAAAGAAAGAAGAAAGAAAAAAAAAATTGAGGAGAAAAAAGAAATAAACTGAGGTGAAAGAAAGAACAAAGAAATAAACTAAGAAGAAAAAGAGAAAGAAAATAAAGAAAAAAGAAAGAAAAGGAAATACACTGCGGAGTAAGAAAGAAAAAAAAGAAAGAAAAAGACAAGGAAATAAACTGAGGAGAAAGAAAGAAAAAAGAAAGGAAAAAGAAATAAACTGAGGTGAAAGAAAGAAAAAAGAAAGAACAAAGAAATAAACTAAGAAGAAAAAGAGAAAGAAAATAAAGAAAAAAAGAAAGAAAAGGAATTACTGCGGAGTAAGAAAGAAAAAAAGAAAGAAAAAGACAAGGAAATAAACTGAGGAGAAAGAAAGAAAAAAGAAAAAATTGAGGAGAAAAAAGAAATAAACTGAGGTGAAAGAAAGAAAAAAGAAAGAGCAAAAAAATAAAATAAGAAGAAAAAGAGAAAGAAAATAAAGAAAAAAGAAAGAAAAGGAAATAAACTGAGGAGAAAAAAGAAAGAAAAAAATAAACTGAGGAGAAAGAAAGAAAAAAGCGAAAAAAGAAATAAACTGGGGAGAAAGAAAGAAAAAAGAGAGAAAATAGAAATAAACTGAGAAGAAAGAAAGAAAAAAGAAAGAAAATAAAAATAAACTGAGGAGAAAGAAATAAATAAAAAATAAACTGATGAGAAAGAAAGAAAAAAGAAAAAGAAAAAGAAAAAGAAATTAAGGAGAAATAAAGAAAGAAAAAAAGAATGAAAAAGAAGTACACTAAGAACGGATGAAAAAGTAAAAGAAAGTTCAAAATGAAAAAAGGAAGGAAGGAAGCAAGCAATCAAGGAAGGAATGCCACTAAAACGCAAGGGGTTACTAGTAGTGAAATAAAATGAGAAAACTTTAGGAGAAAGAAGCGGAAAGAAGCGGAAACTCAATTTTAAAAAGAAGAAACAAGGGATAAAACTCTACTCCTGTTCAAAAAACAGTGACGAGGTAAGAAGAGAACGAAAAAAACGAAAAAATAGAAAGGAATGAAAGAATAAGCTGGTTAATAACTTTAGTTCGTAAAAAGATACGAAGGAAGGAATAAAAGAATGAATGAATAAATGAATGAAGGAATGTTGGTGATCAATGAAATCGAACGCCGGAAATTAGAAAAGGCGAAGGAACGAATGAAAAGAGAGAATTTAAACAAGAAAGACAGAAGGAACACAGTTGTTCCGAAAGAAAAAAAAATGAAGGAAGATAGAAACACTGTAAATCAATGATGACAATAAAGAGGAAAAGAAACGAAAAGAAGAAAAGTAAGAAGAAAAGAATACAGTAAAACTCTCAGCGCGGAAAAAAATGGGGGAAAAAAGTGGATATAAAATTATATATGAAAGGATTTGAATAAAATAGCCGAGAGATAACATGAAACAAGGAGGAGGAGGCCGTAAAAAACAAACAAACAAAAAAGAACTGAGAAACAAGCAAATTTCAGGAAAAAAAAATGGAAAGGCAGAAGATCGATTTGGAATGAACGAACGAGGACAGACAGCGGCGTAAATTCGGTAAGAAAACTAGACAAAGAATCCATTAAAGAAAATTTATCTGAATATACTGATACGCATTCTCGGATTTTGAATAAAACAAGCGAGGGATCAAGCGGGAAGTGGATTTTATTATTTTCCAAATCTAATAATATAATAAAATTGAAAAAAAACTAAGGAGTGATAGAGATTAGTTTACAATTTAGCTTGTTTGAATGAAGGAATGGTATGCAAGTTATTTAACGGGAGTTTAAACAGATTTCTTCAATATCAAAATTTTTTTTAACAGAAATCGATATAAAAATCACAAAATATTTGTTCTTGGTCTTTCATTTAATATTCTCGGGCATATAAGAAAAAAAAACACATTTTAAATAGTTACATTTATATTAAACTAAAGAAAGTTTTGTAAATCGCCATTTGCAATATGTGCTATTTTTTTTCCATGGCTACACATGGATTTATCCATTGCTACATGGAACTTTTGCAATCGATGTTTTTCGTGGATTTCTTTTTACAATCTTTTTCATGGATTTTTCTATGGATTTTTTCCATGTCTACATTTTTTCAAGGATGTTTTTCCATGCATTTTTCCATAGCTACATAGCTCACACATGGATTTTCGCCATCCCTACATGTGATCTTTCATGAATTTTTCCATGCTTTTTTCCATGGCTTCATAATTGCACATGTATTTTCTCCATGTTTAACTTGGATTTTTTCCAGGGATTTTTTCAAAAATGTTTTTCTATGCTCTTTCCATGGCTACATAGCTTACTCATGGATTTCTCTATGCCTACATGGGATTTTTTTCATGGATTTTCCATGCGTTTTTCCATACCTATACGGATAGATAACTAATTTTGTTAATTTTCTATAGCTATACAAATTCAAAATATTATAAATCACTAACAGCCATACTGAACTGTTCGATCAGAAAAAGCGTTCAATTAGAATGGAGCAAAAATAGCATCATGTTTAGATGTAACAGAGTCTATCTTCTTCAATTACTTTAAAATACTTTCATTAAAAAACATTTTGCATTAATGCAGTTACTGATATAAGAGAAGTAGTTTGTATTTATTTAATCAAAGTTAGCCAAGGACATGAAGCGGTAAAACAGGCAACATGAAGACCCACTTCAGATCACAATTATTTTGGAGTTTTTGAAATTCAATTAGTCAGTGTGCTACCAGGGATGTAAAGGAGGATACATTTATAAAACAATTGTTAAGTTTGATGAAAATTGGTTGAAATATCAACGAAAAATAAGAATGTATCCTGTAAAAATCGCCATTTTTCGCTATTTACGCGAGATTTCACCATATGGGTGGACTCATTTATCAAGGTAAATGACTGTTAAACAATCAACTTATTGTTGGCTTCAACTGAGTGGATTTTGTATTAGACTGCTTGAAAATTGAGGGAGTTTTTAGTTTAAAATTCGTGTCAAATCGAATTTTCGTTTTTCGCGGTTGTTCGCTAAACGCAGTATCGTAGAAATAAAAATGAGGTATTGTTGTGCTCGTCGTTATGTAAGTAACCTACATACTGAATTTGAACGTTATCGGAGGAAAAGGTTGAATTTATCGATTTCTTGATCGGCTTTACCGATTATTGATTTTTTAATAAATTATCGATTTTTCTCTAAGAACCTATCTCTTACATTGTACAATGAATGTCCCAAGTTTGGTCAAAATCGGTTGGAGGGATTTTGATTGAAAAGGTATCACACAGACAGGTAGACAATCACACAGACATCCTCTGTTTTAGATATATAGATCATAACAATGTGGTTTTAATTTTAAGTGTCAATCTTTGTCTTTATTGAAACTAAGCTTAAAGTTAGAGGAAAACAAGCAAATAAGTTAAACTCAAAAAAGACTTGTGGAGAAGGTACTGTGAGAAATCAAACCTGTCAAAAGTGGGAAAACAATAAAATATTAGGAATTAGGAAGACCAAAAATTGAATTTAACTTCTTCAATGTTAACTGGGAGGCAAGAACCCGGAATTCCACAAACAAGTATTCCAAGAGAAGAAACTATTATCATAGAACTTACGGTTCCATCTGGCCATTTATGCTCGGCCCGGTGGCTAGGATCAAAGTGTAGTATCTGCGCTTTGTGAGCTGCCGGGTCGGGTGTCTGTCGAACTCTCTGCTTGCAGAGAGGAACCCAGACGAAGCTCCGCCGAAGGGTGGGGTTTCGTTGGGGAGGTTGACAGAACTGGCCCGCCTCGGCAGGTTTGGATAGTTATTTATTTTGGCTGGGCCTACGGGCTCAGAGATACCCACATTAAAAAGGCCTTGTGCCACATTCGATCCCCGTGGGTGGATTGATAAATACCATCTGGCCATTTATGTTGTAAGACCTAGCTGCCAATCTAGTACTTAGCATAGTTTCGTAAAGTCCAGGTACCAAAGAGGAAAGCTCATCCGAACAATTACTATGAAAGTATTTGTGGAAAAGGCACAGCAAAGCTACATTACGGCGGTGGGAAAGTGACTGAATCCGAGATGCCAGGTTAGGACTGATAACATTGCAGATTCTTCTTGGGATTTTATTAAGGATTTGTAACAGAAACAGTAGACTATATGTGTTGGCAATGTTCATTGCATTGTGGAATTAATCAGTTTTCTTCTACCTCAACGATTTTACCTCGAAATAACCGTGCAATGCATGTTTCTAATGTCCATAATTTTGTAATTCTTTTTTTTATTATAGATCGTTATGTATTGTTGCATACTTCGAACCTATCTCTTACATTGTACATTGTATGTTCCAAGTTTGGTCAAAATTGGTTGGATGGATCTCGAGTGAAAAGGCAGGCAGACAGACAAACAGACATCCTCTGTTTTATATAGAGAGATTATTTAAATATTCAAGTTTTGTTTAGAATCCTAATCCAGCTTACTTGCACCATTAACTACTAAATGCAAATTCGTTTCTCTCTGGGTGCTTTACATTTAGAATTTTGTGTTGTAACTATTTTCGCTAGACGGACCGGAATAAAAATTGCCCCATCCTCTCAACCAAGTGTTACGTATGTCAGAATATTCCTCAAAATAAGCGTACAAAGCATGTTTCTAATGTCCTTAATTTTGTAATTATTTCATTTTATTTTATTTTTTTACAGATCGTTATGTATTTTTGCATACTGCGAAAAGGCTTTAATAATGTTGAAGTTTCACACTCGACGAGAACTTGCTGGATTCTATCTATGAAAATCCTATCGTTGTTTGCTTGCTGTCAGAGAAGTAAGGTTTCCACTTTTAGTTTTTGGCTCTGCTGGTTCGACTCCTTGAAAAATTTCGACCAGAATCTCTTCAGAAAGATCTGCTGCATCGAATTCTCTTTCTTTTTTTTCACACAAATGTCATTCAGAAAAGCACGAATTATCTCTTTTTTTTCCCTGGTTAAATAGCTGGATAGGCTGGGCTCTCAAGCCTTAGGTAGCGATTACTCTAAGAGAAGGACAACTTTGAATTCAAAACCGTGAAGAGCACAACGTGAAAGAAGTTCACTATTATTCACAAGAACGATCTCCCCGATGTCATCAGTTCCCAAATAGGCATCTATGCTGACAACACTACTATTTACTCCTGCCTCAATAGCAAGTCTGGTATCGCTGACAAAACTAACCTGGCCGTTAGTCTTGAAAAGGACCTCCAATCGGTTGTAGAATGGGAGAGGAAATGGCTGGTTAATTTGAATGCCTCTAAAACAAAACTGCTCTCTATTACTCACCACAGGGAAGCATCCCTGCCTACCATTGGAATGTCTGATGCTCAACTTCACGAGAGCCGCTCTTTGCGACTGCTTGGTCTCACATTATCCGCTGACCTGAGATGGAACAATTACATTGAATCAATTGCTTCATCTACCGCAAGGAAAGTTGGTTCCCTGTGTCGCGCCAGAAAGTTTTTTCTCGCACGAGTCTATCCTTCAAAATTGGTTGGATGGATCAACCATTCGCCCTTTTGCATGGAATACTGCTGCCATATATGGTCTGTTCGCCTTAAGGTCCTCGACAAAATTCAGAGACGGATAAGCAATGTGATTGGTCCTGATCTAACATCTCCCCTGCAGTCGCTCTCTCACAGATGTGCCGTCGCCTCCCTCCGTTTTTTCTACAAATACTTTCACGATAACTGCTCCGTCGAGCTACTTTCGCTAATTCTCAGACTGCATGGATTTAAGCGTGCTACTAGGCTGGCATCACGGTCCCACCCTTTAACTGTCGAAACGGTTCTTCTACTCCAATAGCTTCATGTCTCGCACCTTCAGTCTGTAGAATTCCCTTCCTATTACTTGTTTCCCTGATAGCTATAATCTCCAACTATTCAAATGTAATGTCAATCGACATCTCCAGATGACTTTATTTATTCCCTATCCTTCTCTTCATCCTTTCCTCTATCATGCCTCTTTGCTCTCCACTCTCTGTAACCCCTTGCGTGCTAGTGGTATCCCGTCTTGCTTTGGGTGAAATGCTTAAAAGAGCATCTGTAGGCTGTCATGATCGCCTTCGTCCTGAGAAGGAGGTATGGATTTTTTTTTAAACACAATAAAAGAAACTATAATTCTTCGTTATTTTAGTCCGAAAAATAGAACCAACACTACATCAGCTGCCGGCATTTATGACATAAAAGTCTACAATGTAGGAAAAGCTATATAGGCGAAACATCTAGGAATCAAAGGCGCGCATCTGCGAACATAAGGGAGACCCAAGTTAGGAGAACGCTTGAAATTTACTCTACATAGTAACAAAATAGGCCATAACTTCGATTTTATGTATACCACCCAAATTATAATTTGATTGATTCGATTGCTGCGGCTCGTCAACTCTTTGCAGGTTATTTAAAGTCAGAAAATATTTTTAGATTGTAATATTTTTTTCGGATAATAATGATTTAGGGATAAACATTTTACTAATTAACCCATAGCTGTGGAGAGAAGAGGTAGATTCATATCTTTCCCAATGCTATTTGCGCGTAAGGGAAATATAACGAACCCAACTGGAATTAGAACTCGGCTCTCCGATTAACAATCCCGAGTCTGCCCATCTAAACTTACAGCACCTGCTATTCCGAAGCAGCCACTCATCTTGGTACTGACCAGGCTCGACGTTGTCTAAATTCAATGATCGTACAGGAACCGATGTTTCAACGTGATCTGGCCGTAAAACACATCTTAATTAAAAAAGAACATAATTCTTTACGCAGGGAATATTTCGAGGGAGTTCTGATAAATATTTTACTATCTATAAACATACGTTAAACACACTTTATTACATCAACAACTTTTATAAAATCCATACTAGTTTAGGATATGTTTTTCTACTGCTACAACCGGTGTAACTTAAATTCTTTCGTCCGCTGTTTTGTGGAACATGCTCCCATGTGGATACTTCTCCAAACAGGCTTAATCTCTTCTAGGCTAGGGTCAGTTGTCATCTGTCCGCGAAATCTTCACTTCTACGACCTCCTCGTATCTTCATATCACACACTTTATTCGGTAACCCTCTACCTTGAGCGGCACTTACACTTTGTATTTGGTAAAATTTAGTAAAAAAAACAAAACAAAACAAAACAAAAAACACTGTTGTAATTTTATGTCATTTTCATGCGGAGCCGGTATTCATAAGAAAGCAACCCGTGGGGAGCCACTGCCGCTTTCCTCCTAAAAAAAGAAAAAAGCAATAAATGAATTGTAGAATGCTTTTAGGTGACCCATCTAAGAATAGTTATTAACAAGCTGGTTTGGTTTGGTTTGGTTTGGTTTGGTATGCATCTAGGAATCCAATTCAATGGGTTAATTAATGCCGACAAATCTTTTCTTGATAGTAATATTTCTTTCCAAGCTATGTATTGTTGGTAATATTTTTTTCTTCAAAAATCTATCGCTAGCAATATTTTTTCCAAAAATCTATTGCTGGTAATTTTTTTCAAAAATGTATTAATGGTAATAATGTATTGCAAAATAAGTATTTCTGGTATTAAAACCTATTTTTACACATTCATACTGTTTTGACCCCAGTTTAGGGTTTGACTACATGCCCATAGTTGGGACCCTAACAGGTGTTACCATCCCGAGTCAGGGTGGATCTGGGAACGCCATCAATTAAGTTGTGGTTCCACACTCCCTAAAACTTCCTGATCAGACACATTGCAGTTGAACATAGTTTATCGTCTTACTCAGGACGCGGATGTAGTTTATCGTCATACCCAGGAGGGTTAACTGTTGACCATGTTTTCCGTAGTCTTTGAATATAGAATCCAGTGAAGTACGTAATGTGTTCAATATCAGAGGTTGGCAGTGAAGTTTCGGAGAAAGCAGAAGCTGTTAAATAATTCTTTAAGTCCTCAATATCAGAGGTTGGCAGTGAAGATATTTTGAGAGAAAAAACAAAATGGCCGCCTTTATACACGTCGCATTGAATATTTTGAGCTTTCTGATTGGTTAACCCTTGGTTGGCTCACTAGTACAGGCATATATAAAAAAAAACTGTAACACCCCCTCATTTTTGGGTATATTATGTTAAGTACTTCATGTTAATAAACATTAACAACAATATTATAAATTTGGGTTGTGATCACAACAAAAAAGTGGAAAAAGTTGTTATTTTACCCATAGCTGGGACCCATTAAAACAGTCACCATCACTCCGGGTCAGAATGATTCTGAGAGTCATTCAGAGGAGGATTGGGCTAAAAGTAGGACTATTTACGTTTATACCCTGAAACTAAGGATTTACATTCATACCAAAAAAACTGACGTCTCTTAAGACAATAACTAATGGATACAGTTTTACGTCCTACCCAGACTAATAAGGAACTTTTGGTCAGTACCAAATATGAGAGGAATGAAAGCCCCTAATTTCAATTTTGTACTTGGCTTTGTAAATAAATCCGACACGGTATTTTCCGATTGAACATATTCAATTTGTACTGTTTTCTTTTGTACCAGATCCCGAACAAATTGATATTTAATATCAATATGCTTTGATCTTTGATGTATTATTGGATTTCTAGCCAAAGCAATACTCGCCTAATTGTCACATTAAATAATTACAGGCTCACTTATTATCAGTGTTGTAATTGTTTTTATTAGTAATTTAAGAAAAATAGCCTCTTGTGTTGCTTGCGACAATGCAATATATTCAGCTTCACAAGTAGAAAGTGAAATCATTCCCTGTTTCTTCGATTTCGAGCTGATTATTGGGTTACCGTCTGCTAGCTTAAAGCAATAGCCTGTTATACTCTTACGATCTGGTGAGTTGGCCCAATCAGCATCACAAAATCCTTCCAGTTGTAATGGGTTTTCTGATTGTCGAAATACTAGGCACTGATTCTTAGTTCCCTTTAGATAGCATAATACTTGCTTAGCTCTTGTTAAATGCACAGTCCCAGGTTTATTTAAGTGATGTGGGGCCAAAGTGGGGACCACAGAAGGAAAACTCGGAACACGGATTAGATGTAAGAAAGATATATTAACAACAGGTTACAGAGATAGTGTAAGCGGAGCTTACTATATGTTAGTGTCCAATACTGGTAGTCGTACGAGACTCTCACTGTCACTCTCTGTGTCTCTCTGTCACTCTCTGTCACTCTGTCTAGAGTGTTGCGTCCCATACTTAATATAGGCCTGGAAGAGTATATTGTGTAGGTAGTTTCCGGTCTCACAATATTAAGTTTTGGGACAACTTAGTAACCGTATAGCCGACGTCTGGCCTGGTTGATGTCATCACGTAAATAAGACTTCCAGCCAATATTCTGTATTCTTTCTCACACGCCGCTATACCATCTTCATTATTCATAATTGTGTTTAAATCCATTTCACATGGAGTAGTTCGTGTTTTACAATTTTGCATGCTGAATTTAGATAAGAGTTTTTTGATGTATCTGGATTGATTCATTGTAATAGTGTTGTCCTTAAATTCGAACTGTATACCAAGAAACCATGATAGTCGACCCAAGTCGGTCATTTTAAACCTTATATTTAAGGAATTTTTAAGTTTTAATAGAGCAGCTTCACGTTTTGAAGCAATTAACATATCGTCGACCCAAATAATCAGAATTACTAATATTTCATTATTAAATATTCTTGTGTACAGGCATGGGTCAACTTGGGAGGATTCAAAATGTTGTTCATTTACATAGGAATGTATTAATTTATTCCACGTTCTTCCGCTTTGTTTGAGCCCATATAGTGACTTTTTCAGTTTCCATACATAATTATCACCTTCTTCAAAACCTTCTGGCGGTTCTATGTATATTTCATAGTCAATCGCATCATTTAAATAGGCTGCTTTAACATCCATATCGTGTATATCCATACCATAATGTGCGGCCATTTGCATCAAATTCTAATTGTTGTCATGTTTGTTGTTGGACTGAATGTTTCTACATCATCTTCCCCGTATATCTGCGAAAATCCTTTAGCTACAAAACGAGCCTTATACACTGGCGATCCATCTTCAGTTCGCTTTACAGTATAAACCCAACGGCTGCCGGTAATATTTTTATCATCCGGGGCCTTTTTCAATTCAAAAGTATCATTTGATACTAAGGATTCCATCGTTTGGAATTATTATGGCTTCTTGGTAGTTCTTCGGGATACATTGCACCGAATAGCAACAGTCAATGTCACAGATATTACATTGACCCATTCCAAAATAGTCTGGCTTTCTTCTATTTCTACTCGGATAACGTGGAATTTGTCTCCCCCCCCCCAATCATTGGTTGTATTTTCTTTTAACTCAAGTTTTGCATCTGATTTTTCCTCCTCTACATCATCTGGTATAACACCTTTCTTCTGATTGTGGATTCTGAACGGGTTTTCTACTTATAGTCTCTATCCCATAATTAGGCCATACTAGTTCGTGTTGGACCAGTTCCTCGCAGTTAATGTTCTTTTCTTCGGGATCCTCCACTTGCTCAAAGGAATCTGTAAATCTGACGCATCTGGTCTTCCTTATTATTGTACTTTGTGGGAAATAAATCATATAGGCCGGACTTGTTGTATCATACGCAATAAATATGCCTCTTTCACTTTTTGGATCTAGTTTTGCTCTCTGGTTGACATATGTGTAGGAAATTGTACAAAAAATATGCATACCACTTACGTTGGGTTTGTAGTTCGTATAAGCTTCGTAAGTGTTTTTAATGTTACTATTATAGCAACGGTTTCTTATATATACGGCTGTATTTAATGCATAAACCCACAGATTTTTGGGTAACTTAGCTTCTAATAGCAAACATATAGCCATTTCGAAAAGCGTCCGCCAACTACGTTCTGCGATTCCGTTCTGGTGCGGTGAATAAGGATAGGTTTTCTCATGTTTAATGCCTTCATTTATTAGGAGGTTTTCGTAATCATCAGAAATAAATTCTCCACCATTATCTGTTCTAATTATTTTTACTTTTCCATACGTTGAGATATCGGATAAATAGATTTTTGTAGCTTGCAGGGTATCAGATTTGTTTTTCAGAAAATATATCATAATAAGTCCTGAATATTCGTCAACAAAGTTTAATACATATGAATAGGTGCCGATACCCATTGGTGAAATTGGACCCGATAAGTCGCAATAAACTCTGAACTCTGAAGATATCTGTTGATTTTGGGATCTAATCCCTATTTCTTTATTTCGTCATTTTCCCTTTAATACATGTGTCACAATATTGTAAGCCCTTTGGAGATGGAATTTTCATTCCAGTGACGTGTTCTTGCAATCTTTTAACATCCGAATTATTAGAGTGGCCTAAGTCCATAAGTCCTGCGTGGCTGTCTTCACAGACTTAATACTTTTGACAAGTAATGTTCTCGCAATATTCGCAGGGCTCGACGTCCGTTGTCCCTCGCTTCTCTCATTATTAAAGACAAACTCCTGTCATCCAGGCATTGTATTAATTCGGCGAACACGGTCGCATTTCTTTCCATAAAATCATCATCTTCTTTCTGGTCATCTTGGCAAAGAATGATCTCATGTAGTTTTTGTATTCTAAGGTAGCCTAAGAATTTCGTTTCCCATAATTCGTACTTGGTTTCGTCTCCATCAAAATACAGTCGTAATCTGGGCTCATAACCAATGTTGACCATGTTTGCCGTAATCTTTGAATATAAAATCCAGTGAAGTACGTAATGTGTTCAATATCAGAGTTTGGCAGTGAAGATTCGGAGAAAGTAGAAGCTGTTAAATAATTCTTTAAGTTTTCGATATAAGAGGTTGAAAGTGAAGATATTTTGGGAGAAAAAACAAAATGGCTGCCTTTATACACGTCGCATTGAATATCTTGAGCTTTCTGATTGGTTAACCCTTCTATTGGTGAACTATAAAATGAGTCAGCTCATTTTGGCTGGCTCACTAGTTCAGAAATATATCCAAAAAACTGTAACATTAACAATCTAGTCTACCAGATCATTATATACATTGTTCAGACTGTTGTCCTTTTCTTTATTGTTATGTTCACGAGGTTTCGGCCGTTGTACACTCCGAACTTCTTCAGGTGAATGGAATTTCGAACTGAACCTTTTTATTTCGTCCACCGGGGTAGATTGTTCTAGTTCCACGTGCCACGCCTCTTCTGGATGTCTCAATTATCTAGAGTTGAATTTTATGCCTGATTCCCTCTTTAGTATTGGGTTTCCGGTTTCTTAAGTTTATTCCTTTTCTTTCACTTCCACTTCCTTGCTTAATCGCCTTGCTTGGGGTGAACTGATTAAAAAAAAATATTTACATTTTTTTTCGTACTTTTGTGCTTATTGTGGACGAAATAAAGGGTTCAGTTCGAAATTCCAAACACTTGAAGAAGGCCGGAGCGTACAACGATCGAAACGCCGTGAACATGACAATAAAGATGAGGACGTCAGACCGAAAAATGAAATGTAAATAATTACAATACCTCGTCTCATAAATATAGACAGATACTGACCATTATTAATGATTCGTACTAGTCAGCGCCATACAGCTCGTTAAATATTTATTAACACCAGGGAAGCAGTTGCACATTGCATCCATGAGGTGGTCAATGATAAAGTTGAATAAATCGGGAGAGGCTACACAACTCTGGCGGACGCCCACAACGCTTAGGAACCGGTCGGAAATCAAGACACCCCGCGTCCATGACTTCGAATCCCGCACCGTTAGTACTATCGAGAGGGTCACTGGTCCGATTTTGTGTCCAGCGAGGAGCTCCGCCGTAGGATTGGCCTGTCAAGGAACCTCCGCACCAGCGGCGTGTTCGGTCACGTCTAGCGACGACATGATGACAACCCACCATCTGCAGACTGCAGACCACGCAGCCGCTGGATGGATATCGTCCGCCAGGACCTCCTGCAGATCAATCTGGCGCTGGAGGATGTTCCGACGCCCTGCCAAGATCATGAGAGCTGGCGGGAACAAAAGGTGGCTCTTGTGGGCTCGACGCCTTCATGGCAAACCATTTAGCAGTAGTAGCGGCGGCAGACAATAGTCGGTGTTCGAGTTAAGAATAAAGTCAAGAATATAAATGCTGATTTTCAAGGCGACACAATCTTCCTAAATTATTTGCATTTATGCTGAACCAAGTTCAAGAAATATTGCTAAAAGGAAGAATCTTGTCGAAACGATGAAGAAGCAGATACGGAAACGGGGAAGAGGCAACGGCCATATATCAGATTTTTAATCTTCTCTTCCGGGAAGTTTGGATATTTTAACGGCTTTTCATCTTA
This sequence comes from Acanthosepion pharaonis, assembly GCA_903632075.3. Taxonomy (NCBI): domain Eukaryota; kingdom Metazoa; phylum Mollusca; class Cephalopoda; order Sepiida; family Sepiidae; genus Acanthosepion; species Acanthosepion pharaonis. The sequence goes on along the minus strand of CAHIKZ030000063.1, from coordinate 856,598 downwards.
CGCGACCTTTGGAGTGGAAATCCAAGCAATAAGCAAACTTGAAATAACCAAACCAGCGAAAACTCTTGTAAAATTATTGATTTACTCATAAATATTTATGGTCCATTCTCCTGGCTTTTCCAATTTCTTTCCCATTTATCTTTCTACATTCTCTTTCTTTATTTTCAACCGCAATTATTCTCTCTTCTCTTCTTCATCTTTCTTTCCTTCTTTGCTTGTTTGTTGCTTTGCTTCTTTCTTTCTTTCTTTCTTGCTTGCTTTGTTTGTTTCTTTCTTTCTTTCTTTCTTTCTTTCTTTCTTTCTTTCTTTTCTTTTTAATTAGTTTTGCCTTTCCGGACTCCAGTTACCATCTCTTCTCTTCTCGTCTCGTCTCGTCTCTTCTCTTCTCTTTTCTTTCTTTCTTTCTTTCTTTCTTTCTTTCTTTCTTTCTTTCTTTCTTTCTTTTCGTTTACTTTTCTTTATTTTCTTCTTAACTAAACGGTGGCTCTTTTTTTCTTTTCCCTTTTCTTTTCTTCCTTTTTTTTTTTCTTTCTTTCTCATATTTCTTTCTTTCTTTCTTTCTCCGTTTATTTTTTTTTTTCTTGTTAATTAGCTTTGCCTTTCCCGACCCCAGTTACTGTCTTCTCTCTTTCTTTCTTTCTTTCTTTCTTTCTTTCTTTCTTTCTTTCTTTCTTTTTTCTCTTTATTTTCTTTTCTTGTTAATTAGCTTTGCTTTCCCGACCCCAGTTACTCTTTCTTTCTTTTCTTTCTTTCTTTCTTTTCTTTCTTTCTTTCTTTCTCCGTTTATTTTTCTTTTCTTGTTAATTATTTTGCCTTTCCCGGCTCTTTTCTTTTTTCTTTCTTTCTTTTTTGTCCTTTCTTTCTTTCTTTCTTTCTTTCTTTCTTTCTTTCTTTCTTTCTTTCTTTCTTTTGAGTTGACGTTGACGTTGGCTCTTTTCTTTCTTTCTTTCTTTTTTTCTTTCTTTCTTTCTTTTTCCCTTTTTCTTTTCTTCTTAATTATTTTCTACTTCTTTTCTTTCTTTCTATATGTCTGGTTACTTCTTCAGTTTGCTGTGCAGTTTGCTGCACAGCAATATGAACAATTTTTCAAACTTCACAAGTAAGGCTCAAGATCTTCCTTTTAGTCTCTTACTTTTCCATATATGTTCTTTTTGATTTTATTCAATTTGTTTACACGAACCGAAATGGTTTGCGCAGTTCCCACTGTAGAACCCTGCCAACCCTAATATATGTTACTTGCAAGCCAGTTTGCTCAATTTACAGCTTGATGCAATTTATTATCATCTTTTGTTTTTCTTTTCAAAGGCACCGTTTTATTTTTTTTTCTGGACTTTGCAACATTCCACTTGATATAATTAGTACTGAAGCGTTGCATCTGGCTTGCATTGATAAAATTTCCGTTTTATTTTTATTATGCAAGGAGCAAAGCGTCTAAATTATACGAAAAATTCGGTTCTGCTAACATGTCAGAGCCACCATACATTGCTTATAATTTACAAATGTGATGGTGACAGTCTCGTTTTTTTTAAGAGCTTTACTCGAAAGCTTATTCTACGTACATATCTAAAGACGATATATATATATATATATATATATATATATATATATATATATATATATATAATGACTATTTTCCGATTGTCTATTGTTTTCATGTATATATATATATATATATATTATATATATATATATATATATATATATATATATATATATACCAGGTGTAACAGCAAAATTGCCTAAATCGTGTAACAGCAATATTGTCCATTTGTTAGATTAATCTCTGAACCCTTGTATTTGAGAAATGATTAAAAATATCTTACTGGATTTCTCTGCGGCTTAACGGAAGAATCGTGATGAAATCGATCAGAAACGAAAATGACATGTTCATCATTAATTAATCATAGCTAAAGATCGGAAGATCATGAAAGATTGAAATGAAGTTCACACAACACACACACACACACACACACACATATATATATATATATATATATATATATATAAACATAATAATAGGATAATTTTCAAACTTATTCAAGATGATCTTCTAACCTTCTGTCCTGAAATAACAAGGTGTCTCACAGGTTTCACGTACGATTTCATTTTCAATTCTTCACTGCTCTTTGGAAAGTCATACCTGAAACTCCACTCTAATGTGCCAGACGTCTTATGGACTGGGTATGATCTTTTCTAATTGATCTCTTTAGCTCTAAGTTGAAATGGTGACCCCTTTTCTTGTTGTGACATCCTGATCTTGTTTTTCTCTCTACTGATCCCCCTTTTTTAAAACTTATTCACCGTCCTCTTGATGGTTCTTGAATGGACTTTAAAGACAGAAGCCAGAGTGTGAATGTTGGTACCATTACCGACGGCCTGAATGATCTTTTTCCTCTCACCATTACTCAGTTGAGAAGACAGTAGGTTTGACACAATACGATTTAAAACTTTTCTCTTTCTAGCTGAATAACTCAAAGGGTTTTCCAGTGAGTCTTGCAACAAATGGTATCAAGATGGCTAAATGACTTTTTATTCGATTTTGTGAGAATGCTAATTATTGCATGCCGTTGCACAGTTTGGACAATTTTGCTGTTACACCCGATATATAATACACACACACACACAGACACACACACACACACACACATATATATATATATATATATATATATATATTATTACTATGTACGAGAGTCTGCTGAAAAGTTCATAGGCTGATCCAGATATATACCTAAGTCAGCACACCACTTGACAGACTAAAAGATATTCAAATATATCAGAATCCAACGTGTGTGTGTATGTGTGCGTGTGTGTCTAGTAGTATTTTCATCTATGTTTGATGGTTGTCCACATACTGATTTGGACATATTTTGTGTATGGGTCAAAGAATTTAAGTTACACCGGTTGTAGTAGTAGGTAGTCATATCCTTAACTCAAGTGTGGATTTTATAAAAGTTGGTGCTATAATAAAGTGCATTTGACGTGTGTTTATAGATAGTAATATATTTATCAAAACTCCCTCCAAGTATTTCCTACGTAAAGAATTATGTATTATGAGCTCGTTTTAAATGTCCTAACCTTAGTTTCTCTTAAGTTCGAAGATGCAGCTTTTAGATTTCAAGATGCTTCGCCAATGTAACTTTTCATTAAATTTATTTTACTAATATTCACCCAATACAAGGCTCAAGTGCCACTCAATATAGAGGGTTACCGTGTGGATGTTGTATTAGCGTAAGAAAGGGCAAGATAACAGGAAAGACAGACAGCTAATTCTAGACATGAAATGGTTAAGATTTAATTAGCGAATAAAATTTCAGAGGAGACGTTTGGAGTATAGATTTGAAGTAGACTTTAGAAGGGACCGGAAATCCAATACTAAACAGAATACAAGGGATAGACCTCTACTCCTGTTAAAAAAACTGAATGTGATCCAGGTGATAGGCTAATGTATCTACTCCTATCGGGAGAGGAAACATAAATACAGAATGAAAAATCAAGGTTCAGGCGGAACTATGAGAAACCCAATCCTAAATAGGAAATAACGGCTAAACCTTTACTCCTGTTCAAAAAACTGCGTAGGAGTGTAAACCAGATGATAGGCTAATCTCTACTCCTATTAAATTGTACGCTTTTATTGTATAAATGCCATAATTTCCTGTTGGATCTAGTTTTCTTCCTGACTATATCTCCGATTGTTTTAGCGGTGGTGGTAAAGATATTAGCAGTGAGGATAAGTAATTTATTTTCAGATTTTGTTGATAAAATGTTGGAGGGTAGGATTATGAATTTTGTGATTTTGTTTTCAAAAGTACGTATGTCGTCAGTGGCGGTAGCTGCCTTTTTTTTTTTTTTTTTGAGGATTTTCTTTTTGGATTTTCTAAGCTCGTTTTTGGAGCGTTGAGGATGAAAAGATGTGGGTAGATTTATCAATACATTTCTCTTCTTCGTTTAGGTATTCCAGGGTTACATATTCTACACACACACACACACACACACAAATCAAATGTATATATATATATATATATATATATATATATATATACTAAGGACTCTGGGGTAAAATCTTATAAGTCCTGATTTTATTTGTTGGCTGTGTTGTTGAGAATTGATTAAATCATTTTGTTTGTGGGTTTGCGTTTATCTTAAAAATCTAATTTGTTGTTCCTCCGTACGTGCCGTGTATCTTCAGGACGTAGGCGATCATGACCCTCCACAACTTCCTGTCCCTTGTAGCTTTTCATAAAGTTTGCATTTCTGTTATTTCTCCTAAACCCTGTTCAGCCATCAATTTAGTCAAGCACATTAGGTAAATTATGCGTTATTTTCTTCAGTCCTTTGAGTATTCGATTTTTCAAGTCTTCTTTCCTCATTATGCGCCCTAGAAATTTAAGATCTTGATTTTACGTATAAGTTTCTTTTTGTTTCCATTATCCCTAAATCGTTGTCGTTGCTCACATATTCGTTTTATGGTATCCTCAGCATCCTTCTGTAGAAATTTCAACTGTCTATTCCTGATGTTAAGTATAAGTTTCCTTTTTGTTTCCATTTTCTCTAAAACTTCGTTGCTGCTCATATATTCGTTCCATGGTATCCTCAGCATCCTTCTGTAGAAATTTCAACCGTCTCTTCCTGATGTTAAGTATAAGTTTCCTTTTTGTTTCCATTTTTTTCTAAAACATTGTCGTTGCTCACATATTCGATACATGGTATCCTCAGCATCCTTCTGTAGAAATTTCAGCTGTCTCTTCCTGATTTTAAGTATAAGTTTCCTTTTTGTTTCCATTTTCTTTAATAACTTTCTCGTTCCTCACATATTCGGTCCATGGTATCCTCAGCATCCTTCTGTAGAACCACGTTTCTGTTGATTAATTTTCCTCATCATTTTGTGAAGATTGTCCAGCACTCACTCTCATACAGGAGGGCAGATATTAGAAGTTTAATACTCTTTTCTTTCTTTCTTTCTTTTTTTTTTTTTTCTTTCTTTCTTTCTTTCTTTCTCGTGAAGTTTTTCTATTTCCTTGTGCTTTCTTAATTTTCTACACAAACCGAACGTTGACCACTCGATGCTCCAAATGGAGACTGCGTAAATACCTTTTCGGAGGAGCGGCTCAACGCATACATCTGGTTTAGCCAAACCAAAATGATTATGACCAGTCAGGACCAAAAACCAAAACCTTAATTTCAAGCCGAATAAAAATTACATACAAATTCAAACAGACCCTACACAGATCAGCGTTTGTTGTCAACACCGACACGCCGAGAGAGCGAGAGAAAGAGAGAGAGAGAGAGAGAGAGAGAGAGAGAGAGAGAGGTGGCGTCCTCGCCGAATACAACACAGTAGGTATAGCCATCATCAAGTGTCTATGCGCTTCTTATTTTACCACGCCCTCCCCTTGCCTTAGCAACAGCATTCAGATTGATGTTCCCAGTCTTTGTATATATGTAAATAAATTATACATGTATTTACTCCGACTCAATGTCCTCTTTTGTTTGACGATTGGGTTTACGTTTGCAGAGGCGGAGAAGGAATTAACCTCCACAGCAGTAGCAGCAACAACAATATCAACAACAACAACAAGGTTCTGCCTTCCAGGTTAACCATTTTCGCCTACGCAACATTTTTGTCTTCTTAGACTACTTAGCTTCTGGAATGCTATATTGTTTAATATTAATAAGATGTCGAGGAAAGGTAGAGATTTGCCTATTTCATAATCATGGCTGAATTGGGGGGGGGCAGGTTCTACGCTATCAACCTTCTTTATAATGTTTAGAAGAATTATATTTTGAGGATATATTAAAAGAACGTCATTTACATATGAACTTTAAAAAAAAAAAACCTACGGAAGGCAGGAGTGCCACTAGTATGCAAGGCACTACAGCGAGTGTAAGCAAAGGAAAAGATTGGGTATTGGTGGGGGGAAGGTGAGAAAAGGATAAAAAGAAGAACGGGGGTCAAGGCAACAAAAGATGTCGATTGACATTGCATTTAAATTTTTGAAGATTATAGTTATCAGATAAAGCAAGTGAGAGGAAAAGAGTTCCACCGTCGAGAAGTGCGAGAGAAGAAGCAATTGTTTTGCTCTTTTCACTGCCTGAAGGAACCTTTGTTGTGTTTGTAAAATTCATCTGCTTCTATATATGGAGATTGATCACAGGATGTTGGGCGGTCTCTCATTGGTCAATAAAACCACGTGGGTTTAGAAAAAACTGATGACTAAGAGAAGGAACTGGACCTCTTCCGAAGCAACACGCAAGAAATTCTCTCAGCCTCAAACACCAGTTGTCAAGGGTTTAAAGGTATAATTTATCTAGCCTTATTTTCACTAGATGGGTAAGTCCGATTGACATATTCTCTGTATATAGGAAAATACATTGTGTTTTTGTTAAACGTTGTATTCATGTTTAGGTGTAAATAAATATCTTTATTACATGTTGATAAAGTATTCTTATTCTTATTCGTTTTCATATTCTTATCCTTAATCGTATCCTTATTCGGATTCTTATTCGTATTCTTATTAATATTCTTATTCTTATTCGTATTCTTATTCGTATTTTTATTCGTTTTGTTATTCTTATCCTTATTCGCATTCTTATTCGTATTCTTATTCTTATTCTTATACTTATTCGCATTCTTATTTGTAGTCTTATTAGTATTCTTATTCTAATCCTTATTGTTATCCTTATTTGTATTCTTATTCTTATCCATATTCATATTGTTATTCTTATTCATGTTCTTATTCGTATACTTATTTTTATTCTTATTCGTATTCTTCTTATTCGTGTCAGTCCCAAAGTAAAGTGGGACTAGCACAATACCTTTATTGGTGGAAACCGCAGTAGCAGAAAAGTTTGGTGTTTATAATATATATATATATATATATATATATATATATATATATATATATATATATGGGGGGATTGGATTAGAATATACAAGGCTTGATAAACCAATGGGATCCTTGCTCCTGTATATAAATATGTGCAACAAAATAAATCATTACATTTGCCTTCATAAATTCTCACAGATGACGAAACGCGTCAACTAAGAATAGTTCTTTCGCTTGTCTTTATATATATATATATATATATATGTGTGTGTGTGTGTGTGTGTGTGTGTGTGTGTGAATTAGAATTTCAATCACTAAATCTGTTAAAACGTGATCTGGGAAGGGGGTACTATTTAATTAAAAATAAAATTTAAAGCGGAAATGGTAGAGATGAGAAGAACTGATCATCCCGTCTGAACAAAACAGAGTGGATCGAGATTTCAAAATAAAAAATAAAGGCAAAATTTGGAAAAACGGCAAACAAAAGCATTATAAACTTTAGATCTCTTCCTTAATCGACATAACTTTCCCATTCCAAGATCAAAAGAAATTCCGCCAACTTTCTTAAATTTATTTATTTATTTTTTAAATTTCAAAACTGTTTTGCCAGCCGAAGACTGATTGAAGCTTAGTTTAAGCGGTGCCAGACAATAAATGTTCGTGTAAGTAGCTAGAAAATGGCCGCCTGGACACGGAATGAAATAAACACTTTTTTAGCCGTTAAATAAGATGTGTTTGTATGCTTGCATTTTATCATTTCATTACAAAGATTTTTTTCTTCAAAGAAAATCCTGTTTTGTTGTCTAAATTACTGTCTTACACTTGAGATACTTCATCAAAGACGTCTTCTGCGGAACAAAAAAGGATGAAATCTGACTTTGTGGGGTTTTCCTAAATTTAGAAAACAAGTGGCCAAAGGAAAACGAAAACATTTTACCAGAAAAAGAGCGACAAGAATTTTTTGGTTTGAATAATTATTGGACATAGGAAAAGAGTTTAAGGTTTAATTTCCTCTTTCTTTCTTTCTTTCTTTCTTTCTTTCTTTCTTTCTTTCTTTCTCCTTACTCTGTTTTTTTCTTCTGTGTCTTTTATTCTTTTTCCTTCTTTCTTTCTTTTTTTCTTGTTATTCTGTTTTCAATCTCTGTCTTTTAATCTTTATTCTTTCTTACTTTCTTGCTCTTTTTTGCGTTTTTTCTTTCTTTTCTTTTTTTTTCTTTTTCTTTCTCTTTCTTTCTTTCTTTCTTTTTTTTCTTTCTTTTTATTCTTTTCTTTCTTTCTTTCGTTTTTTCTTTTCTTTTTCAATCTTTCTTTTAATCTTTTTTTTTCTTTTTTTCTTTTTTTTTCTTTTTTTTTTCTTTTAATCATTTTTTCTTTCTTTCTTTCTTTCTTTCTTTCTTTCTTTCTTTCTTTCTTTCTTTCTTTCTCCTCCTACTCTTACGTTTTTTTTCTTCTTTTGTTTTATTCTTTTTTCTCTCTCTTTTTTTTCTTTTTAATCTTTTTTCTTAATCTTTTTTCTTTCTTACTTTTTTGCTCTTTTTTACTTTTTTCCTTACTTTAACCCTTTTCATTCTCTTTCTTTCTTTTATTTCCTTTCTTTCTTTTTTTTTTCTTTCATTGCCCCTTCTTCCTCTCCTTTTTCACTCGTTCGTTCTTTTTACTCGTTTTTCTTTCTTTTTCTTTCTTTCTTTTTTTTTTTCTTTTTTCTTTCCCCGTTTATTCTTTTTTCTTTCTTTCTTTTTTTTCTTTCTTTCTTTCTTTCTTTCTTTTTTCTTCGTTTATTCTTTCTTTCTTTCTTTTTTTTTTCTTTCTTTCTTTTCTTTCCTTTTCACTTTCTATCTTTTTTCTTTCGTTCTTTCTTTCTTTCTTTTTTCTTTCTTTGTTTTGTAGTTTTCTTTCTTTTTTTTTAATCTTTATTTTTTTTTCATTCTGTTTTTATCCTCTCTTTCTTACTTTAACCCTCATTCTTTCTTTCTTTCCCTTTCTTTCTTTCTTTTTTTCTTTCTTGCCTTCTTCCCTCTCCTTTTCACTATCGATCTTTTTACTCGTTCTTTTTTTCTTTCTTTCTTTCTTTCTTTTTTTTAATCTTTATTTTCCCCGTTCTGTTTTTACTCTTTTCTTTCTTTCTTTCTTTCTTTCTTTCTTTCTTTCTTTCCTTTTCACTCTTTCTTTCTTTTTTCTTGCCCTTTCTTCTTCTCCTTTTTCACTTTCGATCTTTTTTTCGTTCTTTTTTTCTTTCTTTTTTTTCTTTCTTTCTTTCTTTCTTTCTTTCCCCTTCTTACTCTCCTTTTCACTATCGATCTTTTACTCGTTCTTTCTTTCTTTCTTTCTTTCTTTCTTTCTTTCTTTCTTTCCTTTTTTTCACTATCTGTTTTTTTTTTTCTTTCTTTCTTTCTTTTTAATCTTTATTTTCCCCGCTCTGTTTTACTCTCTTTCTTTCTTTCTTTCTTTCTTTCTTTCTTTCTTTCTTTCTTGCCCTTCTTCCTCTCCTTTTCACTATCGATCTTTTACTCGTTCTTTCTTTCTTTCTTTCTTTCTTTCTTTCTTTCTTTCTTTCTTTCTTTCTTTTTTTAATCTTTTTTTTTTCCCTGTTTTTTCTTTCTTTTTTTCTTTCTTTTCTTGCCTTCTTTCTTTCTTTCTTTTTACTTTCTTTCTTTTCTTTCTTTCTTTCTTTTTCTTTCCCTTCTTCCTCTCCTTTTCACTATCGATCTTTTACTCGTTCTTTCTTTCTTTCTTTCTTTCTTTCTTTCTTTCTTTCTTTCCCCTTCTTACTCTCCTTTTCACTATCGGTCTTTTACAATTTCTTTCTTTCTTTTTAATCTCTATTTTTCCCCGCTCTGTCTTACTCTCTTTTTACTTTCTTTCTTTCTTTCTTTCTTTCTTTCTTTCTTTCTTTCTTTCTTTTCATTAATCTTAGAAAAAGTGTTGCTTTAATACTTTTTCCCAACAGAGAAATATCTTTCTTAATGTTTTTTGTCAAAATTTCAAAACTTTTTCCAAGCCGGAAATTGAGTGTAGCATAATTTAAGCCTCGTAAGACATTAAATGTCTGTCTGAGCAACGAGAAAAAAGCTGACCAGAACCCGAACGAATTAAGCCGTTAATTAATTCAGATTAAGATATATGAAGCAGGTGAAGTTCCTCAGTCGCCGTGAAGGCAGTCTGTCTAGTTGAAGATAAATCCGCGATATAAAAGCCACATCGTGAGAATATCAATGCCAGGTTGTTATCTTGCAAAGCCACGTTCCGCTGGCGCCAAACTTTTTTAAAAATCTCCTAATGTATGTATCTTTCCAAACCTGGTGTCAGGGTACGACTCTCTTTTCAAGTTTAGTTGCACCGAATAATAAGCTGATGAAACCAAAAGATTTCCAGACCAGTGGGAGCCACTTCTTGACATTCGCCATGCGACCAGGAGAGCTGATCAGCAATTTCTGAAAAGACTCGTTCTGGTGTGTTAAATGCGACTTGAGGTCCACTCAGTAAATATGACAGCAAGTTCCATAAACAGTTCGACGAAGTTTTAGTGAAAATGGAAACAAAAAGGAAACTTATACTTAACATTAGGAAGAGACATATGAAATTTCTACAGAAGGATGCTGAGGATACCATGGACCGAATATGTGAGCAACGACGACGTTTTAGAGAAAATGGAAACAAAAAGGAAACTTATACTAAACATCAGGAAGAGACAGTTGAAATTTCTACAGAAGGATGCTGAGGATACCATGGACCGAATATGTGAGCAATGACGAAGTTTTAGAGAAAATGGAACCAAAAAGGAAACTTATACTTAACATCAGGAAGAGACAGTTGAAATTTCTACAGAAGGATGCTGAGGATACCATGGACCGAACATGTGATGACGAGGTTTTGGTTAAATGGAAAAAAAGGAGAGCAGACATCAACTTCTGACAACGATATTAGATGACTCATTCCATCCAGACTCGGACTAGTGAGTTAAATGCGTGGTCCACTCAGTAAATATGACATAAATCACGGATGCTTGGTATAGACTTAGGCTTAGATAGCAAGTTCCATAAACAGTTCGCTCATGTATTGATTTTGATCTAAACTGGGTCGCTCATATTTGTGCCAATGTACTTGACACGACGAGTTTAATAAATATCAGTTATTAGAAAAAAAAAAAAAACTTCGATAGAAACAAAGAAAAGGGCACGAACCGAATATTTGAGCATAGATGTTATTTTAAAGAAAGTGGAAACAAAAAGGAAACTAATACTCAATATCCACCCTTGGTATGACGATAAACTACATCGGGCAGCAAGGCCTCTGATCGGGAGGTTTTGAGAAGTGTTGTTCCTTAGTCCACCCTTACCCGGGGGGGGGGGTAAAACTTGTTAACGTCCCAGCTATGGGCAAATAGCAAACCCCAAAATTGGGGTCAAAATTCTATGAAAGTATAAAAATAGATTTTTATAGTAAAAATACCAGTAATACATTTAAAAAAAAAAAATAATACCAGCAACACATTTTTGTGAAAGAAAATATTACTAACAATACATTATGGAAAAGTATTACCAGCAATACATTTTTGAAAAAAAAAATATTACAAGAAATAAATTTTTGAAAAAATACATTTTTGAAAATTATCTTATGAGCAATACATTTGACTCTTGAGAAAATCCCCTTTACAAAACTGCATCAATGAAGCCTAATTTACAAACTGATACATATTCTACTCATACGAATCTACCCTAAAAATTTTGTCGGCATTAAATAACCCATTGAGGTTGACATGCCGTAAAAGCAAAATAAAAAAATCCAAAAATACGTCACTGAAACCCAATCTACAAACTGATTTCTTACAACGAATACATATTCTATTCATACGAATCTACCCTAAAAATTTTGTCAGCATTAAATAACCCATTGAGGTGTTCATATGCCGTAAAAACAAAATAAACCCATCCAAAAATATGTCAATGAAACCTGATCTACAGACTGATTTCTTACAAAGAATACATATTCTATTTGTATGAACCTATCCTAAAAATTGTGTCAGCATTAAATGACTCATTGAGGTGTTGATATGCCGCAAGAACAAAATAAACTCATCCAAAAATACATCAATGGAACCTGATTTACAAACTGATTTCTTACAATGAATACATATTCTTCATATGAACCTATCCTAAAGAGTATAAATTTCTTCAATAAAATCGCCATTGGCTTCCAGACCACTATGACATCTCCTGCAACTCTTCTGAACTGTCTCCTTGTTTAAATTGGTGAAAGCTGCCATAATCCTTGCCTTCAGTTCATTTTTGGTTTTTTATGAGTTTTGTTGGTCTCTCACATAATAATCAAAGGGGTTGTAGTGTGCGGAGTTAGGGGGACAAATGTAAGGAGTTATGTGTTTGCAGAGATTGTCTCACAGCTATGACGGGGGTTCTTCTGCTTATGTGGCATGACGCAGAGTTCTGTAAGGTCTTCCAGCAGCCACCCTCTTGACACAGGACAGCACTACTCTTTAGTATTTCAAGATCATTTTGGTAAATATATCTGCTAAAATGTCAGTGGTATCTTCAATTTTGCAGAATTTAGACGACAGTTTATCCATCGCACCCTGTATTTGAGGTGTTGGATAAAACTACTTCTAGTGAAGGTTATTCTAAATCCAATTTCTTTATCTTCTATAGTAAATTTGTTATAACGGGCATATGGAGAGAGTTATTTGAAATATTTTGTATTTTGTTAGTTCCACATTCTGAATGTTTACCATAAATACAGACTAAAATGCCATTACTGGTTTCATTCTGATTCCAGATCATAGTTTCTGTTTTGAAATGGTTAATCTTCAGGTCTTAGTCTTGGGATCATTCTTAAGGAATGTTGGTTTTTGGTTCAGGATCATTCTTATCCAGACTATGAATGTCTATGTCATCAGCATAGCCCCTGTCTTATCCTCCGTACACTGCTCTCTTGTGGGAAACTATGAATTAGGAGAGTGCTGATGCAAAATTTACTAAGAACTACAAAGGACAGGAAGATATGGAGAGCCATCATCGCTGACGTCCTGATGGATACGTCTCAGGAAGAACGTAAATGTAAGTTCAGTCAGGTGTAAGTTTTCGTGTCAATGTAATTTCTTCCTCTGTTAGATGTTGATAGCTTAGATGTGGCACAAGGCCGAAAGTATGGGGCATCTAGTGAGGATCGAACTCACTTTTCAGTCGTAACTGATCTAGCGAGACAAGCGTGCTAACCATTACACCACGCCGAGGTACCCTCTATTAGATGTTTATATACGTTTCTTGTTTTGTTAGGGGGTAAATGCAACTTTTTTTTTCTGTTAGGAGTAAGTATTAGCTTTTCCTTTGTTTGGTGTTCATATTTTTTTTTATGTTAGGGGCAAATGTAAGGTTTTGAGTTGTCAGGTATGAGTATAAGATTTTCTACTGTTAGGGTATTTTATTTTTGGTTCTGTTATGTGCAAATATACGTTTTTGTCCTGTTAGAAATAAATATACTATTTTTGGTCTCTCAAAAGAAAATTCTATTCATTTTGTATTTTATTCTTTTGTTAGGTGTTGTTAATTAGCTTTTCTTGGGGGTAAATACGAGGTTTTTGTTACGCTTAAATATATGATTTTTCTTCAATTAGGAGAAAATGCAAGTTTTTCTTTTGTTACGTTTTTGTATAACGTTTTGGTTTTGCTTGGATATATGTAAATATTTTGTTCTGTTCGTTGAAAAGGAAAAAAATAAGTTAGGAGTAAATATAACTATATTTATGAGATGAGGTATTATGTACACTATTTATATTTGTCGACATATCTATTACAACGTTTCGGCCGTTGTACGCTCCGATCTTCTTCAGGTGGTTGGAATGTCGAACTGAACCCTTTATTAGGGTCACTGGGGTAGACTGTTTTAGTTCCACATGTCATGTGTCCTCGAAAACGCATGGCACAATGGATAAAGTCGTTGGTTAGATCCAGTGACAGGACCCAAACAATGTGAGTTCAATACCCGGTTAAGGCAGTGGAGAAATTGGAGAGGCGAATTAACTGATAACTGACATCCATTAAAACCATGGGACTAGGACAGTCTACCCCAGTGATGAGAACAATAGTCTGAATAGTGTGAGCTTTGATTTTGTAAATGTGATTTTTTTTTGTTATAGATAAATGTAAGCTTTTTATTTCTTTTGTGGGTAAATGCAAGTTTTTTTTAGGTGTAAATGGAAGTTTTTCCTTCTCTTAAGCATAAATATTGTTTCGTTTCTGATAGTAGTAAATGTAAAAGTTTGTTCTCGGTGTAAATGGAAGTTTTCGTCTTGTTAGGGGTAAATGAAAATTGTTCTTGTTCTGTAAATATACACTATTTTTTTCTGGCAGGTGTAAATGTAAGTTTCTTTTCTTTTTTTTTTTTTTGTTCTGTGTTATTTGTAAAGTTACGGTCCGCTTATGGGTAAATATGATTTTTTTTTGTATACATAAGTTTTTTACTCTAAAAGGGCAAATATAATTTTGCATATATGTGCATTTAAAATTCACTGATGCTTAAATAAACTTCTCAAAGTACGGTTAGCTTTTGAAATACAGTGAGACACCGCCCATTTATGTTTCAGCATTCGCGGCTTCAGACATTCGCGGCTTCAGACATTCGCGGCTCCAGACATTCGCGGATTCAGACATTAGCGGCTCCAGACATTCGCGGATTCAGACATTCGCGGATTCAGACATTGGCGGCTCCAGACATTCGCGGATTTTTCTTTAGAACATATGTACGAATATTGGCGTGTTTTTCTGAAAGACATTTGTACAAATTATTCGCTGAGAACTCCCTCGATTTCTGTATCTTTTCGATAGAAGATATTTCAAATATTCTTGTATTATTTTCCTATAACTTAAAATATATAACAGCTCATTCTTAAGGTAAGTTGGCAGAATTGGACATCTTTATTGTAAAAAAAAGAAAGAAAAAGGAAACAAGCGCAAAAACATGCGTAGTGCTTGGGTTTTGTTCTTTGTTAGGGGTTGCGACTGGGGTCATAAAAGTGGTTTATGCTAAGTCTGGGGAAGGCATCATCACAGTTCTGTTTTTAGAAAATGTTTTAAACTTTATATATTTTATGTCTTGTTATATATATTTTATTCGGTATTTTCAATGGTTTTATCGATCTATGCGTAATTAAAAACGGTTATTGTACGTATGGAAGAAAATTTACGCTAAGTGTATTTTAAAAAATGTTTTTAAAAGGGTTTGAAATGTTTCTAAAGTGTTTAGGATGAAAGTTTAAGGCATATGCGATTTCAATAATCAAAATAGGTACTTATAAGCACTTTTAAGGTGGAGGGTTACAAGTATTCGCGGATTCTAACTATTCGCGGCCGGTTCTGGTTCCTCACCCCCGCGAATACGGGGGGGGGAGCTCACTGTACATCTTAGCGTATAAATTTACAATAATAGAATATCGGTTTTTAGACGTTTAAAAAGGGGAAGTGTTGCTGAAAAATACTCGGCTCGCCAAGAAGCCTGCGGTGTTCAAAATATTTTCGAAAGTTGATATGGCTGAGAACTTTTCAACTTGTTATATGCACAACTAAATATATTTTGAATAGAATATATATATGACATTTGCATCTCAAAAATCTGGGGAAAGATAGTGAAGAAGGAAAAGCGTGGCTATTTTTAATAGCTAGTCTTTTTTAAGACGTCGTAGTTACTCGTTCACGGTGAGAGATGAGTAACGGGTCAAAGTTTACATGGTATGTTTTCGATGGAAACACTGATTTATAGACAAGTGTTCGATCCTTGTTAGAATTACATTACTTTGTCAGCATCTCGTTGCCGTTATCTGTTGTTAACGATTTAATATACGAACGAGGTGAAGACTGGGTTCATCGCGTGGTTATAATCGTAAAATGATCGATGCTTGACTGGAAGACACCTATATATAAATTTCAGACTGCGTATTTGTGGGTTGCAGAAAATAGAATATTTTTAATCGAGTCCAAATTCTGCTGATCTACGCAATCTATCTTGGTTTGTTCATATATTCCTATCTAGTTCGCTCAGTTTGTTTATCTATCTATCTATCTATCTATCTATCTATCTATATCAGTATGTTCATTATCTATCTATCTATCTACCTATCATGTTCATATCTGTCTCTCTTTTCTCAGCATGTTCATCTATCTATCCTATGTATCCTATCTATCCATTATCTATATCATCTATATCTTCATTATCTATCAAATATCTATCTATTTATCCCTATCTATCTTTATCAGTATCATATCTATCTATCTATCTATCTATATCAGTATGTTCATTATCTATCTATCTATCTATCTATCTCTATCTATCTATCTATCTATCTCAGTATGTTCATATCTATCTATCTATTTATCTATCTATCTATCTCAGTATGTTCAAATCTATCTATCTATTTATCTACCTATCTATCTTTATCAGTATGTTCATCTATCTATCTATCTATCTACCTATCTATCTATATCAGTATGTTCATATCTATCTATCTATCTATCTATCTTTATCAGTATGTTCATCTATCTATCTATCTATCTATCTATATCAGTATGTACATATCTATCTATATCAGTATGTTCATCTATCTATCTATCTATCTATCTCATATCTATCTATCTATCTATCTATCTATATCAGTATGTCTATCTATTTATCTATCTATCTATCTATCTATCTATCTATCTCAGTATGTTCATATCTATCTATCTATATCAGTATGTTCATATATCTATCTATCTATCTATCTCATTATGTTCATATCTATCTATCTTATTATGTTCATATCTGTCTATCTCATTATGTTCATATCTATCTATAGCATGTTCATATCTATCTATAGCATGTTCACATCTACCTATCTTCAGAATTTTCCGTATCCTTCTGTCGATTTTCTCTATCCGTCCAGCAAAACACCCTCTATCTTTTGTCTGTCGCGGGTTTCACACTATCGACAAGTAACACAAATTCTGCATCTCAGAAAATATTTCAGGAGAAATTTGAATTGGGTAAAGAAGGTGACAACGCTTCTGGGGTAAATTATTGCCTGCTGGTCTCATTTAACCGTAATCATTCACCCCAGAATGTCTATATCACCTCTAATATACCTTCGCAAAAACTGAAAAGAATTCCCCTGAAACTTGTGTTCTTCAGAAAATTGTTTTGGGATCCAATGTTCCATTTGCTCTTTATTATGACACCTGACACTTCATTGTGACGTCATCACGCATACACACACTCAATATTAACATACCTCTGACTTACAAAATTATAGCAATTGCTCATCGAGCTATCTTTCATCACTGATCAGACTCCGATGAGCTTGAACTCTAAACGAGAGTCAGTTCTTTGAAAGCCTTTTGGTTCTCAGGTTTACTCCAAATGTCAAGTCATATGATCCATTGGGAGAGAGGGTGCGAAAAATGGTCATCTATTGTTCTATCCTTCTACCGTCTATATCTATCTATCTATCTATCTATCTATCTATCTATCTATCTATCAGTATCTTTTGTTTATATCTATCTATCTATCTATCTATCTATCTCAGTTTGTTTATATCTATCTATTTGTTCATATCTATCTATCTATCTATCTATCTATCTATCTCATTTGTTTATATCTATCTAACTTTGTTCTCTATCTATTTATCTATCTATCTATCTATCTATCTATCTATCTATCTATCTATCTATCTCAGTTTGTTTATGTTCATATCTATCTATCTATCTATCTCAGTTTGTTTATATCTATCTAATATTGTTCATATCTATCTATCTATCTATCTCATTTGTTTATATCTATCTATCTATCTATCTATTCAGTTTGTTTATATCTATCTAATATTGTTCATTTCTATCTATCTATCTATCTATCTATCTATCTCAGTTTGTTTATATCTATCTAATATTGTTCATGTATCTATCTCATTTGTTTATATCTATCTAATATTGTTCATTTTATCATATCTATCTATCTAGCATGTTCATATCTATCTATCTCATTTGTTTATATCTTCTAGTTCATTTCTATTTTCAGTTTGTTTATATCTATCTAATATTGTTCATTTCCTATCTGTCTATCTATCTATCTATCTCAGTTTGTTTATATCTATCTAACATTGTTCAAATTTATCTATCTCAGTTTGTTTAGTTTTCTATCTATCTATCTATCTCCAGTTTGTTTATATCTATCTTTTGTTCATATCTATCTAACTTTGTCATATCTATCTATCTATCTATCTCAGTTTGTTTATATCTAAAACTATCTATCTATCTATCTATCTCAGTTTGTTTATATCTATCTAATATTGATATCCCCCTATCTATCTCAGTTTGTTTATATCTGTCTAATATTGTTCATATCTATCTATCTATCTCAGTTTGTTTATATCTATCTAATATTGTTCATTTCTATCTTCTATCTATCTATCTATCTCAGTTTGTTTATATCTATCTAATATTGTTCTTAATCTCATTTGTTTATATCTATCGACAATCTAATCTATCTAAATCTATCTCAGTTTGTTTATATCTATCTAACAAAATATTTCTATCTAACATTGTTCATATTTCTATCTATTATCTCAGGTTTATATCTATCTAACAAATCTAATCTATCTATCTCAGTTTGTTTATATCTATCTAACATTGTTCATATCTATCTATCTATCTATCTATCTATCTATCTATCTATCTATCTCAGTTTGTTTATATCTATCTAACATTGTTCCTGCTATCTCTATCTCATTTAATCTATCTAACATTGTTCAATCTATTCTATCCCTATCTATTCAGTAAAGAAAGGTGACAATGCCTTTGGGGTATATCATGCCTCCCCAATATATCCTTCTTATACCTTTCAAAAACTGAAAAGAATTCCCCTGAAACTTGTGTTCTTCAGAAAATTGTTTTGGGATCCAATGTTCCATTTTGCTCTTTAGCACGCATTATGACACCTGACACTTCATTGTGACGTCACGTCACGCATACACACACTCAATATTAACATTCCTCTGACTTACAAGAATTATAGCAATTGCTCAGAAACGAGCTACTATTCTTTCAACATCACTGATCAGACTCTGAGTTTTTTTTTCAAGACACGATGAGCGGTTGAACTCTAAACGAGAGTCAGTTCTTTGAAAGCCTTTTGGTTCTCAGGTTTACTCCAAATGTCAAGTGAAACTCATATATATGATCCATTGGGAGAGAGGGTGCGAAAAATGTTCAGATCGTACCATTGTTCCAGGAACAACTTGATTCCTTCTACCGTGCATATCTATCTATCTATCTATCTATCTATCTATCTCAGTTTGTTTATATCTATCTAATATTGTTCATATCTATCTATCTATCTCAGTTTCTATCTATCTATCTCAGTTTGTTTATATCTATCTATCTCAGTTTGTTTATATCTATCTAACTTTGTTCATATCTATCTATCTATCTATCTATCTATCTATCTATCTATCTCTCAGTTTGTTTATATCTATCTAATATTGTTCATATCTATCTATCTATCTATCTATCTATCTCAGTTTGTTTATATCTATCTAATATTGTTCATATCTATCTATCTATCTCAGTTTGTTTATATCTATCTAATATTGTTCATTTCTATCTATCTATCTATCTATCTATCTATCTATCTATCTCAGTTTGTTTATATCTATCTAATATTGTTCATATCTATCTATCTCAGTTTGTTTATATCTATCTAATATTGTTCATTTCTTTCTATCTATCTCAGTTTGTTTATATCTATCTATCTATCTATCTATCTCTCCAGTTTGTTTATATCTATCTAACATTGTTCATATCTATCTATCTATCTATCTCAGTTTGTTTATATCTATCTAATATTGTTCATTTCTATCTATCTATCTATCTATCTATCTCAGTTTGTTTATATCTATCTAATATTGTTCATATCTATCTATCTCAGTTTGTTTATATCTATCTAATATTGTTCATTTCTTTCTATCTATCTATCTATCTATCTATCTCAGTTTGTTTATATCTATCTAACATTGTTCATATCTATCTATCTATCTCAGTTTGTTTATATCTATCTAACATTGTTCATATCTATCTATCTATCTATCTCAGTTTGTTTATATCTATCTAACATTGTTCATATCTATCTATCTATCTCTATCTCAGTTTGTTTATATCTATCTAACATTGTTCATATCTATCTATCTATCTATCTATCTATCTATCTATTCAGTAAAGGAGGTGACAATGCCTTTGGGGTAAATTATTGCATGCAAGCCGCATTAACCGTAATCATTCACCCCAGAATGTCTATATCACCTCTCTTATACCTTTCCAAAAACTGAAAAGAATTCCCCTGAAACTTGTGTTCTTCAGAAAATTGTTTTGGGCCCCAATGTATTATTTTGCCCTGAGCACATTTTATGACACTTGACACTTTACTGTGATGTCATGCACGCACGCAATAAATGATAAGATGAATTTAACAGATTCAAGAAATATTGCATAGCTAAAAAAACAAGCGTCTATTGTTTCAACCTCACTGATCAGACTCTGAGTTTATTCCAGACACGATGAGCGGTTGAACTCTCAACGAGAATCAGTTCTTTGGAAGTCTTTTGGTTCTCAGGTTTACTCCGGACATCATGGGAAACTCATATATACGATCCATTCGGGGAGATGGCGCGAAAAATGGTCAGATCGTTCCATCGTTTCAGGAACTACTTGACTCCTTCTACCGTACATATCTATATAGCTATCTAGCTAGCTAGTTCGGTTTGTTTATATCTATTTATTTATTTCAGTTTGTTTATATCTATCTACGATTGTTCATACCAATACTTGACTCCTTCTACCATGCTATAGTTAGCTGTGGTGAACAATTACGTAGAAGCCATTCAGTCAGAGTGACTTGCATCTAAGTGCAAAGGAAAATAAGTTCCTTACCTCAATACAGGACACGTAGCAGCGGTATTTTGTTCCTTGAAAATCGCATGAATTTCCCCTTCCCACTTTAGATTATTCCAGAAGTGTATATTCTGTAACGGTGTCTTTTGTACAGCTTAGCGTTGTTCGACTAACAGCAATTCGCGTGCTGACTGGTCGGACTGGAAGACGCCATTTGACTGGTTAACTGATGATAAAGCGAAGAACGCTCATTGGTCAGTCGACTGTGGTGTTGGTATGATAAAAGAGGGCTTAAGCAGTGAGAAGCAGAGCGATTTTTACGTAGGTGACGTGTACGGGAAATCAAGAATGGCGGATTGAAAAAAGTAAAAGTATTTGGCGTTGTACAAGCGACGTCAGAGGAATAGAAGCCCATTTAACTGCCTTAGCTTAAACTCAAATGGAGTAATGTTGCCATATCTAGGCTGGAGCTGCTTTGATCCTCACTATACAGTCTTGATAGGAGTTAAAATCGTTTACGCAGTCTATTTTTTTTTTAATCATTTCACCCCAAGCAAGGCGATAAAGCCACTAGGACGCAAGGGGGTTACCGAATGTTAGGGAACATGAGAAAAATTACTAGTAAGGAGAGAAGACAATAACAAAAAAAAAAACCTGCAATATGAGCTCTGGTAAATACATAAAGGATAACAGCAAAAATTGCAATATGAGCATTGGTAAAAATAGTTGCTGGAGACATTAGGTTTATAATACCCAGAAATAATTAATGGATGTCAGTTATCAGTTATCTCCTGTTAATTCCCCTCTCCAAGTTCTCCATAGGGTATTGAACTCACACTCTTTTGGTTGTGTCAAAGTCTTTATCCACTGGGCCATGTGTCCTTGAGGACATCTGCGTATGAATTTCTGGTTATTATAAACCTAATGTCTTCAGCAAACATTTTTACCAGTGCTCATATTGAAAATTTATCGTTTTTCTCTGGTACTCCTTAATACTGGTTCCTATTTTGTATTCATTTCTATGCTTGGTCGGCTCAGGAGATTTTTGTGGCCCAGAATATGTGCTGATTCCTTAAGTTTACGAATTTTCTAATGATTTTCTTTGTCTATTATTTCAACCTGGTTATTATTATTATTATTATTATTTATGCGTTATGTTTTCTACTTTGTATCCTATAGATTTGGGGCCAAATTATGGTCCTTAGGCCCTATAGGGCACTTTCATCATATTTTATTATTTTATTTCCATTATTATTATTACTATTATTATTGTTTGTGCATGTTATGTTTCCTGCTTTGTCTCCAGGGTCTGAACTACGGTCCTTGGTCCTAATAGAATTGTCATTTAATTGATAGCACTTTTCTTAGTATATGAGATGTTCCTAGTAGGGTGATTTTCTGGGCAACTTGTATGTTGATGTTACCTGGGACACTCTTAGTAAAATTGTCCATTCTTTTTCTCACGAGCCCCAGTGCTCCGATTACTATTGGTACAGTCTCAGTCTTCATTACCCCACATCCTGTTAATCTTGATCTCAAAGTCTTTTGTATTTGGACAATTTCTCGATATTTTTCATGCAGTTGTTTCTTTCAGATTTTACTGTTATGTCAATAAACATACACGTCCTGAATTATTTGTCTTTTATGATAATATCAGGTCTGTTGTCTTTTATTTCTCTGTCAGTTTGAATTGGCATGTCCCAGAGGAAAGTTACATTGTTATTTTGGGTAGCTATGTCTGGTCGTGCTCATACTATCCCACATTGGTTTCGATTTTGTGTTTCTTGCATATCTTCCAGTGTACATATATCGCTACCTTGTTATGTTTGTGGGTATATTCATTTTTTAATAGTTCCGGATATCCTGGGAGAATAAAGTCGACAGTTTCATCATATTTTCCGCAGATCCTGGATTTCGGGTTAGTTCCATCCTTGATTATGTGAGAGTGATAGAACCTGGCTATGACGCTTTGGTCCTGAGCTGCAATAATTAGGCCTTCTGTCTCAGTTTTCAGCCCGGTGCTCTTCAGCCACTGATGTGTTTTCTGTTGGTCCACATCTACTACTTTCGTTCTTTTTATGCATTTGCCATACAACGCCTTGTCCTTCCAGTTCTGTTGTAATTTCATTTGGCCATCATTTGTTTTGCTTTCTGTTTTATTCATATGGCGTAGATGGTATTCATTTCGTTTTTTGTTGGTAGGATTTCAGATATATTAAGCTGTTTATTGACGAGTGCCCCTTCTTTGTTGATGTAGGGAATTTGGTGTTTTACTATTTGTAGGATAGGGTCATTTTTTACGAGTTATGCTACCAATCTGATTCTTGTAGTTTTAGAGTTAGTACAAGTTGGATTAGACCTCGGCTTCTTGAAGCCCTTGGTACCTACACCCTATCAACGTCTGATTTCGGGTGGTGCATCCTCATGTGGGTAAGCATTTTTCGACTTCTGTCGTATTATCATCATCATCATCATAATAATAATTATTATTATAGAAATATTAAAAGGAAAGAGTTTTAGAAACTGTTAATAATAATAATAATAATTATTATTATTATTAAAGGAAGAGTTAAAGTATTTTAAAACAGTTGAAAGGTGTCTCAAACAATGCTTATTAATTTTTCTCATTTAAAAAAAAGGAGAGAAAAAGATCCTTGTAAACAGGAGTACCAATGCACGAACTGTTCAACACACGAACACCTTGCTTATCGAATAAAAAGTTCACCTAAACTGAAATTTAACCAACGATCGGCGAGTAGACTACGCATGCGTATAAATAGTTGCGAACGTCTCTAATATTCACTTCGTGTCATAAGCTATCAGTCTAGTTGGCAAAATTTCATGTTTTATATTGAAAATATTTTTTAGATAACATGTCGCTTCAAGTTGCATGAGATCATGTCTCTTTAGAGATTCGTTTTCTTTATAGTCAGTTGATTATGATTACTTTTTCGTGAATATAGCGGAATGGTTTTGAATTTAGATTGATTCGTTTTTTACGGTTTATCAACATTTTGTAGCTATTTAAAGCCAGAAATTTTCAGCTTCATACGAGTGTAAAGATACAGGAGGCGCTTATATCCCTTTGTTGGAGATCAGTTACATCAGTCACATGACGGCCGCTTAATGACGTCACTTCATAAAGCGACGAAAGCGCCTGTCATTTTTCAATTCGTTTACAGCAACCAAACGGCAAGGTTGCTTCCTTTAGCTCGGGCCTCTCATGGCCCGGGCAGAAGTTAAATCTGTCTCCCCAGCAACTTAGGAGTCAATGGTGCCGATTCCATTTGGGAATATATCTTTCACAGATGCAGAACGAAACTCCAGCTCACAGTCCTCAATTTGAGAAAATGTAAGACACCCAGTTTCCCGTTTGTGGAATATGTCCTCGACTGGGACATAGATGAATCGGGTCCGTTTAAATCTGGTGTTTCTCCAGGTCAGGAGTATTTCCATATTATATGTAAGATCCTTCTTTTTTATTTCTCCTTATAGTCTGCTTTGCGGTGTAGATATATGTGATATATTAATCTCCGTGTATATATATATATATATATATATATATATATATATATATATATATATATATATATATATATTAGTTTTGTGTATGTCTTAGTAATATAACATCATCTCTGAGAACAAAGCATGTTTGCCATTATTTTTCCTTTCAGCCATTCCGTTCCATCCTGTCCTATGCTATTGTATCAATAATGCCCTTAACGGGGTAAATGTAAATGGGAGAATAAATCTTTCTTCCAGGAGCTCTCATTACACAAGTCTTACTAATTAACCTATAGCTGGTGGAGAAGAGGTGGATTCGTACCTAATCAGAATTTGATAAAAAAACAAAACAAGAAATTATAATGTAGATATAAATTGGCGATCAATTCTATATTTCAGCCATAAAGTATAAACTGATGCCTCACTTTGTAGCCTCGGTACTTTGTATGAATTTATATTCCAGAGTATGTAAATCAAACAAAAAGACATGTCTGTATAGCTAATCAGTATTTGATTGATTCATTTTCTACGGTTTATTAAACTTTTGTAGCTTATATAAAACCAGAAAATATTTTTAGATTGTAAGAACTTTTTTGAGATAATAATGGTTTAGTGATGCAATTTTTATTAATTATCCCATAGCTGGGGGAAGAAGAGGTGGATTCATACTTTACCCAATGGTGTTGGCGAATAAGTGAACATAATGAACCCAACAGGAATTGGAACTCGGTTTCCCGATTAAAAATTCCGAGCCATAATTCATTACATCAACCGCACATCTAAGCTTACAGCATGTGGTATTCTCCAACGGTCACCCATATAGGTACTGACCAGGCTCAACATTGCTTAAAGTAGTCCTTCTAGAATGGCCGCCACCGATAATATCTGTGACATTATCATGACTTCTAGGAAAAGAGTTTTTTTTCCGCGTTGCTTTCTCTCCGATTTTGAGCTCACGGTTGTTTTATTTAGGTAGAGAGCACAGCCTGATGTTATTTATCCCATAGCTGGGGGATGAGGGATATCAAAAGAACTAGTACGGAACTCGACTGGTCTATTCCACTTTATAACCTGTATGCTAGCTGTAGTTCTAAAAATAGTGATAGATTTCTTTTTTTTTTAAACTAAAATCATAATCCAGTC
This sequence comes from Acanthosepion pharaonis, assembly GCA_903632075.3. Lineage (NCBI taxonomy): Eukaryota > Metazoa > Mollusca > Cephalopoda > Sepiida > Sepiidae > Acanthosepion > Acanthosepion pharaonis. The sequence goes on along the minus strand of CAHIKZ030000063.1, from coordinate 831,205 downwards.
ATCACTTGTTTGTGTACCTTCAGTATCTACCTCTCCCATAAAGGTCTTAGTGAATGTTATGTCATTTTGTTATTTTCCCCAAAACCCTATCCTACCATAAATTAACTCAAGCTTATCAAGTATGTTTTGCGCTGTCTTTCTCATTCTCGCAATTTATCCTGAGAGTATCTGGTTTTCCAAGCCTTCTTTCCTTATTACGTGCCACAGAAATTTCGACTTCCTCTTCCTGGTGTTAAGTATAAGTTTCCTTTTTGTGTCCATTTTCTCTAAAACGTCATCATTGCTCACATATTCGGTCGATGGTATCCTCAGCATCCTTCTGTAGATATTTCAACTGTCTCTTCCTGATGTTAAGTATAAGTTTCCTTTTTGTTTCCATTTTCTCTAAAATATCGTCATTGCTCACATATTCGGTCCATGGTATCCTCAGCATCCTTCTGTAGAAATTTCAACTGTCTCTTCCTGATGTTAAGTATAAGTTTCCTTTTTTGTTTCCATTTTCTCTAAAACTTCGTCGTTGCTCACATATTCGGTCCATGGTATCCTCAGCATCCTTCTGTAGAAATTTCAACTGTCTCTTCCTGATGTTAAGTATAAGTTTCCTTTTTGTTTCCATTTTCTCTAAAACTTCGTCATTGCTCACATATTCGGTCCATGGTATCCTCAGCATCCTTCTGTAGAAATTTCAACTGTCTCTTCATGATGTTAAGTATAAGTTTCCTTTTTGTTTCCATTTTCTCTAAAACTTTGTCGTTGCTCACATATTCGGTCCATGGTATCCTCAGCATCCTTCTGTAGAAATTTCAACTGTCTCTTCCTGATATAAAGTATAAGTGTCCATGGTATCCTGTATGCTAGCTGCAGCTCTAAAAATAGTGATATGTTTCTTTGTTTAAACTAAAATCATAATCCAGTCATCACTACTTTGTGTCCCTGATTTGTTGCTATTTTATAAATTTATTAAAGTTTTCGAATTCTGTTCAGTGGACATGATGTTTTCGTTTGATATTGTCAGCTCGTTCACTAATGTTCCTTTCAGGAGACATTACAAATCTGTAATGTGTTTCTTCATAAGAGTTCTCCAGGTATCTCGGAAAACTAGTTTATATGGATGTTTCTTTGTTTAACCACTGAGTATGAGGGTTTGTAATTTTATTTTAATAATATTATGTATGTCAGATTGATGGTCAGCTCGTTCATATCAATGGGAGACCCTATGGTTCTTTTTTGGCCAATATTTTTTAGTGAGTTTTTTTTATGAACATCAATGTCCATTTGATAGTTGCCATCTGTTTTGGCTATCTTAATGAACATCAATTTCATCCATCCGTCCCTTCGGTTTACTATAGAGTTTAAAGGCGTCTCCGCGGGACTGTGGGTGATGAGTTATTCCCACCCTACAACCCTTTTCCCACAGGCAAAATGTAGCGAGCCTCTTGCTGCTCTATCGCTATTTCCATGGCACGTTTTCTGAAGAGTTACTTTCCTTAATCCCACCAGCCCTGATCTTTACAAGAGTTAATCATCCCTATTTCCTTCATATTTCATTAGAAAGAAGTAAGATACATTCTAAGAACTTCTTACCAAGAACTGTTGCTTTGTGGAACAGACTCCCGGCTGGATGTTTTTCCAATCACTACAACCTTGAATTATTCGAGACTACGGTTAACCGCTATCTTTCCTGTATAGCCACATGAAATTCACTTCTTACACTTCCTTATGCATATACTCCAACACACTGTATTACTCTGCCTCGAGTGGCTATTGGATCTTGTACAAATGTGTTGGTAAACATAATCTAAGCTTGAAACGTTGAAATGAACAATCTGCATCCTATGCAAAAACAAGAAGGAATTAAAAAGTATTCTGGAATTTAGGGAAATAACAAAACTTGCTAAATCACGCAGAAATGTTATTAAAGAGAAGAAAATTTTATTTTTGGTGTTGATTAAAAGCAAAAAAGAAAAAGGAAGGAAAGAAAAAAATTATAAGAAAAGAAGAATTAAAAAAAGAAGCAATTTTCAGAAATTAAAAAAATAAATAAATAAACAAAAAAAAGAGAATTAAAATTAAAAAGAAAATAAAGAAAAAGATAGAAATGAAAAAAGAAAGAAAGAAAGAAAGAAAAAAAGAAAGAAAGAAAAGAAAGAAATGGCCGGCGATAGTATCAGTAGATCGATAATTTATGCAAAGACCAAACATTTGTTTGATGATCTTAAAGCTAACGCTTCTAGTGAAAGTAATACCACAGCTTCCGATTTTTCTTGAATTAATTTATTTCTGTATTATTCTATTTATTTGTCCTTTATTTATGTATATATTTATGTATTTGCTATTTAATTTATGTATTTTCTATTTTCATATACTTTTATGTGGCGCACGAATGGGCACTGGAACGGATTACCCATTGCTGATATGCATTTCAATTACTTTTGTAACGAACAATTAGGTCAACGAATGGGGCCCCGGAATGAGTTATATATCTATAGAGAACTGACTGTATATTGATTCTTCCGGGATTATTAGCTAGACTTTGATGTCGTTAACACAAAGTTTAAACAGTGGTACTACTTTGGTAAGTTGTGAACTGAAATACTGTTTCTATCAGAGGTGTTGAAACTTGACTAATGCATGGAATAATAATGCAACACAAAATGTACTTAGAACAAAATGTATTGAAACAAGAAAGTGTACACAATATTTACATAGAGTCTTTTGTATATTCCTGGGAAGACCGTTCCTGGTGAATGTGTTGACTTAGTCGCAGTCGGGCAGGGTCTCTGGATTGAATCTCTTGATTCCTCCCCTCTCTTCCCGGTACCAACGATATTTATATGGTCGGTACTCCACTATGCAAATTAGGTGGATCCTACCACAACAAGAGGCTACAAAAATTGAGTGATTCGTTTATTATTATTATTTTTTTTTAATAAATTGCATTTTTAAATTAATTTAATTTGATAATCTCTTGTGATCATTTTCAAGTGTTGCTTGTCGGGTTCTCTAACATATAGAGGAGAATTCTTAAAGTGATATTCTGTATTTTTAAAGTAATTGTGTCCTTCAAAAAACCTGTCTCTCGTGATAACTTTCGAGTGCTGCTGGGAGAGTTCTCTAACATCCTAAATCATTACAGTCGACAATTTTAAAGCAATATTGCAACAGAGCACTAACCCTGTTCAAACGTTTAATTGCATAAAACCGCTGGATAATCATCTGGAGGCACCAATATTTAAATAATAATTATTAAAATTCTCAGAATAATAGATTGAATGGTTAAGAGAAACGTGGAGAAAGAAATGAGTTAATAAATATCTTTTAAACAATACCATGAATTTAAGAACGGTTCCAAAAAGAATTGAACCCAGAATTAAGATTCAGTAAAATTTCCGCCGATTAAGAAAAAAGTCCAATATTTTAATTCGCAAATTCTCTAAAACAAAGAAAGACCATGTTGGTTGTACCTAAATCACAATCTTGGGGTTTGTTTACATTCATACTATGCATCCAAAACGCGTATATTCTTACAGAAAAGAGTGATCCAAATTCTCTCAAGAGAGTCATCAGCGTTATGTCTAGATCCCAAACTTGTTCTTTTTTTAGATATTAACTGTGCGCCACAAAACACCCTCATAAAAGAAAAAGGGGACAAATAATTCTTAAACAGAAAACCATGTGGTCATTAACAGATTCCCTAAGATTATGCCGCTTGGGAGTGAAAAAATTAGATAGATGTTAAAGTTTAGGGAGGAGTCACAGGGCCCCAGAGAAACACGGACAGTCGGTCCCAACTCGGAGAGTAGTCAGAGATGTGCTTATATCCCATAAACAGTAACCGTCTCACAACAACGCACCCACATTTCTGTGGCCAGAGTGAACACACTTACATACGCACGACAGGCAGTCTTGCTGGCATTAATATTACACTGCTAGATTTCGCAAATCCCCACCCAGCTGAGGGAAAACATAATCTTTCAGTAAATAATACACACATTTTATCTGCCAGTTTTTTTTATATTCAATAAACATGTTGTTAAAGTAATCACGTGTTTGTCATTTTATTGAAGGAGTTCTTATTTCAGCCGTGATTCTCGACGCAGCCCTTGAATGTAGAGAAACAAATTACAACGGCCATAGATAAGATTTTACGCAATCTTTTCTGTGGTACACAACGTGCATTGGATCCACACTTTATCTTCGCCTTCAATCCCAATATCGTAAGATTTTGCGAAACTTGAAATCAACCCTATCGAGACGACACATCGGCTCTAAACGAGGAGGAAAAAGAAATCCCGATGACACGAAAAGTCAATGTTACTCAACAAAACTAGCAGAAGAGACGAGAGAGAATAGAGTATATAGTGAAGGAGGTGAGGGTTAAAATATAGTGCATTTTTAAAGTAATTGTATCCTTAGAGAATTCTGTCTCTTGTGATCATTTTTGAGTGCTGTTGGGAGAGATTTCTTCCAATTTATTCTAAAATATTATAGCCGATAATTTGTAAACTAATATATGGTATTTTTAAGTAACCGTATCTTTCGATAATCCTCTTAAAACATCATAGCCGAGAATTTATGGTCAACTATGATATTGTGTTGGCTGCAGGCTTTAAAAGAAAACTACTGCAACTCCTACAGAAGGTAGCGAAGGAAAGCAAGAAGAAAAGAATAAACATCACTGCAAGAAGACAGAATGTATTGTCGTCAGCAAAAAGGAACTGCTGAACATCTGAATTAGAAACTGGAAATGCCAAAGTCAAACAAGTCTAAAAATTTAAATAGCAAGGAACAGAGGACGAAAAGGACGACACCGAAATGCGCACTGGGATAGCGAAAGTTGCCTTCCAAAAGTTAACCAAAGAATTACGAAACAGGATGATTTCTTTAGAACCAATGAAAAATTACTGAACTATTATGTAATATCAATCCACCAGTATGACAGTGAATACTGAACAATTTCCTCGTAAATGAAGAGGAGAAATGAGGTGACTGAAATAAAGAAAACGTTATTGAACTGTTATGTAATATAGAACTTCTACGTGGCCGTGAATACAGGACAATCCCCTCATAGCTGAAGAGGAGACCGGAGACAACAGAAACAAAGAAAAGTGTAATGAAATCTTATGTAATACTAGCAGTAGAGCCCGGCGTTGCCCGGGGATGTAACAGTAAGAGATAGATCAAGTATCGACCATCATAAAGACTGAAAAATAAAATTGACAAAGATTATTGTTTAAGTTTGACGGACACGTATGTCTTAATTAGTTTTTTTTGTTTTGTTTTGTTTTTTTACGAATTGGTCAAACCCAAACTCAAACAAAAAAATTGTAAACGGAATTTTAAAGCATTCTGAATGTAAAAAGTGTGCAAGGCAATAAGAAACACTACCTGTCAAAAAAAGTGAAGTTTTGTTGAAAACGGTTGAAAAATGTAAGAAATCCGATCCCATATATAAACGAACACACACAAACAAGCAACCTAGGTTTTATAATAAGTACAACTCGATAACTCAATATTAATAAGTATAACTCGATATGAGTTGTCCCCCTTTCATTAATGCCTCTTAATCATGTTTTCAAATTGATTTCGTGCAAAAACGATTGTGTTTTCCAATTTTTGGCGCTGTCAGAACCACCGCAAGGTAATTTTAGTCCTGAGAAGTTTTGTTGAAATCGGTTGAAAAATGTAGGAAATCCGATCCAATAAACGTACATACACACACACAAAATCTGCGTTTTATAATAAGTAAGATTATATGTTTTTCTTTTTTGTCGTTTTTTTTTTTTTTATCCAAAACATTTTTATGCTGTATATTTACTGCCTGGTAAAATACTTTACCACTACCCTAATAATATTTTTTAAAAAGTATCAAACCCATAAAAAAGACACCGTTCTAATATTGCCATATTCTTTGTATGAAGCACATGCTCTTTTCATACATCTCTAAGCATACTTAACTTTAGGCCTGTTATTGGGGACTAATTTCAGAGCTTCTTCGCATTTGAGACAATTCACTTCAGGTTTTTATCATCTTCTTCGCATACAATACCTTATTAATTGGGTTTTTACATTTTTCGGTAATGTGCTCAACCGGATGTCGTCAAACGGGCTCCGAGCTACCCGATAGAAGTCGGTGAAGAGTTCAAATGAGTCGATGATAGTCAAGGGGGCGAATGGTGGTCGGTGTACGAAGAACTTGTACAATAATACCAGACCCCACCCAATTTATCTCTGCTAAAATCAGTCTTTGGTATTTTCTTCTTGAGATAGTTTAATATATTAACTACTAGCAGTAGAGACCGGCGTTGCCCGGGGATGTAACAGTAAGAGATAGAACAAGTATCGACCATCATAAAGACTGAAAAATAAAATTGACAAAGATTATTGTTTAAGGTTGACGGACACGCATGTCTTAATTAGTTTTTTTTTTTTTTTTTTACAAATTGGTCAAACCCAAACTCAAACAAAACATTGTTTTCAATCGTTATGAGTCTACCGATTGAATAAATTTTATTATAAACAATTGTCTTGTAAATGGAATTTTTTAAAGCATTCTGAATGTAAAAATAAAGAAAAAATGTGTGCAAGACAATAAGAAACACTACCTGCCAAAAAAAGTGAAGTTTTGTCGAAATCGGTTGGAAAATGTAGGAAATCTGATCCCATATATAAACGAACACACACACACAAACAACCTGGGTTTTATAATAAGTATAACTCGATATGAGTTGTCCCCCTTTCATTCTCGTGATGTCTCTTAATCGTGTTTTCAAATTGATTTCGTGCAAAAACAATTGTGTTTTTCTAATTTTAGGCGCTGTCAGAACCACCGCAAGGTAATTTTACGTAGTCCTGTGAAGTTTTGTTGAAATCGGTTGAAAAATGTAGGAAATCCGATCCAATATATAAACGAACACACACACACACACACACACAATCTGCGTTTTATAATAAGTAAGATCGATCCTCTTATGTGGCAGTGAATACTGAACAATTCCCTCACAGCTGAAGAAAAGACCTGAGACAACAGAAACAAAGAAAAGTGTACTGAACTGTTATGCAATATCGATCATTCTACGAGACGGTGAATGCTGGACAATCTCCTCACAGATAAATAGAGGGCATGAGGCGAAAGAAACAAAGAAAAGGGAACTAAACTGTTATGTAATATCGATCCTCTTATGCAACAGTGAATACTAAATAATCTCATAGATAAAGAGGAGACCTGAGACAACCCGAACAAATAAAATGGTACTGAACTGGAGTTATATAACGCGTTTCTCAAATAACAAAATATAAACATTACTAATAACATCACCAACAATAGGTTGCGCCATAATGATATAATAAAGATATTTACTTTCCTTATCTTAAACAAAAGATCAAGAGAGAAAACCCCTATCAGAAACAGAAAGAGATATAAAAGATCTATCTATGTGTCATGTCCCTTCAGTATCTTTCTCTCCCATGTCATTTTGCTATTTTCCCCAAAAACCCTATTCTACCATAAATTAACTCAAGCTTATCAAGTATGTTTTGCGATGTCTTTCTCTTTCTCGCAATTTATCCTGTGAGTATCTAGTTTTCCAAGCCTTCTTTCCTTATTACGTGCCAACGGTAACCCATCTAGGTACTGACCAGGCTCAACATTGCTTAAAGTAGTCCTTCTAAAATGGCCGCTACGGATAATATCTGTGACATATCATGACTTCTAGGGAAAGAGTTTTTTTTCGCGTTGCTTTCTCTCCGATTTTGAGCTCACGGTTGTTTTATTTAGGTAGAGAGCACAGCCTGATGTTATTTATCCCATAGCTGGGGGATGAGGGATATCAAAAGAACTAGTACGGAACTCGACTGGTCTATTCCACTTTATAACCTGTATGTTAGCTGCAGTTCTAAAAATAGTGATAGGTTTCTTCTTTTTTTTTTAAACTAAAATCATAATCCAGTCATCACTTGTTTGTGTCCCTTCAGTATCTACCTCTCCCATAAAGGTCTTAGTGAATGTTATGTCATTTTGATATTTCCTCAAAAACCCTATTCTACCATCAATTAACTCAAGCTTATCAAGTATGTTTTGCGATGTCTTTCTCATTCTCGCAATTTATCCTGTGAGTATCTACTTTTCTAAGCCTTCTTTCCTTATTACGTGCCACAGAAATTTCGGCTTCCTCATCCTGATGTTAAGTATAAGTTTCCTTTTTGTTTTCATTCTCTCTAAAACTCCATCGTTGTTCACATATTCGATCTATGGTATCCTCAGCATCCTTCTGTAGAAATTTCTAATGTCTCTTCCTGATGTTAAGTATAAATTTCCTTTTTGTTTCCTTTTTCTCTAAAACTTCGTCGTTGCTCACATATTCGGTCGATGGTATCCTCAGCATCCTTCTGTAGAAATTTCAACTGTCTCTTCCTGATGTTAAGTATAAGTTTCCTGTTTGTTTCCATTTTCTCTAAAACTTCGTCGTTGCTCACATATTCGGTCCATGGTATCCTCAGCATCCTTCTGTAGAAATTTCAACTGTCTCTTCCTGATGTTAAGTATAAGTTTCCATTTTGGTTCCATTTTCTCTAAAACTTCGTCCTTGCTCACATATTCGGTCGATGGTATCCTCAGCATCCTTCTGTAGAAATTTCAACTGTCTCTTCCCGATGTTAAGTATAAGTTTCTTCTTTGTTTCCATTTTCTCTAAAACTTTGTCGTTGCTCAAATATTCGGTCCATGGTATCCTCAGCATCCTTCTGTAGAAATTTCAACTGTCTCTTTCTGATGTTAAGTATAAGTTTCGTTTTTGTTTCCATTTTCTCTAAAACTTCGACGTTGCTCACATATTCGGTCCATGGTATCCTCAGCATCCTTCTGTAGAAATTTCAACTGTCTCTTCCCGATGTTAAGTATAAGTTTCTTCTTTGTTTCCATTTTCTCTAAAACTTCGTCGTTGCTCACATATTCGGTCCATGGTATCCTCAGCATCCTTCTGCAAAAATTTCAACTGTCTATTCCTGATGTTACGTATAAGTTTCGTTTTTGTTTCCATTTTCTCTAAAATATCGTCGTTGCTCACATATTCGGTCCATGGTATCCTCAGCATCCTTCTGCAGAAATTTCAACTGTCTATTCCTGATGTTACGTATAAGTTTCCTTTTTGTTTCCATTTTCTCTAAAATATCGTCGTTGCTCACATATTCGGTCCATGGTATCCTCAGCATCCTTCTGTAGAAATTTCAACTGTCTCTTCCTGATGTTAAGTATAAGTTTCCTTTTTGTTTCCATTTTCTCTAAAACTTCGTCGTTGCTCACATATTCGGTCCATGGTATCCTCAGCATCCTTCTGTAGAAATTTCAACTGTCTCTTCCTGATGTTAAGAATAAGTTTCCTTTTTGTGTCCATTTTCTCTAAAACTTCGTTTTTGCTCACATGTTTGATCTATGGTATCCTGGTGCTTCAGGTCTCTTCATCATCTTTGAGGAGATTGTCCAGCACTTTCTGCCATACAGGTGGACATGTATCATAACAATCTTTTCTTTGTAGCGAATGTTTTTTGTCTGTTGTTAGTGGATTTCCCTGAAAAACTGTTTTAAGGAAAAACATGTAATAAATTTTGCCCCTCGGTTACGTTAAGTGTTCGGCCATTGCATGGTAAGGGGTATTTATATAGCAATCTAAATTTACCATTAACATTAATTTACCCATTACCATTTTTTTTTATTTCCGTCTACTTGTTGAATTTTGAAAACAGTTTTAATGACTTTGAGGTCAAATAAATGCCAAAACTCAATGTTTGTATCCGTGTTAAGTTTTTAAAGACATTGATCGTAAGAGAACTCGAAGCTTTACCAAGATTCCTTGTTGGCTGGCACAACAGTACCAACAAAAGATACGCAAATGATACCGCGTTGATATCGGAAGCAGCAAACGCTGGAAGTCGTAGATAATGTAGTAAAGGAAAGCGCGAAGAAAGGACTAAGCATTAATTGTAAAAAGATAAAATATATAGTTGCCAGCAAAAGGTGCAGCCCAAAATGGTAACTATGAATTGGAGACGCCAACAGAAGCAAGTACAAATATTTAATTACCTGGGAAGTGTTTTAACAGACAACGGGAAATGTGACACCCAAATCCACTGGAATAACGAAAGATGCCAAGCAAAGAATTAAGGAACAGAAAAATGTCGTTAGAAGTCCTATGAAATATCAGCCCTTCTATAAAGTAATGTAGGTGCCTCCATTCAATTTTTTTACCTCAGGTTTAAAATGAAAAAGCATTCTTAAAGATTTTATTTTAGCTTTAATTGAAAGCTAAGGATTAAATTTATTATTTCCAATAACTAAAATATTCTGGTGTATTTCAGATAGAAATTATATAGATTTGAATGTGAAATATATGGCCGATTTTTTTTTTAAATTTCTTAAAAGCGGCCATTTTCTTGAATTTTAAGAAATTTGTAAAAAAAAAAAAAAAATATTCGATTTTAAACTTCTTCCTAAAATAAATTATATATTTTTGACACGTTGAGTAAAATTAGAAAATTTAAAGTTAAATTAATCTGATTTGAAACAAACAGTACTTACTTATAGCATGAAAAAAAAAATGATCCAAACATTTCTTAACGATGTCTTTATTTACGTTATCGATGTTATCGAGACGTTAAAGAGGTGATGACAGCTATTATGGATGATCAAGTTTGACAATTTTACGAAGCAAGCGAACGCGTTTTTTTATTTTTAACTAGTAATTTTTAAATATTAACATTTATTCAGAAATTATTTAATATTTATTTTTTATTTAATATTTTTTTTTTTAGTCTGGATTTCGTTTCTTAGGTTCTTAATCTTTTTATCTTATTTAATAACTTACTAACTTAAGTAAAAAATTACTTCAATGAAATATGACCCAAACTAAAATAAATACCTAAAATAAAAATATTTAGCAAAAAAAGTAATTCACAAAAATTAAAACTAACTTAGAAATTTTGAAAAGACTTTTTGCAAACACGTTAACGATGTCAAACAGAACTGGATATTGAAGAGAAATAATTGCAGTGCTTCAGACGACAATCAAATCATGTGATCTTTTTAAGAATTATGTCATGTATAGATTCCCCATAGATAGAAATTAGAAACGTTTTCTTCACTAAAAATTATTTTTTAAATAATTTTAAAAATAATCGGGTACAAACGATTGTTATGAGTTTTTCAAATTTCGATTCGTAAATTTACTTTTCCATTAAAGTTATCATTGCATTACGTGAATAAAAGCGATAAAGAATTTTAAACGATTTTTGAAATATTAATAATTTAATATTATATTAATAAAAATAAATTTTTAAAAAATGAAAAAAAAATTATAAAAATACATTATTCATCGAAAAAATGTTCTTCCTTCACAAAATAATGTCCTTAATATAACGTATTTACAAAAGCAAGTGAAAGCTTTTCTAATTAATTAATGTCATAATTTTTTTACATTTTTTTATGATTCAGAGCAGATTTTCTATGAAAGCGTTAATGTTAAAAAAAGAAAAAAAAAACTGGTGATTTACTTTCTATAAAGAGTTCTGTTTTTAACTAATAAAACAAATCCCATGCTTAATGATTTAATTTCTTGAAATTTCAGGAAAATATGTAAGAGGGTGGAAACGTGTTAAAAAAAATATCTTTTTAACAAGATTTTCTATAGAATTTTTTTTTAAAATGATTTCATTCATTTCAGAATATTTCCTGAAAGTTTCATTAAAATCTGACAATTATTTGATTTTTAAAAGAATTTTAAATCAACGTGTGTTTTCCTCGGAAGAAAGCGCAAAATAATAAAAAAACAACTTTTTACTCTATTATTGCGCTGTCATAAAAAAAAAAATTAACCAAAATTTTCTACGCGCTAGAAAGGAGTAAAAAATTTCAAAATATAATAAAAAAATACTTTGGTCTTTCCTCTTACTAATAACATAAGCATATTGATGACAAAACTTTGTTTTCGTTGAGTTATGGGCCTTTCTTCATAGTGATATAGTGGAGGTACTTAAAGTAATGTTTGCTGGAAATCTCATCAAAGATCAAGGAGAGGCAACAGAGATGTGGTTCTACAGAAGGATGCTGAGTATGCCATGGACTGAGCATGCCAGTAACGAGGAAGCTTTAAGGAAAATGGAAGCCAAAGCACACATATCGTTACAATCAGAAACAGTTGAAATTTGTAGGGCATATAATGAGGAAAGAAGGTTTGGAAAATTTGACATTCGCAGTTTTGTAAGCTTGAAAATAGTGGTCTTTAAAAATAGGTTCTTGTAACTTTTCCTCCATCATTCTCACATTTCGGCCTGTCCTTCACTGTGATTTGTCGGTACCTTACCGCTAGTTTTATTCTCGCAACAATCATCTACTTTTTCTATGTCATGATGACTCTTCACAATTCCCTATCCCTTGTAGCAGCCTTTTTACCTCTGCTAACCCCCCTCCCTCGTTTCACCACCCATTTGCACAAGCATGTCATGTAAGTGGCTTTCTGCTATCTTTCTTACCGTCGATATGCTTTGTAAGGGTTGTGCTTTCCAATACCAAGAAATTTCAACTCTATCTTTGTCATTCTGAAAATGTGTTCTTTTTGTTGCCATTTTCTGTAAGATTTTCTCGTTGCATACTCGATCCGTCCATCGAATTCTTGGTATCCTTCTTCGGAACAACATTTCTGTTGCATCCTGTTTTCTCATCACCTGTGGAAAGATTGTCCAACATTCACTGCCATAGAAGAGGACTGATATCTTTGTTTCTAATGAAATATTCCCGTTTGTTAGTATTTCGTTTAGCACAGGTGTCATCAAACCTTTTCGACAACAGACCCCCTCCCACCTTTTTGTTTCTCTTTCATTTTGTTTCCCCCCATCTAAAATATCTTATAACTTTAGAACTCGCACGGATGTTGGCTATTAAAATCTTTACTAACATGTATGAAAAGATAAGAAATTTGGATCAAATTCAAAATTTTCCCCTCAAAAATATATCCAAGAAAATATATCAAACTAGCGACCATAACAGTTCGATCATAAAAAGCGTTCAATTAGAATGGAGCAAAAACAGCATCATGTTTAGATGTAACAAAGTCTATCTTCTTCAATTACGTTTAAAGTACTTTCATTAAAAACATTTTAAATTAATGCAGTTACTTATATAACAGAGGTAGCCTGAAGTTAGCCGAGGACATAAAGGGGTAAAACAAGCAACATGAACACCCACATCAGACCTAAATAAAGCTGATGCTGGTGAACAGAAATACATAACCGCTACCTTTCCGACACCCGGGCGAAAATGTTCAGCGCCTACCCTTTCCGACAATGTTCAGCTCCTACTCTTTCCGACACCCGGTCGACAATGTTCAGCTCCTAACCTTTCCGACACCCGGTCGACAATGTTCAGCTTACACCCTTTCCGACACCCGATCGACAATGTCCAGCGCCTACCCTTTCCGACACCCGGTCGACAATGTTCAGCTCCTATACTTTTGACACCCGGTCGACAAATGTATTATTCCGACAATGTTCTCCTACTCTTTTCCGACACCCGGTCGACAATGTTCAGCTTCTACTCTTTACGACACCCGGTCGACAATGTTCAGCACCTACTCTTGCCGACACCCGATCGACAATGTTCAGCGCCTACCCTTTCCGACACCCGATCGACAATGTTCAGCTCATACCCTTTCCGACACCCGGTCGACAATGTTCAGCTGCTATACTTTCCGACACCCGGTCGACAATGTTCAGCTCCTACTCTTTCCGATACCCGGCCGACAATGTTGAATTACTTTGTTTTTTTTTTCGTCAAACATCATTCAAATTTTCCCTTTTCTTATCTGGGACTTTTTCTATTCAAACTCTTTGTTTTTTCTCCCCTTTTCTACTCCATCGCATTTCCCGCTTAATATTATTGCATAGGTGTATAAATAATTCCAGCTCAAACTAGTCGAAGATCGGTTACAGTTACTACACTTTGATTCTCACTGAAAATTGTAATGATCTTTCTAGTGAGAATCAGTCAGTTTTGTGCCATGCGTGAGATACTCTTAGGCGATCATGTATCTTTCGATACATGACTGACGAGGCAAGTTGCTTTTTGAGGTAGACCAGCTGCCAACCAAGGTTATAGAATACGGTCTGTCCTGCTATTTGCCCATAGCTGGTGCGAAGAAGAGGAGGATTCATACCTTTTCCCAAGAGTATTATCACGTAAGTGAATGTAATGGATTCGACTGGAATTCGAACTCGGATTCCTCAATCATACAAACAAGTAGAATTTTAACAGTGATAAGAATGCATTTAACTCTGTGTCTTCCAGGTGTTTTTGAATTGATCCATGCAAGAAAAAGCAGTAGTAATTTTTTCTATTACGGCATTTTCTTTGGTCAGAAAAAAAATTATTAATAAAGATTTTAATTTTGGCGATAGGCTTGTGGTTCATTCAACACACACACACGTCAATAATATATATGTTAATAAGTTGAAAAGAAAAGTCTTGAAAAGCAGTCGATTTTGAAATTCATTTAATTTCTTCAGGAAAAAAAGAAGGAATTTTTAAATTTTAAATTATAATTATATTTATTTTGAACTTTTTCTTGTCTTTACAAACATGTTTTAAACTATATGCTACTTGTTTTAAATAAAGCAAATGAAGAACTTGTCTAAGGCCTAAATTTTTGTCGCAGGATTAATATAAGTTTTCAATTCCTGCATTTTCAAATGGTATATACTTAAAAGAAAAAATATCAGCGAATAGAAGCTGGGTTAGGAGCCATAGATGTTTTGAATTTCTTAAGAAATTTCTGCATATAATTATTTCGTTCTGTTTTTTTATCGTATTATTTTTTTTTATGTACATATAATAAAATGAAAGAACGGCATGGGAAGGTGTTCCGTCTGGAAACAGAATATATTAAAATATTTTTCTTAAAAATCGATTTTTTTTTCTTAGTCCAATGAAAAGTAAAAGACAGCAGAGTTGTTCACGTTTTAGTAGCGAAAAAAAAGAAAAAGAAAAGAAAAGCCAAACACTAAAGTCGATGGACACGCGAAAGATTAAAATATGAAAGTTTGAAAAATTAAAATTGATAATTCTTGCTTGTTTTTCACCTTCATATATATTTGTCTTTTGCTCACATCCTTCGAGAGGCGGGGAGACATCGGAGTGTAGAATTAGGAGGGAGGGAGACATTGGAGAGTAGAAGTAGGAGGGAGGGCGACACTGGAGAGTAGACGAGGGAGAGTAGAAGAAGAAAATACAGAAAGCGAGGGGGAGTTTATATATCGGGGTGTAGAAGAGGGAGGGAGGGAGTGAGAATAGAAGAAAGAGAGAGGGAGGAGACATTCGAGAGTACAATAGGGAGGAGACATTGTCTCATTGACATTGGGGAGGAAAAGAGGAAGAGACAGAAGGATATATTGCAGAGGAGGAGGTGGAGTGAGAGAGACATTACAGAATAGTAGAGAGAGGGGCGGACGGAGACCGGGGGAGTATGAGAACGATATATATATATATATATATATATATATAGATAGAGAGAGAGAGAGAGAGAGAGAGAAAAGAAGGAAGATATAGAAAGAAATACATATGGGGGAGAGGTGAAGAAAGAGACGATAAGAGGGTAAAGATATAGATAGAGAGAGAGTTGATAAAGGATGAGGAAGAGACAAGAGAATTTGGGAAATAGATACGTCGATGTGGATATATAGAATGATAAGAGAAAGGGACAGAGATCGGGGCGGAGAGAGGAGGGGGATGTCTGAAGTGGGAGGAGTCTGAAGGGGTACCGTTAGTTCGTGTGAGTCCCCACCCCCGTTACTATTTGTTCTTGTAAAGGCAAAGCCAACCAGACTTGGTTGAAAAAGTCGATACAGTAAAGCAAGCGAAATATAGATTTAAATCCAGAGTTTTTTTGGGTTTTTTTTCTGTTCCATTTTATATAACAATTTTGGTTTGTCCTTGGAATCAGAAAAAATGCCAATATATATATATATATATATATATATATATATATATATATATATATGAAATCATATTTAATATTTTCTGTCACCAAAATCTACAGTTTTGGTAGGGAATATTTCACCAACGTGTTTCTTTTCCGTTAATAAAAATTGTCTTAAAAAAATAAAATGTCAGTTCATGTATATTTTTTTCTTTTCTCATTTTCATTATAGAAGCCATTGAAACTGATTTGCACTTTCATTTCTTCATCCTGTTGTGAAATAAATATACGTTGTTGCTTTTGGCTGTTGAAGTCAGTTTTTGAAAATATTTCTTTCTTTCATTCGGTTCGATCAGCAAGCATCAAGGTTCTCTGAAAGTGTTTCCGCTATAACTTATTGGCAAGGAATAAGTTTAGCTTAGCTGGGCACAAGGCCATGAGTTTTTTTTTTTTTTTTAAACATTTGGCAATAATAGAAATTTCATTTACTTGCATATTGTTTTAAAGGTACAATTCCCATTTTATTTTTTTTTTTTTCCTTTGTTGGGATATGACCTCTGATGAAAAGTTTCCTGATGAAAAGTAAAAATAGCTTTATTTTTAAAATCATAATTTACAATAGCAGCGGCATTGGGATGAAAAGCAAATCGGCATTTTTTTTTCTTAATTTTCTTTAAAAAATGATAAAAAAGCGAAGGGAAAACAGAGAAGGCTGTTCCCTTTAGGAATATCTTGGGAAAGATTGTTTTCCATCTTTTTTTTTTTTTAATCATAAAAGATCTTGAGAATTATTGAATGCTATCATTTTAATCATCTTTTAGATATTTTAATCATCTTTTAGATATTTTAATCATCTTTTAGATATTTACTAAGCGGATTTTGTCCAAATCGGTGGGAATCGATCCTCATACTGTGGTAATTGCCTACAAAAAGAAAAGAAAAGTATTTAGATAAAACATTTACATTTAATATATATATATTATATATAGTATATATATATATATATATATATATATATATATATATATATATGTGTGTGTGTGTATATAAAGAAAAATATACAGAAAAAAATCCTAATATGCGATTATGCTGTTTTAATGTTTAATGTCAACGTCGGACGTTTCGGTCTAATAGACCACCTTCAGGACATATTCATAAAACATAATTAACATAGAATACGTTTTCACAACATCGCCCACGTGACGACGACGTGATCATATTTAAACGGAACGCTGATCTTATAAAAGATTTCAATTATCTGTTTGGATTGGTATTGCTTTTATGTTCATCGTCTTTTTCATGTTGAATTGTATATGGTCTATGTTAATTATGTTTTATGAATATGTCCTGAAGATGGTCTATTAGACCGAAACGTCCGACGTTGACATTAAACATTAAAACAGCATAATCACATAGGATTTTGTTTGTTTTTTTCAGTATATTTTTCTTCATACTGTCGGATCTATATCCATATATTTGCTTGCATATATATATATATGTATATATATATATATATGAAACGGAGATTGGAAATAAAATGGTAATCTTCCTAATATCAACAAATACAATACGCGAGCATTGTATTTTGTTGAGATGAAGATTCCCATTTTATTTCCAACCTCCGTTTTGGTTATTCCTCATTCATTAACCATTTCTACGTTACAATATATATATATATATATATATATATATATATATATATATATATATATATAATACTGATTCTATCTTTAAAAACGTTACTAGTATGAAGAAGTTTCTTCGCGGAACGAAACGTATCACTGACGAATTTTGCAAAATTAAAAATATATTAATGTAGTGTTTAAACTTAAGTGAGAACAAAAAGCCTGCACATTTATTTGTTTGTTTTTTTAATCGATTCACACTCAAGCAAGTCAATAAAGCTACTAGGCCTCAAGTGGTTACTAAGTGTTAGAAAATATGAAAAAAAATATACTATTAAGAGGAGAGAACAATAAAAGTTTAAGAATTATGAAGACAGAAGATAACGATTGACATTGTAGTTTGTTTTTTTTAAAGATCAAAGTTGACTGGGAAGCAAGAAGCCAGAAAAGAGTTCGCTTGTGGAATATTCTTCAGACTTCATGCTTTCCAGTCAACGTTAATCTTCAAAAGTTTAAATGCAATGTCAATCGTTTTTTCTTTTCTTTTTAATTCCTGTTCTTTTATCGTTCTCTCTCCTTAATAAAGTTTTTCTTTTTCTCTCATTCTTTCCCAATCAGTAACCTCTTGAGTCTTAGTGGCTTCATTAGCTTGCTCGGGATGAATTGAAAACTATGAAAAATATTTTCGTAAAGTAACACTTATTCACTGACAAATGACAAAAAATAAAAGTAGCAGAAACAGATTTCGCGGACGGGGTTCATCAACACAACATTCAATACTCTCGTTATGTTGAAGCAAGTCTCGCGAGACTTGCGCACGAGATTCAAAACGAGAGAAGAAACACTCATACAACTTACAATTGATCAACAGTGTGTAAGGAGAACTCTGAATATACTTACGATTTACTCCCATACAATCATTAAATTCTTCGAGTGTAATTTTCTTGTTTTTATCCGCATCGCAGTATCGTAAGAAATTTCTACCGCACTTTCGGGATTTCTTTTTTCGCTTTCGAAGATCTCGCTTGAATTTAGTCAATTCTTTGCGCTCCAACAGCTACAAATAATAAAGAAAAAGAAAAGTGAGATTGAGATTATCCTATGCATTTATCACAACTTTATAATGTCATTACATCTAGAAATATTTCGTGACAATCGAAAATCTCGTTTACTTAACTTTCAAAGCATTACAAGAAAAACAGTAGCAATGCATTTACATATAAACATCATGGTAGAAGGCTTGTGTATTCCGGTCAGTGCAAGATTTACCTATAGACTTAGCAGGCTGAAGCCTAAGGTCACAAAATCTAGAGGAACACGAGCCAAGGTGTATAATATTTTTGACACTGTCATAAGCATTTCTTACACATGCGGTTATAACGCATTGTAGACACTAACCAACCCTTAAGTAATTTTCGTGACATTCTACTGGAGGTTAGCATCAGCCATACTGGTAAAAAGAGTTCTCTCAGACGATTAAAAGAGCATTTTCATTTCTGGAGCAGTTAAAATTAACAAGTCTTTGCTTGCCCCAGTTAACAACTTCCGAACAGCACAGCGGTTGTCAATGGAATAATTCTGTCTATGCTAGCATCGATTTCGCTATAGATTTTTTAAATAATTCATTTTATTTTATAAATTTTAATTCATGCATTTTTTTTTCAGTCACATATATTGAACTTAACAGTTACATCTTATCTCCTTTAGAGGACGAATTGTGAACTGTGGAATTTTAAACATCCGTCATCATCCTCGGCTTTACTCAAATTGTTTAATTTAACACTCTTCCATTTCCCTCTACTCGTAAGAATGGGGGATTTGGAGGGGCGCTCACAAGTGGAATAGCTTAAGGCCTCTCTTTGTCTAAATCCGGCCTCGGTGCCAGTGATACCAAGAGCGAAGCCGTTTGGATTTGCAACTCTGGTTGGGCAACCCATGGTGGTAATTTCGAGTTGAAAAGACCAGACTGAAAGCAACCAACCGAAGGTCTCAAAGGCGGAATAGGCAAAGATCTGCACGATTTCAACAGCCAAAACCGCCGAAAGAGGGCAACGACAGTTGGGCTGGCGTAACCAAGGCAGACCTTGACTATTTCCCAGATCTCGCCTATCTTAATCATCCTTGAGCAGTGAGGGAGGCGCTTCTGGCTAAGCGTGTGTGCGTCTCTGAGTTGACCACCAAAATCAAATTCCCACGAATGGCCTCGTCAAACTTTGATTCACAGCCATCTCCGACACCGCTAACCCGGGGGTGGGGAATAGAGAGAGAGGATAACCATCCTAATGCGGGCAGGTGCCGACGATTCCAAGGTATAATAACCCTATTCAATCAGTAATGCTTGACCATTATGCTTTTCAAAAGCTAAGCATAGTACTAAAAAATAGAAAAAATTTCGCGAGAAAGGAAAAGAGTACTACACTGCTACATGGTATGGCAGTAAGTGTTGGACAATCTCTTCAAAAATGAAGAGACTTGAAGGAACAGAAATGTGTTTCTACAGTAGGATGCCGAGGATACCGTAGACCGAACAAGTGAACAACGACAAAGTTTTAGAGAAAATGCTAAGAAAAATAACATTATACTTAACATTAGGAAGAGAGAGTTGAAATTTCTACAGAAGGATGCTGAGGATACCATGGACTGAACATGTGAGCAACGACGGAGTTTTAGAGAAAATGGAAACCAAAAGGAAACTTCTACTTAACATTAGGAAGAGAGAGTTGAAATTTCTACAGAAGGATGCTGAGGATACCATGGACCGAATATGTGAGCAACGACGAAGTTTTATCGAAAATGGAAAGAAAAAGGAAACTTATACTTAACATCAGGAAGAGACAGTTGAAATTTCTACAGAAGGATGCTGAGGATACCATGGACCGAATATGTGAGCAACGATGGAGTTTTAGAGAAAATGGAAACAAAAACTTATACTTAACATCAGGAAGAGACAGTTGAAATTTCTACAGAAGGATTCTGAGGATACTTAAGTGAGCAACGACGGGGTTTTAGAGAAAATGTCAACGGAAAAGAAGCTTATACTGAACATCAGCAAGAGATAGTTGCGGTTTTTGGGCCAAATAATGAGGAAGGAGGGCTTGGAGATTCTGATACTCATAGGATATATTGAAGGCAAGAGAGACAGTAAAACAAGGAATAGCACACTTAGTGACCTTGAGTAAATGGATGGTGGAACGTGTTTAGGAGAAATAACAGAAAGACGAAATTTCTTAAGAGCTACAAGGGACGGACAGGAAATTGTGGAGAGCTATGATCGCCTACATCCTGAAGGGCCACGGCACATAAAGGGGCCGAATATTTCTAGTAAGTACCTGACTCCTCCTGCTATACTCTACAGAGCAGGTCAAAAATGGAATACTATTGCCATATACGGGCAGAAGCTGCTCAGTTTTCTATTCCCAGTATTAGCGTTCTCCGCGTCCTTGTGGGTGATGAATTATTTTCCACCCTGCTACCTCTTTCCTCGCAGACGAAACGTCGCAAGCCTCTCACTGCTCTATCGATATTTCCATGGAAAGTGTTCAGACGAACTACATTCCTTAGTTCCACCAATTCTAACTTTGAGGTTTATGACCCGCCATGCCACGCCCATTGTAGAGAACCACGCCTCATTCCCTTTGTATTCTATTGATGAGATGTAAGTTCCGCTCGAGCCGTTTCTTCCTACGAACGGCTCCATTGTGGAATCGATTCCCAAGAGGATGCTTACCTGATCACTACAATCTTAACCTGTTCAAGTCTAGGGTTAACCGTTATCTCCTAGACATAACCTCATAAACTGTGCCTCTTACACTGTAACCCTCTACCTCGAGTGGCCCCCGGGCCTTATACAGGGCGAACCTTACTGTAAAAAAGAAACAATCTTCAGTCCTACAAACCATTTCTTCTGTTTATATAAGGAATATTATTTTGAAAATAGTTCAGATAAACTATATTCCTTAGTTCCACCAGTTCTAACTTTCAAGTTTATGACCCACCATGCCACGCCCATTGTAGCGAACTACCCTCATTTCCTTCGTATTTCACTGGTGAGATGTAAGTTCTACTCGAGCATCTTCTTCCCACAAACCACTGATATGTGGAACTGACTCCCAAGGGGATGCTTCCCCGATCACTACAATTTTAATCTATTCGGGCCTGTGGTTAACCGTGATATTTCTCGCATATCCCTAGAAACTGTGCCTCTTACTCTGTAACCCTCTAACTCGAGTGGAACCCGGGACTTTTACAGGATGAACAGTATCTGTCTATATTTCTGAGACGAGGTATTATGTACACTATTTACATTATTCGGACTATTGTCCTCATCTTTGTCGCCATATTTATTACAACGTTTCGGCCTTTCAATATCTGTCTATATTTCTGAGATGAGGTATTATGTACACTATTTACATTATTCAGACTATTGTCCTCATCTTTGTCGCCATATTTATTACAACGTTTCGGCCGTTATACGCTCCGACCTTCTTCAGGTGGTTGGAATGTTGAACTGAACCTTTATTTCGCTCACTGGGGTAGACTGTTCTAGTTCCACGTGTCATGTTTAATGGATGTCAGTTATCAGTTATCTCCTGTGAATTCCCCTCTGCAAGTTCTCCACTGCCTTAACCGGGTATTGAACTGACGTTCTTTGGGTCCTGTCACTGGATCTAATCAACACCTTTAGCCACTGTGCCATGTGTCCTTGAGGATTAGAACAGTCTACCCCAGTAGAGCCACCAGTTGAACGGTGAGTAAACACTTGTAACTATTTTTATATCTACCGTGAAACATTACATATCAATTATTTGCGAATTTTGACTCCGGAGTTTAGGCAGAAAGGTTAAAATGGTTCAGGAACGCAGGGGTCAAAAGGTTAAAAGGTTAAGGGTTAATAAGACTTCAAATTCTAGATGCTCTCAACACTGAACTAAAGAAACCAAAGATTTTAACATTGGAACGAAGGTTTAAATAATATTCAATCCCTGAAAATATATTTAACAGAGCGAAGAATCTAACTTGCAAGCCGTTTACTTTCCTGGCATCTCCATAATATTTTAAAAGAATTTGAATATGTAAGGTCAAGACTAAGCGTTCAATCACAAACGTTTAGAAACTAGTGGAGGTCAGTTTTGGAACCGTGATATTGCACTCAATCTGTAAGTTGGGTTTTCACCTGATAAGTTATGACACAAAATATTTTTCCCCAAATCATTACCATTTTTTGAGGAAACACTTTTAAAGATTAAGTTTAGGTTCAAAATCATAGCGTTGGAATTTCATTCCGGTGATCAGTGAAAACCTTATAGAACTGCCTTATAAAATTTATAATTTACTGAAGCTTTACAAATTGTATATGGACAAAATACATGGCACAAGCAGATTATTACTAAAAGACTGTGCCATCAAATAGGACCTTCATTTACTTCAAAGGGAAATTGTACTGATTAGATTAGCTATATTATGATGCAATATATTTTACACTGCAATGGTTTTAGCGTGATTTTCAATAAACGATGCAAATTTAAAACATTTTTTCTTATAATTCGTGCCCACCCAGCAGTATTATGGTGTTATAAACACTCTAATCCGTTTTTTTGTTTTTATTAATTATAATCTAATAAATTGTATTCATTGAGTAGGCTTTTTTGTAATCTTTTACATTTTTTTACATAGGATTTTACTTTTTATTGCATCGGATTTCGGTATCGTCTGCTAAAACACTAACCAGATAGTTAAATGTGTGCTGACCTGACAGATAAGTCTATTTCGAGAAATGTTTCCCAACTGAGGTCCATATGAACCCAGCGAGTCCACACACACACACAAATAGTAAATTGAGAGTCTACTGTAATATTTTAGTGGTTCATAGAGCAATTTCACTTCGAAACGATTGTTACAACTGAGAATTGAAATTTCTACAGTAATCGACGACATATTAAAATATTTAAACTAGAAAAACAAAAAACGAGATCAAGGGAAATAAGTTAGCGTCCCTTTTATTCTACCGTGGTTGAATAAAAACTGAGAAGGATCTATAAAGGAAGGATTATTATATATATATATATATATATAAGAAAATTATAAAAGAAAATTTATTATAAAAAATTTATTATTAAAAGAAATTAATTTTAATTTATTAAAATATAAATTAATTTAATATAAATTAATAATAAATATTAGGATTTATAAAAATAAGGATTAATAAAATAAAATATTAATAATTAATTATTTTATTATTTAATCATAAAAAACATCAAATAAATTAATAAAATTTAATGTTAAATTAAAATTTCATAAAATTAGTTTCATAAAAATAAAGCATAAATTTATTATTGCATTAAAAAAAAATTAATAAAAATAAAATAAGTTTTTTTTTTCAAAATTGTGGTCCTCTCTTAAAAAAAAAAATAAGGGTAAAAGTGGTCTCTGGGTAAAAAAGGTTGGGAACCCCTGATTTAGAGCAATGATTAGCAGACCATCGAGGGTCTTATTCCTTAGCCATTTTTACAGCTGAGCGCACTTGTAGAATAAACTGGGCGCACTTTAAATTTTAATAGATTATATTTCACGTCGAATAAATAATTCATTCTTTTGATGTGCGTATATGTCCGCTTCAATATGTTCTTAAAATTGCGTTTTCCAATATTAGAGAATATTGAAAATATGTATATATTTGGGATTTTGCAAATTAGTGAAGAAACTTGGAAATAGTCCAGTTACTATTTATTTAAAAGGCATCAGACATTTCAATATAGTCACAGTAGGACTTTTATATTTTTATTACTTAAAAAACAATTGGACATTATTTAAAGCCGAAACATATTTTGCATTGTAGGTTATGAGATTATAAATAGGTTATTTAATGCCGACAAAATTGTTATTGCTGGTAATATTTTTTCTTCCCAAAAATATATTGTTGGCACAAGGCCGAAAAATTGGAGCACCTCTAGGGAGTTAACTCTTTATTCAATCGCAATTTATCTTGCTTGACATTGCACCACGTCGAAAAGCACATGGTGATCTTCTAAGCATCGAAGTGGCAAATTCATTTTTTAAATGTACATGTCTGCATCTCTCTCGGTGTTCTTGAAATTGCATTTTCCAATTGGATAGAATATTGAAAATATGTTATATATTTTTGAGATTTTGCAAATTAGTGAAGAATTTAGGGAATAATTCTCTTACTATTTCTTTAAAAAGCATCAGAATTTTCAGCAGTCACTGTAGAACATTAATGATATTATTACTTTAGAAACAATTGGGCCCTGTGTAAGACGTTAAACTACGTCCGCGCCCTGGGTAAGGCGTTAAACTACGTCCAGAAGCAAGCCCTCTGATCAGGAGGTTTTGAGGAGCGTAGAGCCACCTCTTAATTTTCTGGTGTTCCCAGGTCCACCCTGACCCGGAGTGGTAGCACGTGTTAGGGTCCCAGCTATGGGCAAATAGTTAACTATTACCAGCAATACTTTTTTTGAAAAAAAATTATTACCAGCAATACAATTTTGAAGGAAATATATTACCAGAAATAGATTTTTGACAAAACAAAATATTACCAGCAATAAAAAAAATTGTCAGCATTAAATAACCCACTGAGGTTGATATGCCGTAAAACAAAATAAACCAAACCAAACCAAACAATTGGTCATTATTTAAAGCTGAAACATAATACTAATTGTAGGTTTTCAGCTTATAATAAAATAAGTACCAGAATAAAAAAAAATGAATAAATTACTCTTTTGCTAACATGTATCGTACATGGTTACCAGTCAGGGCGCATTAGGGAACCCGAGCTTACCTATTGAGAAACGCTGGTATAGTTTATAAGAACAGTGATTCTTATGACTAATTTGATGCTCATACTTAGATATGGCATAAGGCCTAAAATATGGGGTACCCTTTGAGAATCTAACTCACTATTCAGTCGTGATTTAGCGAGACAAGCTAAACATTACAGTATGTCGAAGTACCCAGGTGATTTTCTAGGCTTAGCTTAGATGTGGAACAAGGCCGAATGTATGGGGTACCCAAAGATGATCGAACTAACTGTTCATTCGTAATTGATCAAACGAAACCAACTTACTAAACATTACACCATGTCGAAATGCCAGATTCATTTTTTAAATGTGCATGTGTGCATCTCTCTGTGTTCTTGAAATTGCATTTTCCAATTGGATAGAATATTGAAAATAATGTTATATATATTTGGGATTTTGCAAATTAGTGAAGAATTTAGGGAATAGTTCAGTTACTATTTATTTAAAAAGCATCAGACATTTCATTATTGTCACTGTAAGATTTTTATATTTTTATTACATAAAGATAAATATATATGTTTCTTCAATGTTTTAAAGACCTATGTGCTGTGACTCTTCAGGACGTGGACGATCATCGCTCTCCATAGCTTCCTGTCCTTTATAGCACTTAAGTACGGCGTGACTAGTATCTCTCGTAATCCCTGTTCTGACAACCATTTACACAATTTCCTTCTCCTGTATGTCGTGTCCCTTCAGGACGGTGGCGGTCGTGGCTCTCTACAGCTTCCAGTCCTTTTTGGTTTATGTATGTTTTCTCTTTTGAGCTATCTTTCCTAATCCCTGTCCTGCCAACAATTTACACAAGCTCGCTAGTTTTGCTGGTTTCCGGTGTCCATTTTTCCTTCAATTTGTCCTGTGAGTGTCAAATTTTCCAAGCCCTCTTTCTTCCTCATGTGCCCTAGAAATTTCAGTTGTTTCTTTCTGATTGTAAGTATAAATATCCTATCCTTAATGTTCCTATTTTCTCTAAAAACTGGGAACACACCGCCTGCATGCGGATAAGTCAAGTGTCAGTCTCTCAGTTAAGCGCCATACGCGATACACGCTTAGGCGAGCATGTCTCTTTCGATTCATGACTGACTAGGCAGTAGACGTTCCCGCAGTAGGTTGCCGTTTCTTTCTAGAGTAGACTGATTGGAATTAGAACTCCGCACTCCAATTTTAATACCGAGCCATTATCCTTTACAACACAATGCACGTCGAAAGAGGATTAAAACAAATTTTCTCACAGGATTTATTTAATCTATACTGCCAGCCGACCCCCAAGAGAAGTAAGTAACCTACAAATATACATTATCAGCGGCCGTAACCCTAACATAACATACACGGATGACGCTGTCGATGACGGACTCAGAATGTTAGTGGTGATAATCTTCTTCGCCTATGCGCCATGTCCATTCAGGATGTGTGCGATCAAGGCTCTCCACAACTTCCTGTCCTTTGAAACTCTTAGCAAATTTGTCTTTTTTTCTATCTCTCCTAATCCCTGTTCTTCCAAATATTTACACAAACTCGTTGGGTAGGTTATGCACTGCTTTGCTCTTTCAATATTCCTTGTGAGCATCAAATTCTCCAAGCTCTCTTTCCTCATTATATGCCTTAGAAATTTCTGTGTCTTTCTGATTGTAAGTATAAATGTCCTTTTTGTTTCCATTTTCCTCGGAAATTTGTCGGTGCTCACATGCTCAGTCCATGATATTCTATAGACATCATTTAGTTTGGAAATCATCTATGTGCCGTGTCCCTTCTAGACGTGTACGATCACGTCTTTCCACAACTTCCTATCCTTTTGAGCTCTTATTATTTTAAAAAAAAAATCTTCCAGGTTTTGTCATCCATTTAAACAAGCTTGTTCCCTCTGTTCTGTGTGTGGAAAAATTTCCCAGCCTTCTTTTCTTAATGTGTCTTAAAAATGTCTGTCTTTTTCTGATTGTAGATATAAGTGTCCTTTTTGATTCCATTTGCTCTAAAACTAAAGTCGTTACTCGAATGTCCCGTTCATAGTATTCTCAGCATCCTTCTGTAGATCCACATTTCTGTTGCCTCCGATCTCTTCATCTTTGAGGAAAAGCACAAGACAAAGCGAGAATAAAAAAAAAAAAAAAAAATAAAGATGGCGGTTTTATGTCCCAGTCAGGAAGACGACGAGGATAGCATTAATTTCATTAATTTAAAAGTCTCTTCTTCAAGGATTAAAAAATGGACGCAACAGACTAGGTCTGAATTTGATCAGTTTGTTTGTTTAACGGCCTATCAATTCCTAATGGGTCATTTAATGCTGAATTTTAATTTTCTTGGGTGGAGGTGATTTGTTTTGTTTGTTTAACGACATATCAAGTACTAATGAGTCATTTAATGACAAAATTTAATTTTCTTGGGGGGTTGATTTGATTAGTTTGTTTAACGGCATATCAAGTACTAATGGGTCATTTAATGACAAAATTTAATTTTCTTGGGGATGATTTGATTTGTTTGTTAAACGGCACATCAAGTACTAATGGGTCATTTAATAACGAAATTGAATTTTCTTGACGGGTGGGGGGGGGTGACTGGATTTGTTTGTTTAACAGCCTATCAACTCCTCATGCGTCATTTAATGCTGAAATTTAATTTTCTTGGGAGCATTGAAGTAATAAAAATGTGATATGTTGTTCTGCTTTCACAACTGAATACATGGTAGATGATACTCAGCTTTTGTGCATATACATATTTGTGTGGACATAATTACTATAGGTGGTGATATGTGTGTTTTATGTTATAGTTTTACTAAAGTTATATTTTGGAATACAGTTTGATTTCTTTAAGAAATTGTCGGATATTATATGGCTTAATGCCATGAAAGAGTTCTTTGTTTAGCGGCATATCAACACCTCTATGGGTTATTTAATGCCGAAATGTAAATAATCTGAACTCAATTTTATGGCTCAAACTAAATATATTTTGAATGCAATTGTATGTCTTCAGCTACAGATAAAACGTATTGCTGGTTATTTGCCATAGATATATATTGTTGGTCATTTTTTATATGAAATTGTATTTCTGGTATTTTTGTAGGGGGTTTACTATTTGTTCATAGCTGGGACCCTACCACATCGGATTAGAGTGGACCTCGGAACAACAGCAATTAAGAGGTTGTTCCACACTCTCCAAAACCTCCAATTTCCCGATCAGAGGCCTTGTTGCTGGATGTAGTTTATCGTCGTAACCAGGACTTGTTGGAATTTGGATCACTAATTCCAACTTTCTGTTCCGGTAACGATTGCACGGTAATTATTTTAATGCAATATTTATGGGTCTAACTGTATCTGCGAACGTGTAAGTTGTGGAGAGCTTTTAAAAACGAAGGTTATGGTGATTAAAAAAAATTGTCTTGAGAATGTCCAACAAAAGATTGCTTTAAGTTGACTAGAGATCGGTCAGGAACGATAAGTGAAAGGCCGACCAAAAAGAAGCCGGCGGAAGGCATTGATGGACCTTTTTATTGCGGTGGCCGGGGGTTGGGGGGTTGGGGGGGAGTGCGAACCGTGGAAAAGCACAAGGCAAAGCGAAAGAGAAAGAGTGTGATGGCGGTTTTATGACCCAGTCAGAAAGAAGACGATAACATTAATGTGATTAATTTAAACGGCTTTAGAAAAATAAAAAAGTAATATTGTGTATTTTTATTATATAATGGAATAATGGTTTTATTGTTACGATCGTGTGGTAATGGCTAACTAGTCGTGGTAGGATATTTCTAAAAAAAAACATTGAATAAAAAGCTTGTTTTGACAGTCAACAATGAAATATTTACTTTATAACACTTTCTTCGTTCTTGAAAATTGTTTTGCATTAATATTATTATTTTCTTTAATAGGTATCACACCAAGTAAGGCAATAAAGCCACTAAAATGCAAGGGTTATAAGATGTGGAGGAATTAGGAACAGAAACATTAGTAATGAGCGGAAAAAGAAAGGAGTAATCAGGAAGATAGTAGATAGCGATTGATATTGCATTTAAATTTTTGGCAGATTAAAGTTGGCTGGAAATCATGGAGCCGGAAGGATGTTCCACAAGCGAGAAGTGCATAAAAAAGAAACTGTTAGTTTGCAGTTACATCTCGCCAGCTCAAATGTAAATTGAGGAGATATCAATGCCAGTCTAGTATTGTGTGTACATTAAAAAACTTAAAGTATCATAGCGAAGACCTCATCTGAACAATTACCATGAAATTATTTATAGAAAAGACACAGAGAGGCAACATTACGGCGTTGGGAAAATGACTAAAGCCTAGCTGCCAGATCAGCACCAATAATATTGCTGTTACATAATTAACAACGAGGACACTTTAATAATTAGGGTTGAGTAATATATTTTTGCGCGACTATTATAATAATATATTAGAACATGATTTTTTTAAAAATCTGTACCACCCTCTGCAAGGCAGTAAAGCCACTAAGACACAAGAGTTTATTGGGTGAGTTGAATTAGGAACAGAAACATTAATAATGAGCGGGAAGAGGAAAGAGTAATCAGGAGGAAAATAGATAGCGATTGACATTGCATTTAAATTTTTGGCAGATTAAAGTTGGCTGAAAAGCATAGGGCCGGAAGGTAGATCCACAAACGAACAGTGCGAGAAAAACTGTTAGCATAGAATTTATGGCTACATCTCGCCAGCTCAACTGTAAATTGATGCGACCCCGAGGCCAGTCTAATACTACTCTTACATTAACAATGTCTTCTAATTAACATGTCAGTATTTTCCCATATAAAATTTTAATATCTGGTTATTAATGTATGAATTGCGAATGACAGTCAACATCTTTAGCTATGGTCTATTTTTTCTGACTCGATGTGTCCATTATTTTCAGGATTATTCTTACCGTTTCAAAAAGGCACAGAGGAATAATGGTTAGAGGCTCGGACTGAAAATTCTGAGAGCCGAATTTTAGTCGAGTTCATTACGTTCAATTCCGTGCTAATACAGTTAAAAAAAAGGTATGAATCCATCTCTCTCCATCCCCAATTGAAGAATCCATCCCTTCTCTCCACCACCTATGGGTAAAATAGCAGGACAGACTGGGTCATATAGCCTTGGGTGGTAACCAGTCGAAGAGAAGGAAACTGAATTCAAACAGGATCGCGTTATCTTAAAAGTGTGTATACATGTGGCTGGTGATAGCTTGTAAATCCAAGTTCCCACTGAAATTCCTTGCACGTCCGAATGAATAAGTCCTCTGCTAATCGACGGGTTCGTTTGACGGAGAAAGTGTTACGTAAGCAAAGGAAAGTAGAAAGTGTTACGTAAGCAAAGGAAAGTAGAAAGTGTTACGTAAGCAAAGGAAAGTAGAAAGTGTTACGTAAGCAAAGGAAAGTAGAAAGTGTTACGTAAGCAAAGGAAAGTAGAAAGTGTTACGTAAGCAAAGGAAAGTAGAAAGTGTTACGTAAGCAAAGGAAAGTAGAAAGTGTTACGTAAGCAAAGGAAAGTAGAAAGTGTTACGTAAGCAAAGGAAAGTAGAAAGTGTTACGTAAGCAAAGGAAAGAAAGTGTTACGTAAGCAAAGTGAAACGTAAGCAAAAAGGAAAGTAGAAAGTGTTACGTAAGCAAAAAGGAAAGTGTTACGTAAAGTGTTACGTAAGCAAAGGAAAGTAGAAAGTGTTACGTAAGCAAAGGAAAGTAGAAAGTGTTACGTAAGCAAAGGAAAGTAGAAAGTGTTACGTAAGCAAAGGAAAGTAGAAAGTGTTACGTAAGCAAAAAAGTAGAAAGTGTTACGTAAGCAAAGGAAAGTAGAAAGTGTTACGTAAGCAAAGGAAAGTAGAAAGTGTTACGTAAGCAAAGGAAAGTAGAAAGTGTTACGTAAGCAAAGGAAAGTAGAAAGTGTTACGTGAGAAGACGAAGTAGAAAGTGTTACGTGAGAAGACGAAGTAGAAAGTGTTACGTGAGAAGACGAAGTAGAAAGTGTTACGTGAGAAGACGAAGTAGAAAGTGTTACGTGAGAAGGCGAAGTAGAAAGTGTTACGTGAGAAGACGAAGTAGAAAGTGTTACGTGAGAAGACGAAGTAGAAAGTGTTACGTGAGAAGACGAAGTAGAAAGTGTTACGTGAGAAGACGAAGTAGAAAGTGTTACGTGAGAAGGCGAAGTAGAAAGTGTTGCGTGAGAAGACGAAGTAGAAAGTGTTACGTGAGAAGACGAAGTAGAAAGTGTTAGGTAAGAAAGGAATGTAATAACTGATGATTATTAGGATATTGGTATACATTTAGGAATCATCTAGCAGAGTTCGTATAACATTGCTAATGCACTTTGGAAAGATATGAGTTCATCTCTTCTCCCACAGCTATTGGTAAAAGATCTGGTCAGACTGTGTTCTATAGCCTAGTCTATGAGCAGGAAACTCTAAATTCAAAACGCAAGGGGTTATAAGACCGCACTATCAAAAAAAAAAAAGTGTGTAAACTTGCGGCTGGGGACGGCTTGTGAATCCAAATTCCAGAAATTGAATATATATAGTCTTCAGTTGTGCTATATTTATGGGATAAAGTGTTTAATATCAGAGATAGAGCGTGTGTAAATATAAAAGTGAACATTGAAGTCAAGACTTAGAGGCGACAGGCTGTTTCATGCTAGACACAATCGTCAGGCCACCCGGCTTGACGAATGCGTAGATGAAAAGGAAACAATTCCAACAACTGAGTTTAAAATAATGCCAAAACAGGGAGAAGGGGATAGAGAAGAACATTAAAAAAAAAAATAACGTTTTTCCTATTTTGACGTAAAATTAAAGACAGATTTCCCGAAAAGTGCTAACTTATGTTTTAATTCTCTCTGCCTTCATTATATATATATATATATATATATATATATATATATATATATATTAGCAATTCACCTCTGAACAGAAAAATGAAAATAAGAAAAAACTACGGCGCCTCCCTTAATATCAACATTAAGAAACTGATCCGAGAATTCGAGAGGATCACAACAAAAATAGACATAATATGTACAGATTATTCAACCAAATATGCATGAATGAAGATATGCTATATAAGATGCGGCAGAAGTACCCACCACATTATAGTACATTAGCTAGAGGAAGACAACACTGCCACTAATGTCTTACCATATGACGGAGGTATTTCTGCCGCACTATATATATATATACCGTTGATAAGACGTCTAAAATACCGAGGTGATTTGTGAAGCAGACTTTTGTCACTGGCTCCTTCTCCTGACGACAAAAAATGAAAGCTTAGAAGAAAGGAATACATTTCCAGAGTGCATCATAATCTCCAATATGTATAGACCTGGAAAATTCTCGACATTTTCTCCAGTTGGACGAAACATTACTTACGCCATTTTTATTGACATCCAAGGAATTCATTTTCCATTTAACGACGATGCTGGGTTCAAGTTCACCTGACAGATCTTCAGTCGGCACACTATCACTACAAAAACAAGATTAATATGAAAATAAATCGTTTTTAAACTGCAGTTCATAAAAGCCGTCCCATCAACGACTTGTTCTGCAATCAACACAAAATAAAAAGGGTTCTATTAATGTTTTGGTTTGGTTTACGGCATATCAATCTCAACGGGTTATTTAATGCCGACAAGATTTTTATTGATGGTAATTTTTTTTTTCAAAAATGTAATACTGGAATTTTTTTAGATGTACTGCTGGTATTTATTTTTGTTTTGTAAAAATGTATAGCTGGTAAATTGTTGTTTCAAAAAAGTATTGTTGTTAATAATTTTTCTTAAAAAATTTATTGCTGATAATTTATTAAAACATATTTTTACACTTTCATAGTGTTTTGACCCCAGTTTGGTTAACTATTTACCGATAGCTGGGACCCTAACAGGTGCTACCAGATCGGGTGAGGGTGGACCTGGAGACACCAACAATTTAGAGATAGTTCCACGCCACTCAAAACCTCCTAATCAGATGTCTTGTTGTCGGACGTAGTTTATCGTCTTACCCAGGACGCGGACGCAGTTTATCGTCTTACCCAGGACGCGGACGCAGTTTATCGCCATACCCAGGACGTTAATGCCTTGGTCTCCTATCAGAAGCCTCCACGAAATCCACCCTAATTTTAAATAAGTGAAGATTTCTGAACATATGTTGTTATGTTAATTCACGAAACATAACCGATCACTCAGCTCAAATTCTGCTACTCTATGATAAAGTCTAAGAGGCGTTTTTCGAATATATCCATGATCTTCCCAACCAGGGCAAATGGAAGGGTTTTGTGCCCCCACTGAATCTATGATACGGGGTCTGCACTCTACTACATCTCAATTTTCTTAAGGTAGTATTCATATAAAAGACAAATTTTATTGTAACCTAATTATGTACAATAATAGACCATGTGCAATATAACTGAACAATTCAATCTGAAGAAATGAAAATAAGTACAATATATCTAAATCCAAATCAGAGACATATCATGATAGATAAGTCCATCTTAAATAAATCGACAATGTTTTGTGGCAATTTTTATCTCCAACTTGAGATCTTTCTTGTTAAAAAAGCTGAATGTTGTCTAGCAAATCTTGGAAATTATAAAAACATGGTGCATATGATATAAACGACGTCAAAAATGTTTGAATCTGCCGAACTAATTTACTGATCTTGTTTTATGGCATACGTTAAATTTCTAAAAAAAAAAAAAAAGAAAGATCGTATAGCGATGCGGAACGAAATGAGGAGATTGGGCCCGCAGGAAGTCGGGTGTTATTTTAGTTATTATGAGAGAATGTTTCTTACTTACATGGTTTCTGTTGCATTTCTATCGGCTCTTAATTCTGCTTTGAGTTCAGTCATCAAATCAACAAGAAATCTTCGTTTCTGAGACCGAGGACAACCTGAACGAAAAACAAAATAAATATATATAAAAAAACACAATCAGGCAAGCTATTATGAGCTAGTTTGACACAAGGATAGTATAATGAAGCACGCAATGGGGACAGAATTCACAATACTCCAAAAGACATAACTCTACAGTTTTTTTTTTTAATCATTTCACCCCAAGCAAGGTAATGAAGCGAATAAGACGCAAGGGGGTTACTGAGTGTTACAGATTATGAGAAAAAAGAAAAATAATATTAAGAGAGCGAGAACTATAAAAGAACCAGAATTAAGACGACAGTAGATAACGATTGACATGGCATTTAAATTTTTGAAGTTCCACGTTGACTGGGAAGCTAGAAGCTGGAAGAGAGTTCCACAAGCGACAAGTGTTGGAAAATGTATTTTATTAAGACCGGCTTAGTCTGACACAAGGCCAGTTCTAGTGAGGCATCCGCAACAAAAGTAACATATGTGATATTTTTTGCTCACTCATTATCGTCGGGGGGTGCAATCGCAGTTTAAGAAGATCATCTCGCGTAGCTGCAAAATTCTAATGTATGAGAGACAGACACAACCACAGATGTTGCATGTACAGGCAATTTCTTTTTTGTTCCGTTGGCCTTTCTGTGACAAGAACAGCCATTGGAGCAGTTATCCAGGTAGCAGAGTGTTATGCAATATGAGGTCTTCTTTACAAAATCTCATCACACGAGGCGCTTGAAGTTTTGGACAGTATTTAGTCTGACGCAAGGCCAAGTAAATGGGGAGCTCTAGCGAAGTGTTGCATTAGGGAACCTTTCATCAGTATCTAAAACAGAGACGAAAGGATTTTTTGCGCCGAAAAAATTGACTCACGGGTCAAATTTGATTAACCACTCAGAAAATAGAGTTTGTGAACATGCGCTTGCAGAAGGATTTTTCTAATAATAAACTGCAAGAGGTTCTAATGAATGAAACAGCACTGGTGTTGTCGAATTTACCTGCACATTAGCAAGATGTGGAAAAAGCAGTTACATTTCTCTACTCTTTATATAAGCAAAGATCTTTGCAAGCGGCACCAATATTCAGAAACATTAAAACGATTACTTTCTTACTTATTTTAGTGCTTCATTTTACTTACAATTATTGTCACGTGATGTAAATAATAGTCAGTGCATTATTTAAACAAATTAGCCTTAAATAATCAATTGATAGCTATCTTTGATTCTAAGCATTGGTATTTAAATAGACTATTAGATTTAGGTTATGGGATTTTATTAAAAACAAAAAACCAAACCATATTGATAAATGTTCTGAAGATCACTTGGTATGTGAAACTGACAGTCACCATGCAGTGTTGACTCCTTTGTCTACACTGTCTGTCTCTACAAATATTCTGCTCCTGATAGTGAGCACTTTTGCCCCCATAATTATAGCAAATTTTAAACAATACATATCTATACATTTTATAGAAAAAGCAATTAAATGTTCCCAGTGTAAACCACAAACTACCATGTGTCTATATTTCTGAGATGAGGTATTATGTACACTATTTACATTATTCCTTAAGAATACATGGCACAGAGGATAAAGGTGTTGGTTAGATCCAGAGACAGGGCCCAAAGAGTTGGGAGTTCAATACCTGGTTAAGGCAGTGAAGAAATTGGAGAGGTGAATTAACAGAAGATATCTGATAACCGACATCCATTAGGCATGGCACGTGGAACTAGAACAGTCAACCCCAGCGAGCGCAATAAAGGGTTCAGTTCGACATTCCAACCCCTTGAAGAAGGCTGGAGCGTACAATGGCCGAAACGTTGTGATAAATATGGGAACAAATATGAGGATGAAACTCCGAACAATGTAAATAGGAAACATAGTACAGTGGATAATGGCGTTAGTTAGATCCAGAGATAGGACCCAAAGAGTTTTGAGTTCAGTACCTGGTTAAGGCAGTGAAGAACTTGGAGAATAACAGGAGATAACTGATAACCGATATCCATTAGGCATGGCACGTGGAACTAGAACAGTCTACCACAGCGAGCGAAATAAAGGGTTCAGTTCGACATTCCAACCACCTGAAGAGGGCGCCCGAGCGTAAAACGACCGAAATAGTCCGAATAATGTAAATAGTGCATAAACTACCATATTAGACCCTTAAAACACACACACACACACATATATATATATATATATATATATATATCTCAAATGTGTTGCAGGTCAATTTATATTACAATGAATCATTCATACAAAAAGTAGATTAGTAAAGTTAATGATATAAAATGGCAAAAACTCTTCGCAAACAAAATTTTAAAGTTGCATTAACCTACAAATCACTCGATGAATGTTATGATCCTTGTTTTATCATTTAGTTTTAATTTAATTCATGCCACATTGATTGATAAACTCCTACAACAAAAAAATTCTCAAATTACCATATTAGCAAAAAACGCACTCTCTTAAATTTTCAAAAAAATTCAACTTTAGCGTTGCGAACGCACGCTCCAAAAGATTTTATCCGTTAACGATAACACATTTCTAAAAAACGTATTTCGATTAGCATTTAATCTTTCGTCTCCAATGCAACCTGGATTTACTAAAAACAAAATAATTCCCATGCCTGAGGATGACTGAATGTACAGTTGAAAGTACTTGAAGATGAAAAAAAAGACCTTATACAACTTGTAGTTATTAAAAACAAGGATCATAACATTCATCAAGTGGTAGGTTAATGCATCTTTAAAATTTTGTTTGCAAAGCGTTTTCGCCATTTTATATCATTAACTTTACTAATCTACTTTTTGTATGAATATATATATATATATATATATATATATATATATATATACTGATTGAACGTCCCAAAGAACGTTGTGATAAACAATTGATTTCTCTACTCTTTATATAAGCAAAGATATTTACGAATAAAAAACAAACTCTGTAATAGCATTAGAGAAAAAATGTTTATATTCTAGTATTTGTGATTTAACCTTTTCGAGTCTCCTGGTACATATGTCCTCCCCACAGATGTTTTCAGCATGTCCTGAGGGACATAATTTTCCCCAAAATGCATTGATATGTGATAAAGCAGACAGTGTCTCATTGCTATATTCATAATAATACATTCAATAATACTATTTTTCTAAGTCAATGTCATTTAGAAATATCAACTGAACAATAATATTTTTTGCTGTATAAACCAATTACTTGAATGTTGATTTTAAAAGGCTTAAACCTGGTACCATTCAATTATTTTTTTTAATACAAACAATGGTAGTGTTAAGGAATGAATTGTAGTTTTTCATGATTTTTGTCTAATAAAGGAAAACTTTTCCAAATTATTAATATTAAAATATTTATGTAAAACAGGAAAACTAAACATTCACCGAAGCTTTATAAATTATATATGAACAAGACGCATGACACAAACACAAACGATTGTGTCATCAAATAAAGCATTCCTTTGCTTCAAAGGGAAATTATACTGAACAATTGAGCTGTATAATGTAATATGTTATACAGTGCAGTAGTTTTAGTGGGATTTTCAATAAACAATGCAAATTTAAAACATTTTGTCATATAATTTATGCCTAACAGTATTATGATGTCATACAGAGTTTTATCTAATTATTCTTTTTTTTATTATTAATTATGATCTAACAAATGATAAAATGAGAAAGCTAAAGTTTTACAGAATCTCTACAAATTATATATGTACAAGATGCATGGCACAAGCACATTATTACTAAATTATTGTGTCATCAAATAAGGCATTCATTTGCTTCAAACGGATATTATACTGAACAATTTAGCTATATTATGATATATTATGCAGTGCAGTAGTTTTCGTGTGATTTCCATTAAGCAATGCAGATTTAAATCATTTTGTCTTATAATGTGTTTGTTTTGTTTTACGGCATATCAACCTCAATGGGTTATTTAATCCCGACAAAATTTTTAATGTTGGTAATATTTTTCCTTCAAAAAAAATTACCAAAACAATAAAAAATTTTGTCGATATTAAATAACCCATTATTTCTGATTATTTTTCTTCAAAAAATCTATTTCTGGTATTTAAAAAAAAAAAAAAAAAAAAACTATTTCGTGTAATAATTTTCTTTTAAATATGTATCGCTGGTAACATTTGTTTGTTTTTTTTTGTTTTTGTTTTTTTTTCAAAAAATGTATAGCTGGTAATTTTTTTTCTTAATCCAAAAATGTATTGCTGGTAATATTTGTTTTTCAAAAATCATCAAAATTTTAAATGCAACGTCAATTGCCATCTTCTATACTCTTGAATCTCATTCATCTTTTCTCAATACTCCCTATACTCAAATAAAAACAATCTGTAAAAAAGGATAAGAAAGATTGATATGCCGAGGGGTTTTTTTTTCGTCTTCGAAAAATTTATTTATTATTTGTTTTACCTATTTTTTTTTTCAATTATTTGAAACTTTAAAATGTCTTCTTTTTTTTCAGAATTGCTGTTTGATTCTATTAGATTTCGTTTTATGGTGCCATGCGATAAGTAATATTTATTCAACTAAACCTCAATCGTTAAAGAAATTGTAAACTAGAATTATTGAAGTGATTGGAGGTGCTACTGAAAATCAGCTACAAGACATTTACCAAGAATTACACTATCGCATTACCCTTTGTATCCGTAATGATGGCGGCCATGTTGAAAATTAACAATCCCAATTGTAAATTGCACTAGGACTTTATGGATGACTTGTATTTAAGCAATCAAATTAATATTGTTAATGGCGATCGCTATTTAGAAATGCTGCAAAATTACCCATTAACTGCCAAATATTTTAATGCACATTTTTTGGCCCAGACAGGTGTCTTAGGAGTTTATTTATTCCTTATGTTTAATTTCAGTAGTTACCATTGTCATTTTTATAGTAACTAGAACATCAAATATATATGTGTATAAAAAATCAAAAGATAATATTGATTAGAAATAATAAAAAAAATACTTTTCAAAATGATCATTATTTTTCTACTCGTGAAATGTAAAATTACGACAGAAAGTGTCTTCTTACGGCTAATAATAAAAACTTTAAAGGCTAAGTGTTGTAAAATATACCTCTGCAAATGCAATGTATGTAAGCAATTCAATGTAAATACAAGGAATAACATGTAGCGAGTTTAATTTTAACAGATCCCCAAATGAGGCTCATGGCAGGTAATGGGTTAAGCTTGATCAATTAGAACTGATAGAGAAGTCAGTTTTTCCATAAAATGATGGACCTTGTCACTTTGCTATGCAATTCAGGCAGTTTCTAAATGTGAAATTCCTTAATAAGTATATTGAAAGGAGTGGAACATTATCTTGGCTTCTACACGATCAATAGATTTAAATCTATTCGATTTCTTTTCATGGTGATATGTGAAAAGTAATGTTTATTCAACTAAACCGCGATCTTTGGAGAATTTGTAAGCTAGGATAATTGATGGGATGGAAGGTATTACTGAAAATCAGCTGAAAAATATTTACCTAGAACTACAGAATCGTATTACCCCTTGTATCCGTATTGATAGTGGACATGTTGAAAATTAACAATCCCAAAATTAAATTTAATTGCTTCTTCTTTCTTATCTCATTTTACAGATCGATTCTATCGTGTACAGTTAGAAAATTACAAGTATTTTAAATTGAACACGGACTTTATGAACACCCTGAATATGTCGACAGCTGTCAATGTAAGTTTAATAAAGATGTATAATCATATACACAGCAGCGAAATGTTAATGAGCTTAACTTAGCGTTCCCAATGAGGATTGAAATCAGTACACAGAGTTATGGTATGCGAAACTAACTTGCTAATCAGCGCAACATGGCGTGGTGCCTAATGTATTATATGTTTGGGTCGTTTTAAGTCAATCACTACTTTTGCACATGACTGCGCAAGCGTGTTCTCATTTCCTTTTTCGTTAAAGATATTTCGAGAAACCTCAGTAGACACCGGACCGTGGATTAAGGCGTGTGAGATTAGGTTACGAAACATTTCAAATGATACCTTGAACCAGATGTTTGAAACGTAAGGTATGTATAATGGATCGTCTTATTGAAAGTGGATTAAACTTGTGGCGTGAGTAACACAAGAATTTCCGACGAGTTAAGTGGAGTGGTGGTGAGAGGAATGCTTTCTCAGAAAATGACCTCTCCCTCGCCACGTGGAACGATCTATTTTTACGAGGGTGGAAATAAATAAATAAATAGATAAAAAAATGACATAACTCGGTTTACAGCTTTCAAATGACAAGTGTGAAACATCGTACAAAACGCTTTACAGTCACCTACGCAATAGACAAGGATTGAACTCGCTAACAAGGGCTTACAGTACTAACGGCTTTTCCACCTGCAAAGGGTCACACATTTTTATCGTACGCTCAGCTTCTGACTCTCCTGTCAACAGCGACAGTCATAAGTTTAAATGTAACGTTATCTTCTATTTCTCTGCTCTTTCTATTTTCATCAGTGACGTTTTCTCGTTTTCCTTTCCCACTTTCAGTAAAGCCCCTTGCGTCTTGCGGTCCTTATAGACCAGCGTTAGTCAACTCGGATTTCCGAAAATGGATTGTCTCCTGACGTCTGCCTCCCGCAACAACTGCGCTAAAACTACGTCACACCGCTTGTTAGTCCTGGAAATGAGAATAAACAACCACCGACAGCAAGACCGCTGAACGGGAGTTTTTTGAGGAACCATCTCTTAATTATTGTCGTTCCTGGGTCCACCCTGACCAGCGGTGGTAGCACCTGTTAGGGTCCCAGCTATGGTTAAATAGTAAACCCCAAAAACTGAGGTTAAAACACGAAAGTATAAAAACAGATTTTCATAGTAAAACAATTACCTGCGATATAGAGATTTTCCAAGATTTTAGATGTGGCACAAGGCCGAAAGTATGGGGCGCCCATTGAGAATCGAACTCACTACTCAATCGTAATTGTTCTAACAAAACTAGCTTGCTCGCCCTTACTCCACCTCGAGGTGCCCAATTACCAGCAAAATGCATTTTCATTAAAAAAAACAAAAAAACAAGTAGCAACAGATTTTTGAAAAT
Source organism: Acanthosepion pharaonis (assembly GCA_903632075.3). Taxonomy (NCBI): domain Eukaryota; kingdom Metazoa; phylum Mollusca; class Cephalopoda; order Sepiida; family Sepiidae; genus Acanthosepion; species Acanthosepion pharaonis. The sequence goes on along the minus strand of CAHIKZ030000063.1, from coordinate 789,922 downwards.
AAATAAATATAATACTAAAACGGCCAACAAAATTAAATTTCAGCATTAAATGACCCATGAGGAGTTGATATGCAGTTAAACAAGCCAAAGGAACCCCCTTAATGAGTCAGGAGGTTAGTGAGGGGGCGGGGGGCCAAACAAACAAATTTCCAACTGGGATTTACGAGAACGTTGAAATTTTTGACGTAACAAAACACTGTCTTTGGCTAACGCAGGGTTTTAAAAAAATGATTATTAGACTCGCTTACAGGGTCCCTTGACACTGACAATGCATTGATTGACTCGTTTTTACGGCTTATCAACCCTTTGCAGGTCACTTAAAGCCTGGAGACTGTAAGAATGTTTTTAGGAGATAATAATGATTTAGTTATGCTAATTACTAATTAACCCATAGGTGGAGGGAGAAGAGAATATGCGCGTAAATGAATATAACACTTAACTGAAATTGGAACCTAGCTCTTCGACTAACAATTCCAAACCATTATTCATTGCCCCACCCAAGTCTATAATATTTTGTATTCCCAAGCGGTCACCCATCTAAGCGGTCACCCAGACTCGATGTTGTTTGTTCGGTGATCGTACGAGAAACAGTGTTTCAAAGCTATGTGGCCATAGTCCCACTGTGTTTTAAGGTAGTGACTAACAGTGAATATAGGATGAAAATATACACACTGTGTTTTCTCCCTCTCTATAGAGGATTCCTCTACAGAGAGGGAGAAAACAGTGTGCATATTTTTTCTACTCCTAAACGATAAGCAGACAATTCAAATGGGAATTTTTTGAGTCATTTAAAAAGTAGTTGAATTACTATTGTAACTAGACCCAGATCACACCGAAAATGAATTACTGTTGTTATATTTGGGCGGGAACTGTCCATTCCTCACTTTCCAGCCTCGTTAGAGCTCAAAAACGTCTTTGAGTCCTTTGGGGTGACAAATTATTTTCCACCCTCCAACCTCTCTCTCAAGGGCGGGATGTGGCAGGCTTCTCCATGGAAAATGCTTGGATCCTTGGTTCCGCCAGGACTAGCATTCACGGCTAGAACCCACCATGCCACCTACATTGTATCAAACCACCCACATTGCCCCCGTGTTCCATCGGTGAGAAGTTCCACTCGAACAGCTTCTTCCCGCGAACCACTTCCCTGTGAAACCGTTTCCCCAAGAAGATGTTTCCCCCATCGCTACAATTTTAACCTGTTCAAATCTAGGGTTAACCTTCATCTCCCCCTCCTATCCGTATAAATTGCCTCTTAACGTAACCCTCTACCGCAAGTGGTCCCCGGGGGAACATTTTTAATCATTTTACCCCGAGTAAGGTGGGAATGCCACTAGTAGGGGGTTACAGGGATTTAAAGTAAGAGAAAAAAAATTGAGTATAGGGAGTATTGAGAAAAGATGAATGAGATTCAAGAGTATAGAAGATGGCGATTGACGTTGCATTTAAAATTTTGATGATTGTAGTTATCAGGGTAGAAAGTAAACGGAAGGGAGTTTCTCAGGCGGGAAGTGCAAGAAAGAATTCAAAATAACGCATATACATTTACTATATCTTTAATGCAATTCCTACACTTATCTATTAGTTAAAAAAAAAAATGAAATAATCCTTTTTTTTTCGTCAAATAGTTATGGAGGTCTAACCATAAAATTACGAGTAAAGTACAAATTTATTTTCATTAAATTGTTTTTCTCAATCATTTTACCCCAAGAAAGGTTGGAATGCCACTCGTACGCAAGAGGTTACATAGAGTTAAAGTGAGAGAAAAGGGAGGATATGGAAGAATTGGCAAGAGGAAAAAGATGAACGGGATTCAAGAAGACAGAAGAAGGCGATTGACGTTGCATTTAATCTTTTGAAGATTGTATTTATCAGGGAAGCAAGTAAACGGAAAGGAGTTTCTCAGGCGGGAAGTGCAAGAAAAATAACTCAAAATAAAGGATATATATATTTTACTATATCTATAATACAATTCCTAAACTTATTATTAAAAAAAATAATCTTTTTTTTTTAAATTATTTTTTTTTAATCATTTCACCTAGTGTAGCAACATGTTTGAAATTCATGTAGTCAGAGCACCAGGGAAAAAACCTTACTTTAAAAAAATGCGGTACAATGTCACATAATGAATTGTATATTAATTCATACTTCGTAAATAACCCGCTGTTTACTTGTATTTATTTGTAAGTTTTCTTTTTCTAATAACTGTTATTTACCAGGTTTACATTAATTTTTGGTCCACATCTGTAGAGTCGAATTCAGATAATGGTAACGATTTGAATGCTCCTCATTTATAGGGAAACTCTTCTACTTCTGTTTTTTTTTTAAGTAAGAAACCTAGGGTAAGAACCTTAGCCAGTAAGAACTAAAGTCAACTATTGTATCAAAAACATTGAAAATATCGATAGAGTAGCGATCTCCTTGCAACGTTACGTCTCTGGGGAAACAGGCTGCAGAATGGAAAATAAGCTTTTTTAAATCTGTCAAGACTGTAAAGGGAGTATTCAGCCTAGGCTTGTCAGTAATAGTTCATTTTTTTGTATAATCTGTCAGAGGCGAATCATTTCTAAAGGAGTCCGGTACTTTCTAGAGGGCTCCCAAGAAGCGACCATTTTTCCAGTATCCTTATGGATAGATCAGAAATATGGGTTTTATTTGAGGCTTGGTGTGAGCATTATTCTAAAACCAGTGTTTCCCAAAGTGGGCGCTTGTGCCCTCTTCTTGGCTCTGGTATGTTGAAAGGGGTCACTGGGAGTTCTTATTTCATTTGAACATACTCAGGAAAGCGTTGGGGATCTTTTTAAAATTTTCAAAAATTATTCAATATTGACTACAACAGAAAATGTCTGAAAGGTATCGAAAGCCGTGGAAAGATATCAAACTTTTCTTCATTGTTTTTCTAACTTCCTATATGACTGAATGTGGATTCAATGCAGTTACACAACTTCTTACTAAACAAAGAAAGCGCCTGAAAATTACGAAGAGATCTAAGATTACTTTTAAACAGTATGGAACCTAGAGTAAGAATCTTAGCCAGTAAGGGCCAAAGTCAACTATTGCATCGAAAACATTGAAAATAGCAACAGAGTAGCGATATTCTAGCAACGTTAAGTCTCTAGGGAAACAGGCTGCAGAATGGAAAATAAGCTTTTTTTTTTAACTCTGTCAAGACTGTAAAGGGAGTATTCAGCCTTGACATATCAGCAACAGTTCATTTTTTGTGTAAGCTGAATCTTGCAAAGATGGAGCATATCCGGGATTTTCAGGAGCGCTCTATCGAACCGACCATTTTTTCCAGTATCTTTACGGATAGAATCGAAAGCAGAGGGAAGCTATCAAACTTTTCTTCATTGCTTTTCCAACTTCTTATATGGCTGAATGTGCTTTCGTCGCAGTTACTCATCTTACTAAACAAAGAAACCGCCCCCCCCCCAAATTTAAAAAACAAAACAAAACGAGAACTACGATTACTTCTAAACATCATGGAAACTAGAGTAAAAAAAAAAAAGAGCCTTAGCCAGTAAGGATCAAAGTCAAACATTGTATTGAAAACATTGAAATAAGCTATCGAATAAAAGTATTTTTTAGCGTTTTAATCATTTGCATTTATAATAAAAATGAAAACAATATTAAAATTATTTTTGCACTGATACCTAAGTTATCTTGCTATGAAATATCAATTCAGTATAATATTCGAAATTTAATTTGACATCTTGGTTTTGAAAAAAAAAAAAAGATTCCAGACGTATGTGTCTCAATTTTTTTTTTTTTAACTTCAGGACGCACTTGTAGTATGACTAAAACTCTGTGGCTCACTTTAAATTTTAATAAAGAAAAGAAAATATAAAAATAAGAAAATAAAGTTTCCCAAAAGAAACATTTATTTTTAAGACATTGCATTGCATATTTAAGTCTGCTTGTGTGAAAACTGTGCATGATGTGTTTTGACAGCAAGGAAGAAAATTATTTTCAATGGTAGTAATTTTTCGGCTTAGCGTTTGCAAAGTTCAAAGATAGTTTTCATTTAAATTCTGCTATTTGTTTTTAGAAAGGCTGATAATGACCGATTTAAATCCCTTGATGAAGGCAAATGGGAAAGGATTATCCACTCCTTCTTAAAGATTAAGGAATTTAACTTCCAGTTTAAAATATCAAAAGACAAAATCTTGACTTAGAAACCGTGTTCTTGGGGTCTGTAGTTTTTTAAAATAATGTTTCTTTAAATATAAAAGTAATTCTTAAATTACATTTCTGTTAACTTAATGTACAGCTGGCTACGTTTCAGGGCGCATTAGTACGCCTAGGCACAACGGTTGAAAAACTCTGCCTTAATCTGACAGCTGTCAGTAAATTCTATAAATCTTTAAAATTATAATAGCACAATTCTCTCAGTAGCACATGCATTTATTTCTGACTACTTAGAATTTTTTCAGCTTAATTTAATAATAATAACATGCACTGGTGCTACATTAAGTATGGCTCTCGTGGCTTCTGACCTGAACTGATTGTAGGTGTCAAAATATACAAGTTTTATTTTGGTGAATTAAGATTGACTACCGCAAAAATTAGTAATGAAATTTGAAAATAGGACAATAATAAAAGTAATCTGCTGAAATAATTGCTTATTTTTTAGACATGACTTTGTATATTTAAGTCTGCCAGTGCGAAACCTGTGCTTTAGCAAAGAAGAAAATTACCTTTTAATAATAATCATTTATGGTTTAGCGTTCCCAAAGATGATTAGCGGTACAGTTTTCATTTAAAGCAATTTATGAAGAATCTTTCTTTCTTTTTTAGAGGGAATGATGATGATTGAATTAAATCCCTTGGGGAAGTCAAAAGAAAGAGTATTACTCACTCCTTCTTAAACATTTAGCATCCAGTTCAAATTATCAAATTACAGAGACAAGGACTGGTACAAGGATCCCACCCCCATCCAACCTAGGATATGCGACCCACAATGTATGATAGGGTCTCTACTTTGCAACATCTCAATTTTCGTAAGGTATAATTAATATAAAATACAAATACAACCAGAATAATCTCCCAGCCCAGAATATATCCACAACCAGGAATATAAATTCAGCCCAGAATATATCCACAATCCCGAATATAAATTCAGTCCAGAATATATCCACAACACCGAATATAAATTCAGTCCAGAATATATCCACAACACCGAATATAAATTCAGCCCAGAATATATCCACAATCCCGAATATAATTTCAGCCCAGAATATATCCCCAAAATCGAATATAAATTCAGCCTAGAATATATCCACAACTCCGAATATAAATTCAGCCCAGAATATATCCACAACACCGAATATAAGTTCAGCCCAGAATATATCCACAACACCGAATATAAATTCAGTCTAGAATATATCCACAACACCGAATATAAATTCAGCCTAGAATATATCCACAACACCGAATATAAATTCAGCTTAGAATATATCCACAATCCCGAATATAAATTCAGCCCAGAATATATCTACAACCCCGAATATAAATTCAGCCCAGAATATATCCTCAAACCCCGAATATAAATTCAGCCCAGAATATATCCTCAAACCCCGAATATAAATTCAGCCCAGAATATATCCTCAAACCCCGAATATAAATTCAGCCTAGAATATATCCACAACTCCGAATATAAATTCAGCCTAGAATATATCCACAACTCCGAATATAAATTCAGCCCAGAATATATCCACAACCAGGAATATAAATTCAGCCCAGAATATATCCACAACACCGAATATAAATTCAGCCTAGAATATATCCATAACCCGAATATAAATTCAGACCAGAATATATCTACAAAATTTAATATAAATTCAGCCCAGAATATATCCACAACACCGAATATAAACTCAGCCCCGAATTTATACTCAGTCTTGAATACAGCCAAATTCAATCATGAAATTTGAATATAGGGAAATAATAAAGAACTCTGCAGAAATAAGCATTTATTTTGAAGACATGACTTTGTATATTTAAGTCTGCCTCTGCGAAAACTGCTTGATGCGTTTTGGTATTTTTTGGAATCCTCGGCCTAATATGTGATAAATATAATCTCATTAGCGTTCTCAAAAAAGATTAGCGGTACTGTTTTCCTTTAAAGAGATTTGAAGAATCTGCTATTTATTTTATAATGGCTGCTTTAAATCCCTTGAGGAAGATAAAAAGATTATCCATTCCTTAAAGATTAATGAATTTAGCATCTAGTTTAAAATATCAAATAACAAAGACTTGATGGAAGCTACGTGCTTTGGCTTTTTTTTTATAAATATAGATGTTTTTAAATATAAACTTGCTACGCATGACGTGTGTAACTGAGAGTCACTATAACGTGTTGATTCCTGTATCCACACTTTTTATATCTACATATATATGTATACACATGGCGCCTCTATCTTAAAAAAAGATTTTTTTAAGTATAAAAAATAATTCAATATCTGTCTATATCTCTGAAATGAGGTATCATGATTACTTGCATTATTTACATTATTCAGTTATCCTCATCTTCATTGCCATATTCATAACGTTTCGGCTGTTGTACACCCTGGCCTTCTTCAGGTGATTGGAATTTCGAACCGAACCCTTACCGTTTACCGGAGTGGATTGTTCTAGTTCTACGTGTCATGCCTCTTCCGGATGTCTCGGTCGTTTCTTCAACTCTCCAAGATTTGTTTCACCACAGACGTGGACTGGTATTGAACTCACATGTCTTTGCGTCTAGTCACTAGATCTAACCAACGTCTTTATCCACTGTCTTATGTGTCCTTGAAGAAATAATTCATAAATTAATTTTCTATTAAGCTGGGGCGCAACTTCCTACCTTTCAGAGCGCAAAACTACTCCCGGGCGCACCGGTTGAGAAATTCGCATAAATACTAGATTAAGCAAAACTATTTGAAATCTAATTTCCGTAACGATACTCTCTATTCGACGTTGGCGATCATGACTCTCCACAACTTCCCGTAGCACTTCGTAAATTTTATCTTTTTGCTATCTCTCCTAAAAGGACACATGGCACAGTGGATAAAGGCGTTGGTTAGATCCAGTGACAGGACCCAAAAGAGTGTGAGTTCAATACCCGGTTAAGGCAGTGGAGAACTTTCAGAGGGACATTAACAGGAGATAACTGAAAACTGACATCCATCAAGCATGGCACGTGGAACTAGAACAGTCTACCCCGGTGAGCGAAATAAAGGGTTCAGTTCGAAATTCCAACCACCTGAAGAAGGCCGGAGCGTACAACGGCCGAAACGTTGTGATAAATATGGCGACAAAGATGAGGACAATAGTCCGAATAATGTAAATAATGTACATAATACCTCATCTCGGAAATATAGACAGATACTGAAAGGCCGAAACGTTATAATAAATATGGCGACAAAGATGAGAACAATAGCCCGAATAATGTAAATAGTGTACATAATACCTCATCTCAGAAATACAGAGTCCTAAAACTACTACTTATACTGCACAGGGAGACAATATTACTGCCGTGGGAAAGTGATTGAAACTGAGGCACCAAATCAGAACCAATATTATTGTTGATTTTTATTTGGATTTTATCAAGGAACTCGAAATACAGAGCGGGAGCACACCATCATATGTGGTAGCGATATTCTAAGCAGGGTAGACTTATAGATATGTACGATTCTGGAGAGAAAAAAAGGTCTAGGATGACACAGGGAACGAACTTTCTTAGCAGCTGGCCTAGCAATGGATTCAATATAGACTTTCCACTTCGTGGCCAAGGGACGTTAGCCCGATAAGTCTCATAGCAGTAATATTCAATGCATGGGCAAATATCAGATTTATAAAAGGGCAAGATAGAATCTGGCGAGAGAAATATCCCTGTCATGACAGAGTGAACCAAATTAATTGCTTTATTGCTATATATGTCGGCACATAAAACACCACACCTATTTATAATTTATATTAATATTATAGTGGTTAATGCAATACGAAACTTGTAGTAGAGGGTTTCCGGATAAAGGTTAATTTATCAGCTAGTCCCCGCTTCGCATAAAAGAGCAGATAAATAATATTTTAGCCATTTTGGGAGAAAAATGGCGTTCATATATGACAATCAAACACTGTCTTCGGGTATTATGACGAATAATTGGCATTCCTTGGACTTCGTGGATTATCCACAGTAATTGTCGTTCCTTGAACTTCGTGGATTATCCACAGTAATTGTCGTTCCTTGGACTTCGTGGATTATCCACAGTAATTGTCGTTCCTTGGACTTCGTGGATTATCCACAGTAATTGTCGTTCCTTGGACTTCGTGGATTATCCACAGTAATTGTCGTTCCTTGGACTTCGTGGATTATCCACAGTAATTGTTATTCTTTGTCTTCGTGGATTATCTAGAGTCATTGTCATTTCTTGTCTATATGGATTACTCCAAGAATTTGGAATTGTCACTGATCCTGGTTTTTCTCGAGTGTATGTTTTACTTTTATAGCGGATTATCCTGAGTGCTTATCTTCCGATTATCTTTCATGGATTATCTCGTGTATTTCTCTTCCACTTTATGGATTATGACGATTATTTCCCTTCTCTTTTTCAATATTCAATTTAATTGTAGATTTTAGAATGCTATAGAATATGCTTTGATGACTGAAGTAGGCTGTTGTAAAACTTCTACAAGATAATTGGATAAAATACACAATTGGCGCAAATTTCATAGAAAGCCAAAGGAAAATGTTTCAAGGCTGCTATAGTAACATGGGGGAGGGGGTTACTCCCAACATTTTATTTTTTAAGTACTCTTAATTCCTAGTTTGCTTTTGTTCCCTCCCACTACTTTCCTGATTCTGTGAGCACGGGGTGGGGCGTATTTGTAGCTCAGTTGTCGTGAGAGGCAGACATTGCTTCGTCTTCTTCAGAAGGTCCTTTTATTTCAACTGACTAACAAAAGGTAAGTGTTCATGATTTATATTATTTTAATATATATATATATATATATATATATTAGTGAATATGCATAATATCCAAAGACAATAGCACGGCTCGGAGTTTCATGCAAATCTGCAATCTTCAGGTTTTCATTAAATTCCTAGTCTTGCTGTCGATGTTATATATTATGTATATACACTAATATATATATATATATATATATATATATAATATACGGAGTGACACACACATATGTGTGTGCGAATTAGACGCATGCAGACACACACAGATCCATATCTATATTCATTTCAATATATCACTTCCGTTAAGTTAACCGTTTAAATAGGTCAAAGTCTGGTTCCTCCTCCCCCAATACTAAGTAAGATTGAAAGAAATATTAAAATAAACCCTCTCTAAACTCTACCATGTCTCTCACACCACTCCTCATTACCCTCTCTATTAAATTACATAAACTTAATACTACCCGTCAAAAGTGTGAATTTCTATTTCATCTTTCGTTTCATTTTTGGAAGTGTTATCTGATGATCTAGGGCTCTGGTGAAATAAATTATTATAATGGAACCTTAAAGCGGTCTGTTTTTTCTTTAAAATACACACACACACATATATATATATATATATATATATATATATATATATATATATATATATATAGCATTACTCGGAGTTTCATGAAAACCTGAAGCTTGCAGATTTGAATGAAACTCCAAGTCGTGCTATCGACGTTGGGTATTATGTGTATTCACTAATATGTACTTAACAGCTCAGTGTTCTAACATTGGGCACTGTATTTAATACAATTAAGATAGGTAGGTATATAACTTTATCAGTGCTTTAATTATGAGTTTAGCGAATGTAATATATTTCTATATGGCGGATATTTTTTTATGAATAAAATATTTCTCTATTATTACATTAGTGTGTTTCATCTGCAATTTATAACGTATGTTTAAGGCAACAAATTCATCATAATTTTCATTTCAATGTATAATTATATCTTCAAGTTTTGATTTGATGTATACTGTAATGGAGATTGCCTCTTGTGTTATTTTTTTCTTCAACAGTAAGATAATATTTTACATAATTGCAACACTATAAGCATTTTTGTATTGGGGTGTGTAATCACCCCAGGGGACTATCCATTTTCGAAAATCTGAGGGGAGTAGCACAGGGTCAAAGACGAAATAACAATGCTATTTGTTTTTTTTTTTATTAATAAAATATGACATTTAATAATCCTTCAGCTGTAAAATGGTTTTCATAAAAAGGGAAGGCAACTGCTTTAATGGTTAAATAATGAGGCCATTAATTTATACGATTTTACTCTTGGCAAAGGGTTTTTTTTATTCGATAGGACAGGGTCTGAACGGTGAAGAGAAAAAAAAAACTGTTACCTTTCATTTCACGGTCAGGTTTCATATCACAGTTAAGAGATTTGTTGAACGATGTGGTGGCATGAATACTTTTGCCTGTTTCTTCATCAACGCACCAACATATATTATTGTAGCACTGAGTCTTTTTGTATTTGCCAGTAGCTGTACACTCCGGCGAGAATGTTTTCCCGTTTGGATCTTCCTGGTTAATTTTAATGGCTGCCGCCCTTTCTTTCAGACAACTTCGATGATCTAAACGAAAAGAAGAAAGAAAAAAATGTCATTTTTTTTTTATACAATTTTTTTTTCTTTTTACATTGCCGAGGGAGTGAAGTTAGTTAAAATAATAGCGGTGTCAATGGAAAAAAAAATCCTTTTGACACTTTTTTTTTTTTTGAGGACACGTTTGTCCAAGTTTGCCAAACATTCCCCGAAGAAGAACATTTGCATCAAGATATGTCACGGAACACATGAACTGACAAGGTATACATGCAGGTAGCTACAATATTTCAAAGAAAATTTTTGCCAATAAAATTATGATTACCTTCAGTAACAGACGACGGAAAACCTCCAAGAAAAAAAAAAAGTTTTTGTCCTTCGTGAACGAGTTGCGGCAATAGGATAACGACGCTAGTTGAAAAATATAAAATACCTGTCAAAAGGCTAATGTACCTTCTTGCGAAGTCAACGACCATCTAGCCCACGCGTTTCAAGGATAGGAGGAGGTCTTTAGCTTTGGTTGGCAACCCTTTTAGAGATAATGTCTCGATAAAGCTACTGGTTGGTAACCTTAAAACCTAATTTATTAGTGAAGTTTATTATTATTATTATTATTAGAGAAAGCAGTACATCAATAAAGTGATGCTGGGGTACCAAAGAGCAATACACTCATCATGACACCCACGTGTGATAAGGGTATACCAGTCATTATTGAGAGAGAGAGAGAGAGAGAGAGATCTACACACTGTAAATGTGACGCCGACTTACAAATGTACGGAACCCAATGTAGTCACCATGACATACCCTGTTTGATAATGGTGTACAGTCATCATTGTGTAAGAGATTGCAAACCCTAATATGACGCTGGGGTATAAATATACACAGAACAATACACCCAACATGATACCCCATGGATTATTGAGTGGGAGACCAAAAATCCTAAAAGTGATCCCGAGATACAAATATAGAAAGCCCAATATGCTCATTGTTAAACCTAGTTTGATTTAAAGGAAAAGAAGAAATAAGTAGAAAAAAAATCCACAGAAAACCTCCAAGGGAATAACAGCACTGGTTGAAAATGTAAAACTTGAAAAACTTGAATCTTAGGACAGTCAAAAGGACAGTTTTTTTTTTTTCGATTGACATCGCTATTATTTTAACTAGCGTCACTCCTCTGTAATATTCATTGTTTTAAAAAAAAAAGTGGCGATTAAATTTTTTTACAAAAACTTATGACGAAAGTGAATTGAGCATTTACAACACAAATATTAAACACAATTTATTAGTTTGTTTATTTACTAGAATTTTATATTTATAATAAAAGCTAATACAATTGTTTTAAAACTAATGAAATGCAATATTTATCATTTACCTATGAATAAATAAAAAACGCAATGTTTTATTCATAAATTTATAAACATTTACTAAATTGTTCAAATATATGAGTCAACTACAATGAAATCCTTATTATTTATCATTTTATAAAGTTCAAATTGTTTGGCAATTAGTCGGCCTTGTGCCAAACATCCCAATAAGCAATATAATAAATAGGGTTTATTATTTTTCAAAAACAAAGAAAATGGATAAATTCACTCTCATGTTTAGGTTTCATTACAATTCTAATCATCGCTTTTTAAAACAATAAATATTGCCGAGGGAGTGAAATTAGTTAAAATAATAGCGGTGTCAATAAAAAAAAACCGTCTTTTAGACACACCGTTTTTTTTTGTTTTTTTTTTTCGGATACGTTTGTCCAAGTTTGCCAAAATTTCCTAGGAGAAGAATATTTGCATCAAGATTTGTCACGAAACACATGAACTGAAAAAGGTATTCCTGCAGATAACTAGAATATTTCGAAGAAAATTTTTCCAATAAAATTATGATTTCCTTCAGTAACAGACGACGGAAAATGTAATCCAGAAATACGACGCGGAATTAGAATCGCGAAAGATGCTTTCCAAAAGCTAAGCAAAGTATTAAGAAACAGAAAAAAAATGTTACAAGCAAAAAAAAAAAAAAAAGCGTGCGATGTTAAGTACCTAGTCTTTCTGCTTATAATATGGGTTTTTCTCCTATAAAATATCTCCCAAAACCTTCCCGCGAAGATCGGTGACGGGAGCTACAAGTTCGAGGGGTGACGTGAGTGTCAACTGCCCAATTACATCTGATTATGTGCCATTCAAAGTAAAACATGCCAAGTGTTTTAAAATCTCATATCCGTTAGTTCCCTTTCTTTCATCATACGGTCAGTTTTAGACCCATTGGACTGAAAAAGGTGTTATCGAGGCCATTTGCAGTAGTGTGCAGTAATATGAATCTATTTTCGGGTGTATGATGAAATTTGTTTGGCCTTGAAAATATTGCGTCACCCGTGATTGCATCAGATTTCTACACCGCTATTGTCTAAACTGTCGATTAGTTGTCCTATGGCCATTGTCTGCGATAGGCGTTGCTCCAAGGAGCGTACGAAAATTGTAATGCTGCATGAACATACTGGCAAGCCTTATCATTGAGCAAATCAAAGTACTATAAAATGGCCCAGAAACTCTCCTGATTTAAATCCAATCGAGAATCTGGACAATTTCATCTCTGATGAAGAAGAAACTTGAGGTAACGCATGCGTAGTTCTATAGAAGTATGCTGAGAGCACGATGGGTGGAACTTTTTTGCAACGACAATGTTTTGAGTAGATTGAAAATAAAAAGGAAACGTGTTTAGTTAACATTTCTGGTACACAAGGAAGAAAGGGGGCTTGGAAAACTTGACACTCACAGGAAATACTGAAAAGCGAGTAGCATCTGTCTATATTTCTGCGATGAGGTATTGTAACTATTTACATTGTTCAGACTGTTGTCCTCATTTTTATTGCCATATTCACGACGTTTCGGCCGTTGTACGCGCCAGTTTTCTTCAGGATCTATCTATATTTCTGAGATCAGTTATTGTAACTATTTACACTATTTACATCGTTCGGACCGTTGTCCTCATTTTTATTTTCAGATTGACGACGTTTCGGCCGTGGTACGCTCCGGTCTTCTTCAGTATCTGCCTATATTTCGAACCGGTCTGAAAATCTGATATATATCACCTGAAGAAGGCCGGAGCGTACAACAGCCGAAACGTCGTGAATATAACAATGAAGATGAGGACAACAACCCGAACAAGGTAAATAGTTTAAATAGCGAGTAACATGAATAACAAGCTTGCGGAAATGGATGGCAGAAGAGAAACTAAGAGGGATTATAAGGAGACAAGCATTGCTTGAACTACAAGGGATAGGAAGTTGTGGAGGATCATGGCCAAAATGCAAAACAGATTTTTACAGTATTAATGATCGCATGAAACTGAAGAACTAATAAGGACTCAGAGAGAAGTCTTTGAAAACTATCAAACGGACTAACCCAAGGTAGACGGGTTTGGTTAAAGAGCAAGGAGAGTTCTTTGTTAAAGCAATGTTTTTTGTTTATTTCTAAATATAAAATTATGGCAAAACGAACACTCGCGTGAAGACGCAACACTTTAGAAAACTAACATGACGCGTTATGACGCGATATTTAAAAAACAATGTAAGTGACATCGCACAAAAAATATTTGATAATATTTTACGAAAGTCGAAATTGCTCAGATATCGGACAATTTATATCAAAGCTTTCACCAGCAAACAGAAAAAGATGGTCCGTAATGCAAAAGAAACAGACACAAAAAACAATTAAAGAATGACTAGTTCGTCTTTAGCAAAGTTTGTATGAATGAAAAACGGTGCCATATATATATATGTGTGTGTGTGTGTGTGTGTGTGTGTGTGTGTGTGTGTGTAAAATCATGTAAGTAAATGTAATAAATTCAACTGGAATTCGAACTCGGCTCTCCGATTCCTCAATCCTAGCCCCTATCCATTACTCCACCGTGCCTCCTCAACCCTTGGTAAAGGGAGGGATCATCTTCTTCTTTCCTCCTCCCAGCTATGGGTAAAGACAGACTGGGTTCTATAGCCGTGGATGGCAACTAGTCTAGAAGGACAACTCAGAATCCAAAACCTGCGGAGGGTTACTTGGAGACGTTGTGGCACAGTAAGTCTTTTTGTTCGGCTCTTTAAAAAGTATGGTTGGCTCTGCATAAAACGTCCACCACTATAATGTGCACGTTGCCTGGCTATCGGTTCCTAGGAATTGAGGTGCCTGACCCTCAGACGTCGTAAATGGGTCCCCGGTAGACGCGGGTAAACAACAGGAGAGTCCACGATATATATATATATATATTTATTAAAAGACATTTTTATGTTTAACGTTGTTTTTTTTATAGATACAAGGATTTAAATAACATTTCTATGAAAATTTCTCGGACATTCAGGCCGGTAAATGTTATTTAATACTGTTTATTATAAACAGAGCATTTACTTAAATACTTGTATCTATAAAAAAAAGAACGTTAAACATAAAAATGTCTTTAATAAATAAATTGTCGGACTTTGTCCATTTCTTAATATATATATATATATATATGTCACCCACAGACAGTCTGTTTCACTGTATCAGTGTGTCTAGACATCCGATTGCCTCAACCGAAACCCGACTGATGCCAAATCAGTCAGCGATTTTTTTCCCTAAGCTATCGGCTCCCGACAGACAGGAAGGTGAATTTTTACGTATTTATTATTATTATTATTATGTATTACGTGTTTATTTTCGAATAAACACGCCATTGACTCAGAGTGCTCAATTCATAGAAGAGCTTTGTATTATCATCAGTAGCAGTCATTGTCTACACATTCGCGCTTTCCATCTGAAGTGCTCGACCGAAATTTATTTTTTCGTGGGTGTGTATATATATATATATATATATATATATGCGTTTGTGAAAACAAACCAAAGTATTGGCAAAACCAACACAAAACCTGCCAAGTAACAAAAGAAAACAGAAACCAATAAATTCCAAACAGGAAATGAAATATAAATTAAGAAAAAAAATATCAAAGATAGAAACCTTCCTAAACAGTTACAGACAGTGCTTTCTTTGTAACATCAAAGTCGAGTAGTGGTTTGAACTTTTTCTCTTGCGCGTGCATATATACAAGGTGTCCATAAAGTTCGTGTGCACTTTAAAAAATTATAACTTTATTTGTATTTGCAATAGAAATAATTTGTAAAAAGGATTAGAAAGTAAATCTATATTTTTTAAGGTTTTATTGAAATTTCATTTAAGTTTCCACATGTTCTCCATTAGCAATACAAAGGGTAATACGATTTTGCAGTTCACGGAAAACATTTGCCAACTGAATAACTGTAATGCCTGAAATCACATTAGTTATTTTAGCTATACTTAAAACTAGGTACATTGAACTTTATAACATTTTTTTACAGATTATTTCTATCGCAAATACAAAGAAAGTTATACATTTTTAAAGTGCACACGAACTTTATGGACACCCTGTATTAGAGCTTATTAAATGTAACGACTTCAAGGTAAGGATAAATACACTACACCGTTAGCCCTAACCGGCAAAAACCCT
Organism: Acanthosepion pharaonis; assembly: GCA_903632075.3. Classification (NCBI taxonomy): domain Eukaryota; kingdom Metazoa; phylum Mollusca; class Cephalopoda; order Sepiida; family Sepiidae; genus Acanthosepion; species Acanthosepion pharaonis. The sequence goes on along the minus strand of CAHIKZ030000063.1, from coordinate 773,882 downwards.
TTTGTCTTTTTCTCGGCTAATCATAATCCCCCAGTGAATTATAAAATGAGTCAACACACAAGAAAGAATATCGCCACTCAGTGCCTGTCACTCTGGCAAAGCGGATTTCCTCTTTGTCATCCATTCTTTCCGGTTGTATAAATCGTAACACAGAAGATTGAGGAAAAGTAATTCCGTTTTTTTGTTTTGTTTCTTTTTTTCAACTGTGTTTTTAAATATCTAACCTGGTATGTTCATACTTACATGGATGGAAAATATTTTTAGCCTTGATGGATGCCAAGAATTATTTTTGGTTTCTCTTACAAACGGCAGAACAGTCTGCCCTTTGCTTGACTTTGAAAACCATTTTCTAATATTTGCAAAATCTTCAAACGATCTTGTCAGACTAAGAATAAATTGTCGATATGAAATCCCGCGCTATTTTAGGATCTAGAACGATTCTAGCATTATCTACATGAGCCTCTCAGCAAGCAATTGACAGAAGCGTAACCTCCATTTGCAACGACAAATACTAATGTAAAAGTTTTTATCCGTTCATTCAAAGGAAAAGGCAGGGTGGAGATAAGTGTCGCCGATTACGAAGAAGACTTAGAAATTTCCTGATTTAGAAACCGATAGACAAGATAACGGGACCCTGGCTACCGTAGACCAGATAACGGGCCCCTGACTACCGTAGACCAGATAACGGGTCTCTGGCCACTAGAGACGAGATAACGGGACCCTGGCCACTAGAGACGAGATAACGGGACCCTGGCCACCATAGAATCTATAACTGATACAAATGAAACAGCCTATGCATTGTTCGGACACGGTCTTTACTTAGGAGTTCATGAGTTTCATCAACTTGAGCTGACACTCGCCCGGTTTTATGATGCGTTGGAACGTCAAAAAATCGTTTGAGTTAAAGAATGTCCAGCGAAAGCCGGACGAAGTTATTCGAAGGTTTTTGGTAATAGATTTGCTCAGCTTTCCTTCAAAATCGCAGAGTTGTTCCAGCATAACTTTGCAAAACTTCACATGATAATTAATCACAAGTCTGACAATGGTAGGTCAACAGACTATTTTTCCTGTTTTTTTTATCTTGTAGAGAGTGTGCCCTTGCATTTTTCACGCTGTAGAAATTTTGGCGCGGTACGAGACTGGTGGCAACTAGGGGGAAAAGAAAATTCATGCCTTTCTCAAGGGTATCAGTTCATAAGTGAATGATGTCACACATGATGAAATGGATCTTCCATGAATCTCTCACGTACATTCATATCTGCTCATGGGGTATCAAATGTAAACAAATGACGTCACACATTATGAAATGGACAAAGTCCGACAATTATTTTAAGACATTTAAGTAAATGCTCTGTTTATAATAATTCGAATTCTGTCGGAGGACGAGTATTTTCTGTGAAGATTTCTCGGACATTCAGGCTGGTAAATGTTGTTTAATACTGTTTATTATAAACAGAGCATTTACTTAAATATTTGTATCTATAAAAAGAATGTATAAACATAAAAATGTCTTAAAATAATTGTCGGACTTTGTTCATTTCATAATGTATGACGTCGTTTGTTTACATTTTATACGCCATGAGCAGATATGAATGTACGTGAGAGATTCATTGAAGTTCAAACCTTGCTAACCGAACGCTGTGGCCAAATCGGTAAAGGCACGCCAGGCTAAATGACGGTCCGTATAGGATACAGGTTCGAATCCTGTCGGAGGACGAATATTTTCTGTGAAAATTTCTCGGACATTCAGGCTGGTAAATGTTGTTTAATACTGTTTATTATAAACAGAGCATTTACTTAAATATTTGTATCTATAAAAAGAATGTAGAAACAGAAAAAATGTCTTAAAACATAAGTGAATGTAATGAATTAAACTGGAATTCGATCTCGGCTCTTCGATTCCGAAATCCAGTTAGGTAAATTGCTCGAAGTAATTTCGAAGTTCGAAGCACCTCATTGTATGAAACACTAACACAACAAACAATGTTGAAGATTATTTAAGAAGTGTTGCATATAATATTTCATACTAATAACGTAAATATTAGCGACAATAGTTATATATATTTTTTTTTAAATCACGAAGAATAACAGTAATAATAAAAATGTACCCTTTATTTTAAACTATGACAAAAAAGGAATGTAGAATGAATAAGACCTGCTATATAAATGTACTCGGTCTTTAATTTTAACTGTTCAGTTAACAACAATAAAGTTGTATCATTTTATCTTATAGTAAATATTAGAAACAATGTAGTTTTATTTTTTTTAACCACAGGATTCGAGCAAACTGCCTTTCAAGAGAAAAAAAAATAAGACCTGCTATATAAATGTACTCGTTCTTTAATTTTAACTGTTCAGTTAATAACAATAAAGTTGTATTATTTTATCTTATAGTAAATATTAGAAACAACGTCGTTATAACTCAGGAAAATGTTCTAATGAGCTACATTCAATTGTTCAACAAGTTCAAACTTTTTCAACTGAGACCTGACATACCATTTATATGAAGAGAGAGCAATCATCCCTATGCCAATAATATTCAACTGGTAAGAAGAAAGATCTATTCGGACATCTTCTGCTGCTTTGTGTAACAAACTCCCGTGACAATACTTCTCCGACCATTAAAATCTTAGTCTTTTAGTCTAGAGCCAACTTTTTTCTATCTTAAATATTCTCATAATCTGCAATTCTTACGTCTATAAAACAAGTCACTCAGTAACACTCACCCTTGAGTGGCTTTTGAGCCTTGTATCGAGTGAACAACATCGGAGGATGTGAGTAATGAAGAAGTTTTGGGAATAGAAACTACAAGGAAACTGGTGTTAACAATCAGAAAGCAACATAAAATTTCTATAACAAATAGTGAGGAAGGAATGCTTGGAGAATTTACACCTCACAGGGCCTTTTGAAAGCAATAGAAGCAGGGGAAAATGGTAAAGAGAAGAACGATATTTGTTTTAACCATTTCACCCCAAGCAAGGCAACACAGCCACTAAGACATAAGGGTTTACTAAGTGTGAAAGAATCGGAGAAAAAACATTATTAAGGAACGAGGTTAATAAAAGGACAGATATTTAGGAGGCAGAAGATAATGATTGACATTAAAATTATACTATTATAATAGTATAAATATTATAGCTATAAATAATTTCAAAATTTTTGTGACGTACGTTAATAATTAAGTATAACTGTTTTATTTAACATTGAAGTTAAATAAAACAGTACAACCGCAAGTAAATACTTAACAAGAACAAAGAACTAAAAGTTAACCAAAGATAATTAACCATTCCAGTGATTACCTTGTTGTTGCGCGTGTCAGCTTAACGTCCGGTAAATCCTAAATCAAAACTCAAATCATCGACACACAATAATTCCCACTAATTCGACTGGATAATTCCACTCAATAGACATTCAATAATCACTGCAATAGCCTGGCGGAAAACATATATTCATACACAAACACATTTTTTTTAAGTATTTCACCCCATGCAAGGAAATAAAGCCACTAGGACGCAAGGGGGGTTACAGAACGTTGGATAAATACTATTAAGGAGAGAGGACAATAAAAGAATAAGAATTAAGAGGACATAATAACTGGCATTGCACTTAACTTTATGAAAATCAAAGTTGGCTAGGAAGCAGTAAGCTGGAAGAGATTTCCACAAGTAAAAAGTGTGATAGAAGAAACTGTTAGGATATAACTTATAGTTACACCTAGCCAAACAAGGCAATAAAGCCACTAAGACACAAGGGAATATTGGGTGTTAAAGAATAGGAAATAAATATTAAGTAGAGTAGACAATAAAAAAAAACAATAAGACAGACGATAACGACTGACATTGCATTTAAATTTTTGAACAACAAATTTGACTGGAAACCAAGAAACCGGAAGAGAGTTCTACAGGTGAGAAGTGCGAGAGAAGAAACTTTCAGCATAGAACCTACGGTTACATCTAGTTATTTAAATTGTAAAGTAATGAGATCTAGCTGCCAATGTTAAACTTGCAAAGTCGAATGTACAGAAGAAAATGACAACATATCCCGAAGGCTAAAAAGCTTTCCTGTTCATGCCATTTTTGCAGTTAAAAAAAAAGTGAGAGAAAGAAAGAAATGTCAGAGAGAAAGAAAGAAATGTCAGAGAGAAAGAAAGAAAGAAAGAAATGTCAGAGAGAAAGAAAGAAAGAAAGAAAGAAAGAAATGTCAGAGAGAAAGAAAGAAAGAAAGAAAGAAAGAAATGTCAGAGAGAAAGAAAGAATGTCAGAGAGAAAGAAAGAATGTCAGAGAGAAAGAAAGAATGTCAGAGAGAAAGAAAGAATGTCAGAGAGAAAGAAAGAATGTCAGAGAGAAAGAAAGAATGTCAGAGAGAAAGAAAGAATGTCAGAGAGAAAGAAAGAATGTCAGAGAGAAAGAAAAAAATGTCAGAGAGAAAGAAAGAATGTCAGAGAGAAAGAAAGAATGTCAGAGAGAAAGAAAGAATGTCAGAGAAAAGAAAGAATGTCAGAGAGAAAGAAAGAAAGTCAGAGAGAAAGAAAGAATGTCAGAGAGAAAGAAAGAAAGAAAGAAATGTCAGAGAGAAAGAAAGAAAGAAAGAAATGTCAGAGAGAAAGAAAGAAAGAAAGAAATGTCAGAGAGAAAGAAAGAAAGAAAGAAAAAAAAAGAAATGTCAGAGAGAGAAAAGAAAGTCAAAAGAAAGAAAGAAATGTCAGAGAGAAAGAAAGAAAAGAAAAAGAAAGAATGTCAGAGAGAAAGAAAGAAATGTCAGAGAGAAAGAAAGAATGAAGAGAGAAAAAAGAATGTCAGAGAGAAAGAAAGAAAGAAAGAAATGTCAGAGAGAAAGAAAAAAAAAAGAAATGTCAGAGAGAAAGAAAAAAGAAAGAAAGAAAGAAAATGTCAGAGAAAAGAAAGAAAGAAAGAAAGAAAGAAATGTCAGAGAAAAGAAAAGAAAGAAAAAGAAAGAAATGAGAAAGAAAGAAAGAAATGTCAGAGAGAAAGAAAGAAATGTCAGAGAGAAAGAAAGAAATGTCAGAGAGAAAGAAAGAATGTCAGAGAGAAAGAAAGAATGTCAGAGAGAAAGAAAAGAATGTCAGAGAGAAAGAAAGAATGTCAGAGAGAAAAGAAAAAAATGTCAGAGAAAAAGAAAGAATGTCAGAGAGAAAGAAAGAATGTCAGAGAGAAAGAAAGAATGTCAGAGAGAAAGAAAGAATGTCAGAGAGAAAGAAAGAAATGTCAGAGAGAAAGAAAGAATGTCAGAAAAAGAAAGAATGTCAGAGAAAAGAAAGAATGTCAGAGAGAAAGAAAGAATGAAGAGAAAAAAGAAAGAATGTCAGAGAGAAAGAAAGAATGTCAGAGAGAAAGAAAGAATGTCAGAGAGAAAGAAAGAATGTCAGAGAGAAAGAAAGAATGTCAAGAGAAAGAAAGAATGTCAGAGAAAAAGAAAGAAATGTCAGAGAGAAAGAAAATATGTCAGAGAGAAAGAAAGAATGTCAGAGAGAAAGAAAGAATGTCAGAGAGAAAGAAAAAAGAAAGAAAGAAAAGAAAGAAAGAAAGAAAATGTCAGAGAGAAAGAAAGAAAAGAAAGAAATGAAGAGAAAAGAAAGAAAGAAAGAAATGTCAGAGAGAAAAGAAAGAAAGAAAGAAAGAAAGAAAGAAAGAAAGAAAGAAAGAAAGAAAGAAAGAAAGAAATGTCAGAGAGAAAGAAAGAAAGAAAGAAATGTCAGAGAGAAAGAAAGAAAGAAAGAAATGTCAGAGAGAAAGAAAGAAAGAAAGAAATGTCAGAGAGAAAGAAAGAAAGAAAGAAATGTCAGAGAGAAAGAAAGAAAGAAAGAAATGTCAGAGAAAGAAAGAAAGAAAGAATGTCAGAGAAAAGAAAGAAAGAAATAATGTCAGAGAAAAGAAAGAAAGAAATAAAAAGAGAGAAAGAAAGAAAAGAAATAATGTCAGAGAGAAAGAAAGAAGAAATAATGTCAGAGAGAAAGAAAGAAAGAAAATAATGTCAGAGAGAAAGAAAGAAAGAAAATAATGTCAGAGAGAAAGAAAGAAAGAAAGAAATGTCAGAGAGAAAGAAAGAAAGAAAGAAATGTCAGAGAGAAAGAAAGAAAGAAAGAATGTCAGAGAGAAAGAAAGAAAGAAAGAATGTCAGAGAAAGAAAAAGAAAGAATGTCAGAGAGAAAGAAAGAAAGAAAGAATGTCAGAGAGAAAGAAAGAAAGAAAGAATGTCAGAGAGAAAGAAAGAAAGAAAGAATGTCAGAGAGAAAGAAAGAAAGAAATAATGTCAGAGAGAAAGAAAGAAAGAAATAATGTCAGAGAGAAAGAAAGAAAGAAATAATGTCAGAGAGAAAGAAAGAAAGAAATAATGTCAGAGAGAAAGAAAGAAAGAAATAATGTCAGAGAGAAAGAAAGAAAGAAATAATGTCAGAGAGAAAGAAAGAAAGAAATAATGTCAGAGAGAAAGAAAGAAAGAAATAATGTCAGAGAGAAAGAAAGAAAGAAATAATGTCAGAGAGAAAGAAAGAAAGAAATAATGTCAGAGAGAAAGAAAGAAAGAAATAATGTCAGAGAGAAAGAAAGAAAGAAATAATGTCAGAGAGAAAGAAAGAAAGAAATAATGTCAGAGAGAAAGAAAGAAAGAAATAATGTCAGAGAGAAAGAAAGAAAGAAATAATGTCAGAAAGAAAGAAAGAAATAATGTCAGAAAGAAAGAAAGAAATAATGTCAGAAAGAAAGAAAGAAATAATGTCAGAAAGAAAGAAAGAAATAATGTCAGAAAGAAAGAAAGAAATAATGTCAGAAAGAAAGAAAGAAAGGTCAAAGAAAGAAAGAAAGGTCAAAGAAAGAAAGAAAGGTCAAAGAAAGAAAGAAATATCAAAGTCAGAAAAAAAGAAAGAAAGAAAGAAAGAAGCCACTCTGCGAAATGAGGTAAGTGATCTTATGCAAATGAGTTTCTGTTGATTAATCGTAGTTCAAGTGTCAATGAGTGGAATGGATTGCACGGTGAAAAAAAATATGCTAATCGATTTCCATGCTTCACGAATAGCAAACCGACTGACTTTTCCTACCGACGGGAGACCTTGCGAGGAGACTGCGTGCATGTCCATGGAGATTCGGACTTTGTGAACCTTTATTACGTATCGAGGCGCCAAAGAGGAAAGCAATATTTCAGTCAGTTTTGTGCCATGCGTCATACACGCTTAGGCGATCATGTATCTTTCGATACATGACTGACAAGGCTGATTTTTTCACGCAGTAAGTTGCCATTTCTTTCTGAAGTAGACCAGTTGCGATCCAAGGCGATAGAACCCGGTCTGACCTGCTATTTACCTATAGCATTAGAAGAAGAGGATTCACACCTTTCCCAAGAGCATTAGCATATAAGTAAATGTAATGGAACCAACTGGAATTCGAAATCGGCTTTCCGATTCCTCGCAATATTTTTTCGTTATAATAAAAAAAAGGATAGCATAAAGCCAAAAGTGGGGGGGTAAGGATAAGGGAAGACTGGTCTTCAGCCTGTCTTATCTTAAACTTAGCTAGCCACGATTAATAACCCAAACATACCATAGTATTCTTTACACGAAAACAACACATTCTTACTTACCATTCGTACAACAGCCACCATAGTACCACAAAGTATTATATTTATATTCGGGGGGTCGAGACACCAAAGAAAGCAATTTTGAATAATACAAAAATATAGCATAAGGCTAAAAGTGGGGATAAGGGAAGGCTGGTCTTCAGCCTGTCTTATCTTAAACTTAGCTAGCCACGATTACTGACCCAAACATATCATAGTATTCCTTACACTAAAGCAATGCATTCTGAGTTTTAGAGAATATGAGAAAAATACTATTAAGGAGAAACAACAACGAAAGTGGACAAATTAAGACGACAATAGATAACAATTGACATTACACTTAATCTTTGAAGATCAAATTTGGCTGGAAAGTAAGAAGCCAGAAGAGAGTTCCACAAGCAAGAAGTGTGAGAGAAGAAACTGTTAGCATAGAACTTACAGTTATGTCTAGCCATTTAATCTGTAAAGTGATGAAACCTCGTCGCCAATATTGGATTGCGCTTAAATTTATAAAGTCTAGGCACTATAGAGGAAATCAATATTTATTTTGCGTAATACAAAAGGTGGCACAAGGCCAAAATTGCGAGTATAGAAAAAGGTTGGTCTTCAATCTGTTTCATATTAAACTTAGCTAGCCACAAACACTGAACCAAAGAAACCAAAATATTCTTTGCATTAAAAGAACACATTCTACGTTTAAATTCATGTGGTCAAACTTCTTTGGAGGAAAAAGCAATATTTATTTTGAATAATACAAAAACGTGGCACAAGGCCAAAAGTGGAAATAGGAGAAGGTTGGTTTTTCAATCTGTCTTAAACTTAGCTAGCCACGATTACTGGCCCAAACATACTATAGTAATCCTTACACCACAACAAGACGTTCTTGGTTACCATTATTACTACAGTCACCATAATACCTCAAAGTCTCTATGTAGTCCTAACTAGTTCCTATATGTACCATTTTTCTTGAATAATAAAAAGATCATTTGAAAATGAAACACTAATGAAAGCCCACCAAAACTATTACCGTGAAAGTATTTTTAGAAAAACACGGAAGCTATTTAATTGTAAAGTGATGAAACCTCGTCGCCAGTCTTGTATGGCGCTTAAATTCATAGTCTATACACTGTAGAGGAAAGCAATATTTATTTTGCGTAAAGCAAAAACGTGGCACAAGGCCAAATTGAGGGGATAGAGGAAGACTGGTCTTTAGTCTGTCTCATCTTAAAATTAGCTCGCCTCAAACGCTGACTCAAGTAAACTAAAATATTCATTGCACATTCCACATAGTACTACGTTTAAATTCATGCGGTCAATCTTACTCGGAGGAAAAGCAACACTTATTTAGTAAAATACAAAAATATGGCACAAGGCGAAAAGGGAGATAGAATGAAGAACCAGCTTTCCCTTGTATTATCGTAACCTTAGCTAGACACAATTACTGACCCAAACATAGCACAGTATTCCTGTCATCAAAACAACACGTTCTTATTTATTATTTTTACTACAGTCACCATAATACCTCAAAGTCTCTATTTAGCCCTAACTAGTTCCTATTCGTACAATACTTGTCTGTGGGGAATAGAATAACAATATTTAAAAATGAAACTCCAATGAATATTTACGATAAATAAAATTTATATATAAGAAACTAAACAAAAGAGTAATAGCGATAAGAAGAAAGCTCGTCAGAACAATTGCCATGAAAATATTTATAGAAAAGCCACAGGGAAGCTACGTTATGGCGGTTGGAAAGTGAGTGAGGCCGAGATGTCAGATCAGGACTAATAATATTGCAGGTTATTGTTAGGATTTTAACAAGAATCTTTAAATATGTAGTAGAAGCATCAGGCAGCATTATTCAAAGCAAGGGCGAATAGTTGAGGTATACCCGGTGTAACAATTGTCCCTCCCACAACATTTTTAATATCTGAAAAAAAAAAAAAAAAAAATAATAATAAACTAATTGAGTTTCTTTATTCCAGGTTCTAAGATAAGACGTTCAGCCATCTTGACAACATTTGTCGTAAGAATCCCTGAAAAACCCTTCGAATTATTCGACGAGAAAGAGAAGGGGTTAAAATCATTTTGTATCAACCTCACTATCTTCGCAAATGAAATATGGTGTGAGAGAAAAAAAAATCATTTAAGCCTTCAGTAATGGTACCAACATTTATACTCTGGCTTCCATCTTCAAATTTCATTCAAAAACCATCAAGAGAATGGTTGAAGAAGTTTAAAAAAGAGGGAACAGTAGAGGGTCATCATTTCAACTTATTGCTAAAGTGATCAATTAGAAAAGATCCAACTGAGTCCATAAGACGTTTGTCACGTGAGAGAGATGTTTCACCTATAACAGTCCAAAGAGCAGAGAAAAAAAAAAACTTGAAAATGAAATCTTACACGAAACATGAGGCACCTTGTTACTCGAGGACAGACAATTTGAAGATTAGAGAGGGCAAATAATATTGAATAAGTTGGAAAATGATCCAGGAATGATATATATATATATATATATATATATATATATATGTGTGTGTGTGAACTCAATTTCAATCCTTCTTGAGCTTCCGATCCTTAGCTATGATTACTTAATGTGAACATGTCATTTTCGTTAATGATCGATTTCATCATGATTATTCTGTTAAACTTGAAGAGTAATTATACATTCTTATAGCTCAACGTAGAGACCAATCTTGTTATAAATACCTTGGAGGTTTCCTGTAAGATATCTTTAATCATTTCTAAGATACAACTGTTCAGAGATTAATTTCACAAATGGACAATTTTGCTGTTACACTATGTAACAGGGAATCAGCTTTACCTCGTAAACAAGTCGGGGTGCGCAAATTCCAGGTTGTACGCCATATTGGATTGTTGTACATTCGCTCTCGTTGGCTTGTGTTATATTTACGTCCCCCATGTGTGGGTTTTTCTTTAGTCCTAATTATGTTAACATATTTCATAGAACTGTGTTGTTATGTTCGACGTTATTACATTACTATTGCGTTAGTATAGGTGAGTAACCTAAGTGCTTATTCACGAAGAATCGGGTAACTTCCGACTTAAACGGACACTCGAGTTACGACGCATCGTAGGAACGGATCTCTGACTTAAGTCGAGGACCTCCTGTACTGATTTTACGAATATAACCTTTATTTTTCCTATGCTCTTTTTCTCATTTCCTATTCTAAATTATCTGTGTTCCCGTAAAAACGAATTTAAATACCAAGAATTGTACATTCACAGTTTTCCTATTTGAATTTTCTGATGAATCTTACTTCTTACTTGATAAACTCAGGACGATTTCCATAATAAAATATCCGTACAAATTACGCTATAAAAATATTTGAACTTAACAGCTTTAACAAAATATTGCAATAATAAATATGAATAATGGTGTACATTTTAAGAACCAAGGAGATGCAAATGAAACAAATATTAAACATTTCTATCTTCCTTTCTTGGTTGCTTTCATTTTCTCACTGAAACCAAGTAGCGTCTTTTCCATCTTTGATCAAAACAGAATACAGTGAGCCCCCGCCTATTCGCGTTTCAGTATTCGCGGCTTTTCTTTAGAACATATGTACTTGTTATTCGCGGAAACCCCGAATATCCGCGTGTTTTTCTGAAGAACATATTTACAAATTATTCGCTGAGAACTCCCTCGATTCGCGTATTTTTTCGATAGAACATATTTAAAATATTTATGTATTAATTTCCTTTTACTTAAGTGCCTTAAAACATAACAATCCATTTCATGGTAAAAATTGGCAGAATTGTATATCTTCATTGTAAAAAAACAAACAAAAACATGCATAGTGCTTAGGCTTTGTTCTTTGTTAGGGGCTGCAGCTGGGGTCTTAAAAGTTTCTTATGCTAAGTTTTAAAATTTTATGTCTTGTTATATATATTTTATACAGTATTTTCAATGGTTTTATCGATCTATGCGTTATTAAAAACGGTTATTGTACGTATGAAAGAAAATTTACGCTAGGTGTATGGTGACCTATACTATTTTTCAAAAATATTTTTAAAAGGGTCTGAAATGTTTCTAAAGTTTTTAGGATGAAACTTTAAGGTATATGAGGTTTAAATAATCAAAATAGGTACTTGTAAGCACTTTTTGGGAGAGGGGGGTTACAAGTATTCGCGGATTCTAACTATTCACGGTCGGTTCTGGTCCATAACCCCCGCGAATATGGGGGACTCAGTGGAGTCTTATTTATGAGATATTGGGAGGGCGTAACGGTCTTGCTAACCAAGGAGGGACAAACAGAATTATCATGATACTTTATTGTGAAAGAAATTCGTTCACCTTTAGATTTTGTAGATATTTGACAACATTGACATGATTAAATCCTGCCAAGTCCAGACAAAAAAAAAAAAAAAAAAAAGAAAAGAAGAATTGATGCCACTGTTGACCCTTGTTAAGAAAATGCAGAACAGAGATTCCAGACGAAATAAGTTGATTAATATTACAAAAGTCTGTGTCGTTGTCACAGGAGGAAAAAAAAAATGAAAAAACTTACGCTCATCTTTTTTGTCCGGTTCTGTAGTTTCCGTGCTCTCACGTCTAGTGTTGGAAGAAGGGCGGTTTCGTATATGCGAGGGAATCAACCCGCCACCTAGCGACGGAAATGGGAAGGAGACGCCGACACAGAGGAGGGAATAAAAAAAAAAAGAGAAGACAAAAAAAAAAAAAAAAAAAGAAAGAAAGAAAGAAACGAGGAACATAAAATAAAATGCAAGCAAAGAAGCAAATAATGGTTAGGGATAAAAAAAAAAAAAAAAAATGGTGTAGGGGTAAACATCTCGGCAACAACAACAACAAAAGATACAAGAAAATACCTTTAAAAAAATGAAAAAAAATATAAATTAAAATAAAAAAAACAAGGGGGAAATAGCCAGGAAGGTATTTCAACTTGAGCCCGCTCAGGGTACAGTTAAAAAAAAAAAGGTAAAGTAAAACAGGGTACAATAAATAAGGGTACTCTAAAAGAAAGCGAATGTGGGCGAAAAAGGTGGTTTTTGGATCACAATTGCAGAACACGTGTAAATACAGTAAATGATTTTACAAGAAAAAAAAGCACTGAAATACAAAGAAATCACACAGACAAACAAAAAAGTATAAAACCATGATAAAAAAAAAAAACTGTACCTTTTGTTGGAATTATATAGAATATTACCCATCAAAAATATAAAATTTAAAAAAATCTACTAGTATATAAAATTCTAAACTTATAAGTTATCTGAGTATTGCTAATCATAGAAAATTAACACGAAAGCAACTATACCTTTTATTGGAAATATATAGGATAGTACCCATCAAAAATGAATATGAAAAGAATTTTACATCGCTTTCATGTTAATTTTCTATGAATAAGAAACTGGAAGGTATAAGGAATGAGCTTCATTGTCCTAAAAACTTTTTGAGTGTGAATCACTTCTAAAAATTATAATCAAGTAATTAACACTATTTCCTCTCATATAAGACGCATTAAAAATAACTAAAAAGAATTGCTGTGCAACTTACACTGAGGGTTCCGTTTTTAAACTAATACCTGAACACCTTTGTTTGATCCATGATGATCTCAGAATTAAATATATATGGTTATGTAAATGTATTTCAAATTTGCTATATTTATATATTTTATTAAAGCAATGAAATCGGACATAATTAAAAGAGGCAAAAAGGGAAAAAGCACACATATGGTAGCTGAAAATATGAAAAAAGGAGAAAGAAAAAAGAAAAAAAAACAGGAACTAGTTAGCTGGTTATCACTTCGATTGGGAAGAGTAAAAATTGTGCGCATTGACAAAAATTGAAACAACGAAAAAACTCTAGGGAGGAAATTAAAAAATAACTAAAAAGAATTGCTGTCTTCACCATCTAAAAAGGAAACATGGAATGTTTTTTTTCTATCTTTCCTTTTTTGGTTCATTTTTTTTACTTTCTTCGATCGACCTTTGAAGAGCGATAACCGGTTAGCAAATTCCCCTTTTTATCTTGTTCCTAAGTTAATGGTATCGACTACCGTAATTGTGATTTTTTTTTTAAATTAATTATGTCCGTTTTATTGTTTTAATAAAATTTATATATTTATAAGAGAAACTTTAGAGATATTATGAACATAAGAATGAAAAAATCTTAATGTGATATTCAGAGAAAGATTTGGTGTGAAGATCGTATAGGGCTACGTTTATACAGAAAGACTTGTTGCGAAAATCGTATAGGGTTATTGATCTTACGTTCTATAAAATCGTAAAAACCATATGGGGTTATTGATATCTACGTCTATACTGAGAGGCTCGGTGCAAAAATCATATCGGGTTATTGATATCTACGTCTATACTGAGAGACTCGGTGCAAAAGTCATATCGGGTTATTGATCTCTACGTCTATACTGAGAGACTCGGTGCAAAAATCATATGGGGTTATTGATATCTACGTCTATACTGAAAGGCTTGGTCTGAAATCATATGGAGCTATTGATTTCTACGTCTATACTGAAAGGCTTGGTCTGAAAATCATATGGAGCTATTGATTTCTACGTCTATACTGAAAGGCTTCATATGGGAGCTATTGATTTCATCTATAATGAAAGGCTTGGTCTGAAAATCGTATAGGGCTATTCATTTCTACGTCTATACTGAAAGGCTTGGTCTGAAAATCATATGGGGCTATTGATCTCTACATCTGTATCTATACTTCGATATCGCAACCTGTTGATTCCCAAGTTTGTTCTTGTGTGCGTATATATATATCTCAATTCATATCTCAATCTGTTCATCTATATCAGTGCTTCTCAACATTTTTCAGCGCATGGACCATTTTTTTTTCTTCAAAAAATTCAAAATGGACCATTCCTACTTTTACTTTTAGGCTGTTCAATTTTCACACTAAAATACTCAAGAAAAGAGAAAATAGTCTATTTACATTTTAAAATTTATTTTAGTCAACAAGGATAAAAACAAGATATCAAAATCAATTTTGATGATGTCATTCAGTCTTAGTTCATTCAGCTGGTGACTACCTTGATCTTGGTGTTTCTCACACAAGATATCAAAAATCAATTTTGATGGTGTCATTCAGTGTTAGTCTGAGAGTTCCTCTGCTGTTGAGATCTTTTTTATTTTATTTTCTACTGAAAACATTCACAACAGCCGAAAACTATTCTATAAAAATAATAAATACTTTATTTCTATAAATTAGAATTATCAAATTTATAATCAAATATTGTGTAGTGATCTATTAACATAGGAATAAATTTTTATATGAATAAAATATTATATGAAGTATATATAACATATTTTATATACATAAATAAATAATGTAAATATATATGATACAAAATAAAACAAATATAGCACTGCATAATACCTACGTAATTTCGAAATTTTCAAATATAATAGACATGTGCGTAATTAAACAAAATATATATTTTTAATTCTTCCAAGTATGAATAATTTAGATACATTTTTGTGAAATGGCTACAATTTTTTTATGGCTACGAATTCTAGAAATGCTCTGTGGACCACCGGTGGTCCACCTGGACCACGTTGAGAAACACTGATCTATATCAAACTGTTCATATCACTCTCATGTCTAAGTGTGTTCATCTATGTATTTTTATATTTCGTTCTATTCATATTTACCAATCTGTTGATTTCAATCTCAGTTTGTTGATTTTCAGTATTTTCATCTTTCAATCTATCATTTTGTTCATTCGCTAGCTAGCTAGATATTTTTTTTAAATAATGCTAAAACAAAATAAAATGGGGCGTAAGACAAGGCTGCGTCTTCTTACCGGACTTATTCAACATTAACAGTGAGGCGATCCTGAGAGTATTACAAGTTCTACCACCAGATATTTTTTTTTTTTTTTGGCGGCCACAATCTTAATGTCAAATATGCAAATGGAATAGTATTGATAGTAGACAGATAAAAAAAACCTACAGGACCCTCCCCCCCCTACAGACGGTAGTAAAGACAAGCGTGAACAAATGATTAACCATCAATTCCAATTAGGCCATATATGCTTGCCAGAAAATGGTTTGGTTTACGGCATATCAGCCTCAATGGCTTATTTAATGCTGACAAGATTTTTACTGGTTTGATTTGTTTTGTTTTATGGCATATCAATGTTAGACATTTTCATGACGGTCGATCCTTGAGTATTGAATCTAGAGGTTCGCAGTGAATATTTCGGAGACAGTAGGAAAGCGTACTTTAGGTTCGCAGTGGATATCACAGCAGAGTGTAGTTCATCCTTCTCCTGGTCGCCTTTTGTCGTTCTGGTAGACGAAACAAGATGGCCGCCTTTATACACGATGAATACAGTGTTGGGCGGCTTCTGATTGGTCAACCTCCCATTAGTCGATTATAAAGGAAATAAGTCATTCTGACTTGCTCACTAGTTATAGGTAATATATACCCAAAAAACCGTAACAATCAACACCTCAATGGGTTATTTAATGCCGAGAAGACATTTATTGCTGGTAATAACTTTTTAGAAAAAATATATTGCTGGTATTAAAACCTATTTTTCCACTTTCATAGTGTTTTCACCCCCAGTTTGGTGGTTAACTACTTGCTCATAGACGGGTCCCTAACAGGTGCAACTACTCCGATTCTGAGTGGACCGGGGGACAACAGCAATTAAGAGGTGGTTCCACACTCCTAGAAACCGCCTGATCAGAGGGCTTGCTGCCGGACGTAGTTTATCGTCTTACCCAGGAAATTCAGAAAAAGGAATAGACCATAATGTGAAGTACGAATTGGAGATACCCAATTCAAGAAAGTATAGAAAAAAAAAGACGGAAAACATGACTCGAAATTCCGAACTTTCACTGAGATAGCGAAAGATGCCTTCCAGACACTAAGTATTAAGAAACAGGAAAATTATTTTAGAAATGAAGAAAATAATTCTGAACTGTTATGAAATACCGGTCCTCCTATATGGCAGAGAATGTTGGACAATCTTACAACAAATGAAGAAGTTACTTGAGGCAACGGAAATATGGTTCTACAAAGGAATGCTGGGAATTCTATGGACTGAACACGACGAAACTTTAGGGAATAAAAATGATACTTAAATTTAACTTCAAGAAAGAAGCAACTGAAATTTGTATGGTTCATAAGGAAATAGGTCTTGGAAAATTTAATACGCACGAGATACTATCTTGGGTGAATGGTTGGTAGGACATGGATCGGGAGAGAAAAAGAGATACAATGATAGGAAATTGTGGGGTACTCATGACCACCCATGTCCTGAAGAGACAGGGCACATGGAAGATTTCTCTTAACAGAGACGTCATCTAAAAAGGAATTCCCATGCGTCTTACACCCAGATGATTGGGCTTCGGGTATGAGTAATACTGACACTACTCCTCTAATGAAGGTACACACACACACACACATATATATATATATATATATATATATATATATATATATATATAGTGTGTGTAAACTTATAACATGTTTTAACGAATACTATGTCCTTTCAAGATAGAAGCGATAATCACTACACAGTAGAGTGATATTCTGTTATCTTCTCGACTGTTTCGTATTCAGATTTTTCTCATCCGGAAATGGTTACCTTATCAAAGCGAGATAACTCTGTTCAGTCAGTCAGTGATGTGCCATGCGTGATACACACTTAGGCGATCATATATCTTTCGATACATGACTGACGAGGCAATTTTTTTCCCGCAGTAGGTTGCCATTTCTTTCTGCGGTAGACCAGTTGCCATCCAAGGCTATAGAACCCGGTTTATCCTGCTATTTACCCATAGCCGGTGGCGGGGAGAAGAGGATTCATACCTTTCCCGAGGGTATTAGCACGTAAGTGTAATGGATTCGACTGGAATTCGAACCTCGGTTCTGATTCCTCAATCCCAGCCGCTATCCTTTACTTACTTAACCTATACAATGCAAGTTAAGCAACGTTGGGTCTGGTCAGTATCTAGATGGTACAAGGAATACCAGATGCTGTAAGCTTGGCTGTGCGGGTGGCGTAATGGATAATGGCTCTGAATTGGAATCGGAAAGCCGAGTTCCAATTCCAGTCAGGTTCGTTATATTCACTTACGCACAATATTTTTGGGAATGATATGAATCCAGTTCTTCTCTCGTCAGCTATGGGTTAATTAGTAAGACTTGTATCACTAAATCATTATTATCGCAAAAAAAAATTTCTACAATCTAAAAAAAAAAAACTTCTAGATTTAAATAACTTGCAAAGGGTTGATAAACCATAAAAATAAATCAGTCATTGGAAGCAAGTGGAACGGGGGAAACATTGGGTATTATAACGGGTTTCTTCTAATGGCTTACAGAAGTATGTCTTGAAGGGTTAGTAAGGGGACACACATTACTTGGGGATACAAAGGATAGGAAGTTGTGAAGAGCCTGAAGGGATCATGGTAGATAAAAGATGTCTTATTTGAATCAAAATATAAGAATTATTTTGCATTAGCCGGGTCAGAGATTAAACTAACGAGATGCACTTATGCAAAGCTTTTTAGCTCCAAAATCCTTGATTATCGGACGAAACGAAACTCCAGTTAACGTCTGACATATTATCCCCTTCATCATGGGATAATGTCTTAGGGAGGTAAGTTTAGTTGACCATTACTACAGTGATTTCTCCCCGCCGGCCCCAGATTTGGATCAAATTAGACTAAGCTTCCTCATCAGATTTGTTTTTGAAATGCTGTTATTTTATTCCCTCCCAGGCAAATCGTACATATGGGAACAACTTAGGACTACATAGAGACTTGAGGTATTATGGTGACTGTAGTAAGAATGGTAAGAGTGTGTTGTTTAGATCGGTAATTGTGGCTACCTAAGTTTAAGATAAGACAGATTGAAGACCACCTTTCTCCTATCCTCCCTTTTGGCCTCGTGCTGCATTTTTGTATTAAATCAAAATAAATATTACTTTCCTCTATGGTACCTAGACTTTATGAATTTAAGCACAGTACTAGATTGGCAGCAAGGTCCCATCATATTACAGTTGAAATGGCTAGATGATGACCATGTCTATGCTAACAGTTTATTCTATCGCACTTCTCGCTTGTGGAACTCTCTTCGCGCGTCCAGTCAGCTTTGATCTTCAAAAATGTAAATGCAATGTCAATCGTTATTTTCTGTCAGCTTATTTTTTGTTCTCTCTCTCTCTCTCTTGAATAATGTTTTCTTTTTATCACATTCTTTCCCATTCATTAATCACTTGCGTCTTTGTGGCTGTATTTCCTTTCTTGCGGTGAAGTGATTGAAAATAATGAAAGTAACTTACTTAGACGAAAAATTCTTGAGAGTGCCACTATTAAATCTTACCAAAATATAAATTTGCGCCGCAGATTATTTTCACATATCTCCTTTCTTAAAAGAAAGGACTTCTTTCCAAAACAAAAATACATTACTATAAAAAAAATTTAAAAAATAAAATAAATTGGTTAAATTATTTAAAACTAGCAGGGTTTCCAGATTATGCGATTATAAACTATATATTCCTATTCCTTCGAAAATGAAGATATATTCACTACTTGAAATCTTTGAAACAAAAATTTTAAATGAACATTTCATTCATAAATTGGCTTGTTATTGTTAAGGAAAGTTTTACAAATAGATGCCAACTTGTTGAAGGCCAATTAAAATGCAAACTTCAATTTTCTGCAATATCTAAGATGATATTCCTAAACAGAACTATTGATATGAAAATCGAAGCAATCCTCGAATAAAAGAACAGTAATGAAGGACAGTTAATGAAATAAACTTTTTTTTTTAAAATCTCAATATGCAAATTAGTTAAACCTGAAGTGATATTGCCTAAAAGTAGATAATATATAATAGAGATAGTGTTTTTATTGTGTCAATTACTATAAAGTAGAGCTAGAGATTTTTTAATATCAGAATTGTGCTCCAATTTCGCATTTATTCATATAGATTCCATAACATAGAGAAAAATAATAGCTAATTAAGTAAAACCTAAGTCTTCAAATGTTGAATGTATAACTAATTTCTATTTTCTCATATTTACACTATATTAATTTTATCTGTTCTGTCACCCATGAAATAAAAATATTTGTTTGTACGGATAGTAAGGACCTACGTACATCAAATCTTCTTTAAGTAGCAGCAGAAGAAATAACATCGAACTTTTATAAGCTTAAACATTAATTCAATACTTAAATGCAGCGATCAATTTTGAGTTCTTCTGTAGTTTATTGATGGCTGTTGCATCTACTCTTTCCTAGCTATTATAATGATGGCCAAAGAACCCTCCACAAGAGCTAGCTTAAATGTCGCCTGATAAGGCGGCTTTTAAGATAGCTTAAAATTTTAAGCTAGCTGCAACTTAGGATACAAAAGAAAAATAAGAGTTACTCGCCTTGAACTATGAAAGCAACGATAATGGCTAGTATAATCTATTAATATATAGTTTATACTCGCATAATCTGGAAACCCCTGAATCTGAGCTCAAGGGCTTTTGAATGAGCTATGAATCATTGAAATCCGACCAGTGGGTGAGGAGGATTTGCTTTGGCACGCACAAACATACACTGTACTTCATATATAAGATAATTTAACCCCAAACTATAATAATAACCACATTATAAAAAAAAATATTTAGTCGATTTTGTTTATTAGACATCAGCCTCATAATTTGCCTAGACAGTTCAGTTAGCCTGATGTATATATAATTCTTGTTCTTTTATTGCCCTCTCTCGTTTATATTAGTTTTTTTTCTCGTATTCTATAACACTCAGTGACAAACTTGTGTCCTAGTGGCTTTATTGCCTTTCTTGAGGCGTAATGATTAAAAAATAATCCGTTTTTTTCCTGTCACATCGCTCGAAGCGAATTTTACTATTCTAACCTGTCGTACGGCGAGTAAGAGATATTTAATGCAAGATTTTAAGCTCGAATTAGAATTAAACCGAGTTTTTGCATCATTTCAATACTTTCTTGTTTCTATGTGCCGTATCCCTTCAGGACGTGGGCGTCCATGGGTCTCCACAATTTCCTGTCCTTTTTAGCTCTTAATAAATTTAGTCTTTTTGATATTTTTCCTAATACCTCCTTTGCCAACCATTTGCACAAGTTCGTTAGGTACGTTATTCACTGCTTTCCTCTTACTTTCAATATATCCTGTGGGTGCCAAGTTTTCCAAGCCGTCTTTCCTCATTATGTGCCCCGGAAATTTTTATTGACTTGTCCCTTTTTGTTTCCATTTTCTACAAATCTTCGTCGTTGTTCACATGTACAGGATATATTCTCAGCATCCTTCTGTAGAACGAGATTTTTGTTGCCTGAAGTCTCTTCTTCATTTGTGGGGAGATTATCCAGCATTCACGACTATACAGGAGGCCCGATATTACATAACAGCTCAATGCTTTTTTCTATATTTCCAACGAAATTTTCCTGTTTCATAATACCTTGCTTAGCTTTTGGAAGGTATCTTTCGCTATTCCGATGCGCCTTCGGAATTCGGTGACGCGTCTTTTGTAGGTATTGAAATTTTTGTACTTGCTCGATTTTGGTGTATCCATTCCGTAATTCGCATCTTGGATGATCATTTTGCTGACAACCATATTGTCTTTTTACGATTGATGTTTAGTCCTTTCTTCTCTCTTTTACTTCCTCCTTAGGGGTTTTTGTAGTTTCCTTTCAGTACCTGCTATCAACACTGCCCTATCCCGTCCTAGGTATGACGATAAACTACATCCGCGTCGTGGGTAAGACGATAAAATTACGTCCAACAGCAAGGCTTCTGATCAGGAGGTTTTGAGGAGCATGGAACCTCCACTTAATTGCTGATGTTCCCAGGTCCACCCTGACCCGGGGTGGTAGCACCTGTTAGGGTCCCAGCTATGGGCAAATAGTTAACCCCTAAACTGGGGTCAAAAGACTATGAAAGTGTAAAAATAGGTTTTAATACCAGAAATACTTTGTAAAAAAAAAAAAAAAAAAAAAAAATACGAAATATACATTTTGGAAAAAAATATTACCAGCTATACATTTTTTGAAAAAAAATATTACAAGAAATAGATTTTTGAAGGAAAAAAAATATTACCAATAATACATTTTTGGAAAAAAATATATTACCAGAAATAAAAATTGTCGGCATTAAATAACCCAATGAGGTTGACAAGCCGTAGAACAAACCAAACTGCGCATTCTGCGTATCTAAAACTGTAAATTATGAATCCTGGTAGAATTTCTAATTCATTCAGAACCTCCTTAAATGTAAAAGGTTGAATAAGTCCTTGTATTATTTACATTTTCGGACTGTTATACTCATATTCACTACTATATTCACAACGTTTCGGCCGTTATCCGCTCCGGCATTCTTCAGGTGATTGGAATGTCGAACCGAACCCTTTATTTTGTCAACCGGAGTAGATTGTTCTAGTTCCATGCCTCTTCCTGATGTCTAACTCTACAAGAAGTTTTTGGTCCACTATTGCTGTGGCCTGGTATTGAACTCACAACAATTTAGGTCTAGTCACTGGATCTGACTAACGTCTTTATCCATTGGGCCATGTGTTCAAAATTCCAATCACCTCAAGAAGGTCGGAACGTACAACGGCCGAAAAGTTGTGAATATGGCTATAAAGATGAAGATAACAGTCCGAATAATGTAAATAATACAAGTAATCATAACACCTCATCTCAGAGATATAGACAGATATTGAAGAAGTCCACTGAGAAGTCTGGAGGAAAAAAAAGCATCCTGTTCTTACACCTTAATCTAATTTCGAGTATTTATCCAATTCATTTTCTTTCCTTATGTAGGAGGTTTGCTTCCGGTATAAACTCTGGATTATTCTATCCTATCCAAACATATCAAGCTTACCTAGTAGTTCAAATATTTCTTCGTGACGTAGTATCAAACGCTTTTGCATCGTCTATAAAAGACTTTCCGCAAAGAAAACTGACGAAATAATCTATTATGTGAGTGCGAGGAAAATAAAGTGATAAATATATATATATATAAATAAATAAATAAAGGAAAATAAAGTGGTTACATGAATTATCTGAAGCAGAATCCTTTCCTATAATTTTTTGTTGCAATCTTTCGACCCTGGGGTTCATCAACATTAGCATGTCAACAGGTGGTGCCAAATTAAGTTTTTGTTAATATTCTAATTGGAATTGGAAGCATCAAATAAAATAGATTTTAACAGATCTGGCACCAGTTTAATGGTCTGACCATTATATGATATTCCCCGGTTTAAAAATCTGTTTATTGGATTATACCGTAAATTTTTTCTTAGGCTTCCTGCCTGATGAGCCAAACTGGTGAATCTATAGTAGTGAATACGCAACTATTTTACATTTTAATTTGAATTTATATGATATTATTTTTTTAAATATTTTACAGTGCGACACGGAAAATTCTGTTTCGCGACTTAAAATTTTTATCTCATCATCGG
Source organism: Acanthosepion pharaonis (assembly GCA_903632075.3). Classification (NCBI taxonomy): domain Eukaryota; kingdom Metazoa; phylum Mollusca; class Cephalopoda; order Sepiida; family Sepiidae; genus Acanthosepion; species Acanthosepion pharaonis. The sequence goes on along the minus strand of CAHIKZ030000063.1, from coordinate 750,862 downwards.
GCAATGTTCAGTAAATATTTGATGAAAATGATTTACATTTGAAAATAGAAAATATGTTTGCTTATTAAAAATGGTGGGGGGGAGGGGATCCAGATTTTAAAATCCTATTAGTATGTCTCATTTAACTAATCAAAATGGAAATCATTTTCATCAAAAGTTACCGAACATTGCCTGATGACGAGATAAAAAAATTTTTAGTCTCGAAACAGAATTTTCCGTGTCGCAATGTAAAACATTTTTTAATTAATCATTAAAATATTATGCTCCGCGTTTGTATTGAGCAGTTTTGTAAAAATAAGTAAATACCTGAGAACTGGATTCTTAAACTGTTTGTTCTTTTTTTTTCTCTCTCTATATATATATATATATATATATATATATATATATATACGTTGGTGCAAAAATAATGACGTAATAATGTCGTTTTTGGACGTATTTTTTAACGTCAAAAAACGACATCATTTTTTGCACCAACCTAACGTATGTATTGTTGTTGTTTTTTATTGGGACTTTTTTTCTTATTACTATAAAAAGCTATTGGACCTTTCCTGTAAATTCAGCCCAGATATATGTAAAGTTACTTATTGCAAATATTAATTCATCCAAATAAATTATAAATTTTAAATAAAAATTTGTTCTTTTTATTAATAAAAAGAAACAAATTTCTTTTTATTTTTCGAATTATAAATTTAAAATCGAAATTTGTTTAGATTGCCTCGCAACAACTCAGAATTAAAAATTAGCAAAAATAATGGAGTTATTCACATTTCGTAAGTGCAGATAGTGTTCGGGGTACTTACAAGAATTTTTTTACAATTTAAAATAAAAATCCTTTTTTTTTTAGCTTGTTTATCGGGGTGAACATGACCCCACATTTAGAAATAGCGCACCAGAGTTGCCTACATTTGGGGCGATCGCAAGGTTGATCCTACCATAGTGAAATGGAAGGGCCTAACTCTGGCAGAATTTGGTGTGGATTTTGGTAAATATAAATTCTTTTAATTTGGGGGTGAATTAATATTTTGAGGTAAATTGACGGAAACGATCGAAGTTATTTTTAGTGGTTACGCAGGTTTGGGTTGACATTTTTTTCTTTTTCTGTTATAATGAGCGGCCTGAATTCATGTTGTAAAGGAGAAAGAAGTGTCACACGACAAATAATCGGGCAGTTATCCTCATTTTTTAATCGGGGAAACCATTGCTAAAGCCGAAGAGTGCTGTTATCAAATTGACCACGACACATTTCAGCTACAGGAGTGTTCAAACCCCCACCCACCCTGGTGGGAAAAAAAGTGGATAATAGTTTGATTACTGTCGTAGCCGAGTGATTAGAACGTTGGCATTCTGACCATAAGACCCGGGTTCGAATCTCACCATAGTCGATTTGTCAGGAAGGATGTTATCGGACTGGAGGGGTTGAGATTCCAGCGTGCGCCACCTTTGGAAAGTACCTGAAAACCATACAACAGGTTGACGGTTGATTTAAATTGGGTCGACAGAACCCTTGGTCGCCGTTACTACCTGTGCTAGCACGAAGTTACAAGTCATCGTGGCGTGCTGGCCTTGTTCAAATTGTTGCTGACGCTAGATAACACGCTCTTTCCCAGAAACCGTAACTAAGGTCTATTCAGCATAGCTGCAGTATAAACCAAAAGTGGGCTCTGTGGGTTTTGAATAAAAACAAATCCTGCGCAAGCGTCTGCAATAGGGATTGGCTAGCCGCCTTATAGACTGGTATTCACGAATATGAGAGGAGTGGCCAGCTATACTGTCGGGAGACATTTTTCCTTAGGACTTCTCGCTTGATATTAATTCCATTGTTAAAGAAAATAAAACATGTGGACTAAACATCAATGGTTAACGGCTCGGATTGAGGAATCGGAGAGCCGAGTTCGAATTCCATCGGAGTTCATTGCATTCACTTACGTGCATGCATTCATACCTTGGGAAATGTATAAAACTATTTCTTCTTCCCTCACCTATAGGTAAAATAGCAGGACTGGATTCTATAGCCTTGGGTGGAAACGAGTCTATGAAAAGGTAACTCTGAATTCAAACCCGCCTGCTGCCTTGTAGGTCCTACTTTCAAAAGCTAGAAGAACGAAGCTTCAAAAATAAATCCATCTCTGAGAGAAAGGACGAGGTTACCTCAACATCTCCGGCGCAAAAGGAACCCACGAGCCATTGCACTATTCTGCCCATCATAGTGAGATGCAGGGAAGTGGTGACCACAGTGGCGGCGCAAAATGCTCTAACCGAAGAAAATCAATGAATAAATAAAATAAACATGATATGGATGTCAACTCAAATATGCGTCGTCACTAAAAATAACTCCATATAGTAAATGTCTGTGTGTGATGAATGAATGTTCATTTAGCTGTTGAATGTCTACGCTGCATAGAATATAGTTTATTTATTTCGACTAGTAATATTAGTATTTATGCTCTAACTCTTGGTATAAAGCACTATACATGAAAACTGCTCGCCTTAAAATCGTTATCTTCCATAATTACCCTGATCAACTGATTTAGGCCAAAATGCAATATTTGTTTTTGTTATATATTATTATAAACATTATATTTTGTTAAGTATACCTATTTAAGTAGGTAACACTGTTTTTTTTTTAGTTTTTTTTAAACAGTGAAATTCTCAGCTACCGGCCTATGTAATCAGAAGTCTTAAAGTGTATGTGCCTCTCAGCGAAACTTTTTACCTTGAGAACCTACCCTTTAAGATAAGAGCACTTAACCATTTTGACGCTGGAGACTTCACAGCAAACTAAGTCTTTATTCTTTTCTTTTTTTTTTTTTTTTAAGTAAAGCGGGTCTATTGTTGAGAACTTTCGAAGCCTACATATGCTATATTTAAAAACGAGTTGAATTTTGTAAGTATCGGTAAAAAAAAAAATACCACTCATTTAATGTGATGCGTTGAATTTAAAATTTAGAATTAAAACAATTTCACGGTACTTTTTGGCGGGGGTGGAGTGTCTGGAAAAAAAATCAAAATCAAAATGACTCGTTTCTAAACTTACCTCTTGCTAAATAATCGACATTATAAAAACTATGATAAAAAGACGAAATAAAATGTCAAGTCACGCGAATGCCATGCAATTCGTGACGTCAGACTAACGCATGCGCATACAAGGGGGTGCGCTGAAGTTGCGAATGCATTTGTTTAAAGATTAAGAAAGCGAAATACATGCATGCAAGATGCAAAACAACCACAATTTTTTTTTTCTAAATAACTAATCTAGTGCATTTTCTGAACATTTACAATCTATATAATAAATGCGAATGTCAGTGTGTCACACTTTTTCAATTAAAGAGACAACTTCCTAACTTTCACTAGCTCATATTACAGAAATTTTGGATTCTCAAGTTTTCATTACTGCAATTGTTTTCGGCGATTTTTTGCGATGATTTTTTTTTTTGTACGATAACAATTCTTATAACTTGGAAATAAATTTGGGAATAATCGAAATTGCGAAATCCAGCGAAAGCCATCCATGAAATATAAATAATTATTTTTACGGAAAGTAAGGACCTACGTACATCAAACTGTCCTTAAATTAAATAATTATCCTTGAATTTTTAAAAGGTAAGCTTAAATATTAATGCAGTACTTAAATGCAGCGATCAATTTTGAGTTATGTAACTTTTTGTTGCCTATTGCAGTATGCTACGCAAAAAGAAATCTTCTCCAAAAAGGACCAGATTGCTATCAAAAGAGCCAAGGCGGCAGCGAGTAAAAGAAAATCCCGTGCAAATGAAAACCTAGATCAAACGGCAGCCAGGAGAGCTTCCAATGCTGAGGATATGCAAAGACTTAAGAGGACTCTAAGCCCAATCAAGAGCCCTCCACAAGAGCTAGTTTAAATGCATCCCGATAGGAGTGGGGTTAGCTAGTGATAAATATTTTACTTTAATCCATAAAAACTAAAATTTGCTTGGTTGATTCATTTTTTTACAGTCTATCAACCCTTTGCACCTTATTTAAAGTAAGAAAATATTTCTAGATTGTAAGATTTTTTTTTTTTTTAGATAATAATTACTTAGTGATATAATCTTACTAATTAACCTATGGCTGGGAGAGAGGAGGTGAACATATGTGTTCCCTAAGGGTATTTGCATGTAACTGAATATAACGAACAAAACTGAAATTCGAACTCGGCTCTCGGATTAACGATTCCGAGCTATTATCCATTACATCATATGCAAATCCAAGCTTACAGCATCTGGTAATCAAAAAGCGGCCACCCATCTAGGGAATGACCACGCCCAATGTTGCTTAACTTCGGTGATCGTACGGAAACCGGTGTTTCAAAATGATTTGGCCTCAAGCCGATTTATGATTGACTTATTCATACGAGTCAAGGTAGACATAAAGTGGGGGTCATTTTCCTATTGTCATTAAGTACTAAAGTCATCCCCCATAATTACTACATATAGGCACCATGCGTGATGCACGCTTGGGCGATCATGTCTCTTTTCGATTCATGACCGACTTATTCATATACGATTCAAGGGGACATAAAGAGAGGGATCGGTTTTCTATTGTCATTAAGTACTAAAGTGATCACCCAAGAATTACTACATGTTAATATCCTTCCTTAGGTGCAATGCGTGAGGCACACTTGGGTGACCATGTCTCTTTTCGATTCACGACTGACATTCATATACGATTCAAGGGGACATAAAGAGGGGGGTCGGTTTCAATCATAACCCAGTGGATAAAGATGTTGAGGACGGTGAATAAAGACGCTGGTTAGATCCAGTGACAAGATCCAGAGAGTTGTGAGTTCAATACCAGGCCACAGCAGTGGTGAACAAGAACTTGGGGGAATTGAGTTAAGGGGGGGTGGCGGACTGAGACATCCTAGAGAGGCATGGCACGTGGAACTAGAACAGTCTGCCCCGGTGGACGAAATAAAAAAGGTTCGGTTCGAAATTCCGATCACCTGAAGATGGCCAAAGCGTACAACGGCCGAAACGCTGTGAATATGCCAATGAAGATGTCCGAATGATGTAAATAATGCAAGTAATCATAATACCTCATCTCAAAGATATAGACAGATATAGAGGAAAGTTTCTCAAAGAGGAACTCAGATGATACATTTTTATAAGTGAAAATTTAGGGGTTGCAAGATACTAGTGATCATACCTTACACGAGTATATATGGTACTTTCTCCGGACATTATCTTTTTGATTTAGTTATTCATTATATTAAATTTATCGGTCTATATCTATACAAGTTTTGGGTTCCCCTACTGCCTGGTATTAAAACTCACAACTCTGAGTTTCATCACTGGATTTAACGAACGTCTTTATCCACTCGGCCATGCGTCCTGGAGGACATCTGTGTATGAATTTTGGGACTTATAAACCTAAATTAACCAGAGTTAAAGGGAAATAACTGAGACATCCGGAAGAGGCGTGGGACGTGGAACTAGAACAATCTGCCTCCTGGGTACGAAATAAAAGGTCAGGTTCGAAATTCCCATCGCCTGAAGAAGGCCAGAGCGTACAATGACCGAAACGGTGTGAATATGGCAATGAAGATGAGGATGAGAGTCCGAATAATGTAAATAATGTAATTTTAATTTATATTTATTTAAAACAAAATTTTTTTTTTGATATTCTGAGTTTAAAACTGGGGGAAAAATCGATGAGTTTATTGTTGACAAGGATTCAGACTTTGTAAACACTGACAATAGTCGCAGTTTATTACAAATTCTTCCTTGATATATTTTGCATCATTCAGCAATTCCATTCCGTTTTCAGAGAAGCAACTAGATGTTCATGATTCTGTCTGATTGCCTGAACAGCAATCTACCAAAATATTACGACAGCTAGCCACTCTTATCCGAGGATACCGTCTACAAGGGCAGCAAACCAATCGCCTGCTCAGGTACATTTGTGTCTGTTCAACACCTACAGAGCCGACCTGTGATTTATACTGCAACTATGCTGAGCGGACCTTAGATACAGTTTCAGGGGGCGGGGTAGCGTATTATCTGAACTGATCAACAGTCTCAAAAAAGGCTAGTACCCTAAAAACCTCGGCCACGATTAGCACAACTATCGATGGGCCCCCAAAATACTCTGTCTACCCAATTTCACTCAAGTCTTAGGTCTACCCGTGGTAAGCTTTTCAAGAAATTTCGAAAGTGGTCGCCTTCCAAGACAGATAACATTAAGTCAACTTCCTGATAGATCGATCACGTTGAAATTCGAACCCGGGTCTCATATTTGGAAAGCCAACGTCTTAACCAAATATAACAGGATATATAGCTCACAAATTAAAAGAAAATTTTAATTACTTTAAGCCGTTCAAATTTAATGGCCAAAGAAAATGTTTGTTTCTATATACTGTGTCCATTCAAGATGAGATCGATTATAGCTCTCCACAACTTCCTATATTTGTCTTTTTACTATCCCTCCCATTCTCTGTTCTGTCATCAATTTGCACAAGTATAGTTGGTTAATCGCCGATTCTCCCGTCTTCAGTATGTCTTGTGAGTGTCAAATTTTCATGCCGTCTTTCCTCATTATATCTGCTAGACATTTTTAATTTCTAGTATAAGTGACCATTTCGTTTCTATTTTCCTTAAAACTTCGTCATTGACCCTCCCCAATAATGATCTGACAGGCCCAAAATAATAAGATTTATTTATTAACTGTTGATTTGTCTTGTATAAGGCCACACTAAGGTAGTAACCGTAAGAGTCAAATTTATCGTGTTATATGAGCTTGTTAGCCATAACGCTATAGTAGGAACACCCTCCAACACACACACATATATATATATATATATATGCAACTTCCCATTTTCCATCGAAACAAAAATCTATCTATATATAAAACAGAGGATGCGTGTCTGTGTGATACCTTTTCACTCAAGGACAATCCAAGCGATTTTGAATAAACTTGGCACATTCATTGTAAAATCTAAGAGATAGGTTCTTAGCGTAAAAACTCGATAATTTAAAAAAAAATCACTAATCGATAAAGCCGATCAAAAACCACGAAAAATCAATTTCAACACAAATTTTAAACTAAAAACTCCCTCAATTTTCAAGCAATCTAATACAAACTTCACTCTATTGTAACCAACAATAACTTGATTGTTTATCAGTCATTTAACTTGATAATTGTGTCCAGCCATATAAACACGCGTAAATAACGAAAAATTATTTTTCGTTGATCTTTCAACCAATTTTCATCAAGCTTAACAATTGCTTTATAAATGTATCCTCTTTTACATCCCTGCTAGCACCCTGGTAAACTGAATATCAAAAACTCCAAAATAATTATGGTCTGCAGTAGGTCTTCATGTTGCCTGTTTCATCCTCGGCTAACTTCGATTGAATAAATACAGATTACTTCTGTTATATCAGTAAATGCATTAATGCAAAATATTTTTTTAATGAAAGTACTTTAAAGTAATTGAAGAAGATATACTCTGTTACATCTAAGCATGATGCTGTTTTTGCTCCATTCGAATTGAACGCTTTTTTCTGACCGACCAGCTGACTATGGCTGCTAGTTATCAAGAAAAACAAAAGAGAACTTATAAATAGATAATGGTTAGATGACGATCACTGTTCTAAAAATATTTTAAATAGTTTTCTTAAAATGAAAGATGTATTTTATGAAATAAAAAGCAAGGTAATGCGTCTCAAAATTTATCTTAATTAGTCTTTCCTCCTCAGGAACTCTACTGCATAAATTTAAGCATGATATTAGACTAGCAACTAGGTCTCAACGTTTTACTGTAGAACTAGCTAGCTACAACCGTGTGTTCTATTCTAATAGTTTATTTTCTCGCCTGTGAAACTCCCTCCAGATTTCTTGCTTCCCTGACAACTAAAATCTGCAAAGATTCAAGTCCCGCACCAATTACCATCCTTTGTCTACTAGTCCTTTTTCTCACTTTACTATTCCCCTGTAAACGCTGTCTCCTACTGACATTATCGCCTTGCTTGGAGTGAAATAATGAAAAAAAATGCATCTTAATTTAAAAATGCCTTCTAATTTCTCATGGGGAGATAACTCGTATAATCTAATCTCGCTTTCAAATTTTAGTAGAATTACTGAATATAAAGTTAGACACGAAAGCCATCAATAAATTTAAACGAAGGCGTTACAAAAAAAAAGGTTTTAAAATATCATTCGAAAACATTCCCACAACAAAATGCCGAAATACAACAATAACAGCGAAAATGTGTTGTTTTTTTTTGATTAATTGTATATTTTAATCCAAAGAAAAATAACATGAAAATTGCATTTAAATATGAAACAACAGATAAAAAGAAAAATACATGCAAAATTGTTGATCAAGAACATTTTACCGACTTTTACCAAAACAACAATAAATGCAGAAATTAAACAAATACAAACAAATAGCTGTAAAATTAAATTCAATTCTTTTCCACATGCAATACAAACCACACTAACAATGTACGTCAACATGCTTCTATAGATACCAGGAAAGAAAAAACGTGTTACTTATATTTACTTACATATAATTTTTTTTAAAACTACCATGGTCGTAAGGAAAAGGAACGACCTAAAATGTAAACTATGAACTGGCTACGTCGAAATCGAGCAAATTTAAACAGCTGCGAAATGTCCTAACAGAAGACAGAAAACATGGCGCCGAACTTCGTAGGTGCATTGGAATAGCATGAAACGCTTCTAAAAGCTAAGCAAAGTATTAAGAAACAAGAAAATTTCGTTAGAATCAAATTAAAAAAAAAAAAAAAGGAGTACTGAAGTGTTATGTAATATTAGACCTCATACATGGCAGTGAATTAGAAATCCTACCAGGGTTCATTATAGGCGGACACGATCTTAACAATATTAAACATGCAGATGACTCAGAGTTGATCGCTGTCACAGAAAGTCAATTACAGGAACACCTCCAGAAGATAATCTTCTGGATAAAAACAAATTCTGATAGTGCTGATTTTTTTTTTCTCTTTATACTTTTAAAGATTTTGCAATCAAGAAAATACACTTATCAGCTGGTTAAAAGAAAAATATCAAACCAAGTGCTGATAGCAGACACAGAAAGGAAACTACAAGAACATCTAATGAGGTAGCGAAGGAAAGCGTGAAGAAAGGACTAATCATCAAGAGGAAGAAGGTAGAATGATTGCTTGTCAGCAAAATAAAGAGGCCAACATAGGAATTACATATTGGGTATCAGAATCAGGTCCGAAAAACTTAAATATCTGAGAAGTGTTTTAACAGAGGATGGAAAAATTTGAGACCGAAATCCGAATGCACTGGAATAGCCAAAGACACTTCCAAAAGATCAGCAACGTATTTTTTTAAGGATACCACCCGAAACAGGCAAAGGAGAGCGAGAGAAAGAGTAAAGAGGGGGTGTTTGGGGAAAGGATAAAGAGAAAGATAGGGGTCAAGATCAAGGCATCAGATTGACATTACCTTTGATTATTTGAAGATTATATCTATCAGGGAAGTAAGAGGAAGGGAGTTCGACTGTTGGGAAGTGCAAGAGAAAAAGCGGCTACATTAACTGTTTCGACAGTGAAAGGGTGGCATGAGATGCCAACCTTGTATCACGCTTAAATTAATGTAGTTGGGGTACCAGTGAAAGTATCTCGTCAGAGCAGTTGCCATGAAAATACTTGTAGAAAAGACAGAGGGAAGCCACAGCACGTCTGTGGGAAGAAACAATAAGGTCATCATAGCTGATATTGATAATAAATGCTATATATATATATATATATATATATATATATATATATATATATATATATATATAATTTATTGTTATACTTATGTAGACAACTATTTAAGTAAATGTTCTGTTTATAATAAGCTGTATTAACAAGATTTACCTGCTTGAACGTCCAAGAAATGTCATAGAAAATATGCATCCTCCGACAAGAATCGAACCTGTATCCTACATCCTCATATAGCCAGACGAGTTATACCATTTAGCTACAGAGGAAGCATCTAGTTAGCAAAGTCGAATTACTGATTTTCTCGGCCGTTCAGACAGGTAAATGTTGTTAATACTGTTTATTATAAACAGAGCATTTACTTAAATATAAATAAATAACGTAATAGAATATATTAAAATAATTGTCGAACTTGTTCCATTTCCTAGTGTGTGATATATATATATATATATATATATATATATAGGAACCTGCAAGATTATCGGTCCTTACCTGGCATCGCGGCTTCAATCAGTCACCCGCCGCTGTAACATTGCTTCCCCGTGATTTTTCTATAAACACTGTCATTGCAATTGTTCTGACGAGCTGTCCTCTTTTTTAGCTCGACTCCCCGAATTTAATCGCAGTACTAGATATGCAGTTAGGTCTCATCAATTTGAAATTTTTTAGTGCGGGCCTAAGTTCTATGTTAACGGTTTCTTCTCTCGCACTTCTCGCCTATGGAACTCTCTTCCGGCTTCTTGCTTTCCCGCCAACTACGATCTTCAAAAAGTTAAAACGTTAATCACCATCTTCTGTTTGCGTGAATCCTTGTCTTTTAATATCATCTCCCTTTCTTCAAATTCTTTCATTCTAAGTAACCCCCTTGTGTCTTAGCATCTCGTATGGAATGAAACCGGACTCTCGCGTCGCAGACGACAAATGACGGCTCAATAAATAAAGAGGTGCTCAACTTCTACGGACATGTATGTGTCTCCCGAAATCTGGAGGTGTTTTGCAAACTTCTAGATAGCTGGAACTCTCTCTCTCTCATATATATATATATATATATATATATATATATAAGCTGCAAACATTTTTGGTTATGACGTGAATGTTTTAAAGATATATTATACTTTATTTTCCATATTTCTTGGTTTTCGGTAAACGTGTTTCGAGTCTTATGACCTTCATCAGGCGAAGAATGCTCATTTCCACATTATTTAAAGGAATTAATTTTTTTCTTGCGTTTTCTTTTGTTTAACTATTGTGTTTTGCGTGTGGCAGTAATCCAAATTAATCTGGGACTGACGGAAAAAATCTTTTCCACTAGTCAGTCACTTAAGTTCCAGACGTGATACACATTTGGGAGATCAGATCTCTTTCAATTCATGACTTACTAGGCAGAAGGTTTTCCCGCAGTAGGTTGTCGTTTCTTTCTGTGGCAGATTGGTTGCCAACCAAAGATATAGGACCCAATCTTTCCTGCTATTCGACCCATACTTGAGGGGGAGATGAAAGGGATTTTTATCTTTCCTAAGGGTATTTACGCGTAAGTGAATGTAACAACCCCGACTGGAATTCGAACTTGGCTTTCTTATTTCTGATCCGATATCCATTATAACATAACCCGCAACACTATATATATATGATATTTTGGGGGTTTTTTTAACCTTGCACGACCAATACCCGCCATTCCACGCCTATTGTAGTGAACGACCGTCATTGATTACTGCTGCCATATATGGACAGGACCTACCGAGTCTTCACTTTGCAATCGCGATAGAGTTCAAAAGCGTATCCGTGTCCTTGTGGGTGATGAATTATTTTCCACCCTCCAACACCTTTACCACATTTCAAAATGTCACAAGCTCTATCACTATTTCCATGGAAATTGTTCAGACGAACGACTTTCCTTAGTCCCAGCCGTTCTAACCTTCACGGCTAAGACCCGTCGTGCCACGCCCATTGTAGCAAACCACCCTCATTCCCTTTGTATTCCACTGGTGAGATGTAAGTTCCACTCGAGAATCGATTCCGAACAGGATGCTTCACTGATCACTACAATCTTAACCTGTTCAAGTCTATTGTTAACCGTTATCTCCTAGACATATCCCCATAAACTGTGCCTCTTACTCTGTAACTCTCTACCTCGAGTGGCCCCTGGGCCTTATACAGGGCCAACCTTACTGTAAAAAGTTCCCACAAATTCCCATAGACTGAGACTCTTATTCTGTAACGCTCTATCCGGGGTAGCTTTTGGGTCTTGAATAGAGAGACCATTTTAAAAAAAATAAATAAAATTATTCTAAAAAAAAAAAAATAAATAAAAAATAAAGGGGTATGGTCAGAAATTTCACCCTGACGTTAGCAGCAGTGATCGAAGTCTTTCTACAACCAACCGTAAAATGAGGGTTTTAGTCGTATGCTGTATCGGACTACGATTCTCTAGCACTTAGGAATATAATTCAAAAAATATCGCTGGTTTTATTTTAGACACTGTGAGATGAAAATAAATATTGAAAACTCCCAGCGAGGAAAAAATAAGAGTAAAGAAAAAAAATATATAAACCTTTTTTTTTTTTTTTACAGAATGCAGGAAATGAGGAAAGCAGAAGAATCGATCGTTAGTCTGAAGAAATCAACTGGACTAGTCTCAAAACGAAAAAAAAAAAAACTCGTGTGTTCTTTCCTGGTATCAAAAGAGAAGACGTGTGTGTAACGAAAGTTTCTACGTGTTCTTGAAAGAAAGAAAAAGAAAGAAAAAAAAACATGGTTGAAGAAACACAAAGGGAGATAAACAAAATTGGAAACCCTACCTTCCGACACAATGTGGCCACGTGGTGGTTGGGTCGTCTGCTCTTCTGAGTTCAGAGACAAAAACATGCGAAACGACACTATAATAACAACGAGCGTTTCAAGTTCGAATAATCATTTATTTAAATATTTGCACAGTCCCGGCCTTTGTTTATTAATAATTTGTCAGTTAAATATTGTTAGTACGGTTTAATAAGTGACTGATTTTGCTAAGTTTTTGTTTTTGTTAAAATAAATAAACATAAAAAAAAGTTAAGTGTATAAATTTGCTACAGCCAATCTACTCGCGACAAAAAGCAGGTGTAAGCGTTAAAATTCTTGATAAAAAGTTACTTTTTTTTCACATTTTACAAAAACGGGGAACTTTCAATAACCAAAAATAAACCGGCCAAAATTAAAGGTTTCAATTTTAGGTAGGCAATTATGTTTAATATGTGTAGTTGATTGCTATTATCTAAGGTTTTATTTTACCGAGAAAAAAAACCGTCAACCAGTTATTAATGGAGTTAACACTTTTAAGGCAAACAGAAAATTAAGAAATAGAAAATTAAAAAATACAAAATAAAGAAATAGAGAATTAAATCTAAAAAAAAATAAAAAATAAAATAAAATTTTAAAAACTTATCATCCCGATTCAAAGTTTCACAGTAATGGTGTCTGCACGTCAAGGTGTTAAAATAGTAAATTTAATTTACTTACAGATAAACATATTTTAAAATTATTCTTTCTTCAAAACGTTATACAATGAATTAATCTAATTCTAAATTACACAGTAAATATATTGCACACAAGAATGCGGTGAAAAGCTCTTGAGCAGAACAAGAAGAATTAAAAAAATATATATTTTGATGTTTGGACTAGGTTTTAAATAATAGGTTGATCTGAGGATTTTTCAAAACAACCTTATGTGTGCGTGGTAAGGTTAGGTCACAAATGTTTTCCGTATTTTATCATTAGAATTGGTTTCAAAATCTGATTTACTTAAGACTGAACCTAATAGAGAGTATCTAGCAACTGCCCCACGCAGTGATATGTGGCACAAGGCCGAATTTAATGTGGGGTTCCCGAGCCCGTAGACTCGGCCAAAAAATCTCCGTAGACCGCGCATAAACGGGATCGGGTCTGACTACCTCCCCGAACGAGAGACTGCCTTTCGACATAGCTTCGTCCGAGTTCCTCTCTGCTCGGAGGCAGAGATTTCGACAACATAGCTGAAAAGATTTCAGCTAGAGCGAACCTAATATATAACATTTATATAAAAGATTCCATCAAGAAAAAAAAATTATAAGGTTCTAGTTTTTTTCAATAATTAAATAAAAACTTTTGCACATACGAAAGGCGGATCAAGGAAGAATTACAGACACGATAGAAAATCAATACGCTTGTATTTATCTCAAGTTTTATCTGTAATTTTTACTGAATAATATTTACTTCATATTGAGCAAGGGGTTAAGTGCATTGACGAGGGAGAAAAGTATAGACGTTTTTTTTTTGTTATCACTTGATGCTAAGAAAGGCAAGAGACAGAACACTAAAAGAACAAGAATTAAGAAGACAGAAGATAACGGTTGATATTGTATTTAAATCTTTGAAGATCAAAGTCACGAGAAAACAGAGACCGAAAGTGAGATCCATAAGCGAGACGTGCGTGAGAAGAAACTGCTAACATAGAACTTACGGCTACATCTAACAATGTCTAAAAAAAAAAAATCCTACGTTATATATATATATATATATATATATATATATTTATATTAAGAAATGGACAAATTATTTATTAAAGACATTTTTATGTATCTATAAATAACAACGTTAAACATAAAAATGTCTTTAATAAATATATATATATATATATGTGTGTGTGTATTACAAAAATAAAACCTAAGTTACCCATTTAGATGTCCATTTCGTACCAGGGAGAATCTACCGTAGACAAAATGCTCATCTGAGTAGGGTAATTTGGGTTTTATTTTTGTAATTCAGTTATATGCTCTACAATAAATATATTGAGCTCTCTTTTGTGGATAAGTTTTCATATTGTAGATTATTATGATCTACTTGGATAACTTATCCATGGATTTTATATATGTATTAATCAATTCACGCCAAGCAAGGCGATAAAACCACTAAGATTCAAGCATCTACTGGAAAAGAAAGAGAAGGTAAGGACTTTGGAACGAATCGGAAACCTAATCCTAAATAGTAAAACAAAGGATAAACTTCGACTACTGTTGAATAGACCAGGGAGAAGAATGAACCGGACGTTAGGTGAACCTAACTATTCTTGTTAAATATTTTATAAAAACAGTTTTAAGTAAAGTGCTCAATATCAGTGATAGAGTATATGTAAATATAAAAGTGGACATTCATGGCAACACTCAGAGGCGACAGTCTGTTTCATGCTTGAACATAATTGCGTTAGCGCATGAAACCGCTCTGTGTCCACTTTTATATTTATATACGTTCCGTCTCATTATATATATATATATATATATATATATATATATATATATATATATATATATATATATATATATATATCTCGAAGAAGGAGAGACAGGGAGAACGTGGAGGAGACAGTGGCAGAGACGGGGAGAACGTGGAGGAGACAGTGGGGGAGAACGGGGAGGAGACAGTGGGGAGAACAGGGGAGGAGACAGTGGGGAGAACAGGGGAGGAGACAGTGGGGGGGAGAACGGGGAGGAGACAGTGGCAGAGACAGGGGAACAGGGAGGATACAGGGAGAACAGGGAGGATGGGGGAGAGACAGGGAGAACAGGGAGGATAGAGGGGAGGAGACAGGGAGGATAGGGGAGGAGACGGGGAGAGACAGGGAGGAGACGGGGGAGAGACAGGGAGGAGACGGGGGAGAGACAGGGAGGAGACGGGGAGAGACAGGGAGGAGACAGGGAGACAGGGAGGAGACAGGGAGACAGGGAGGAGACGGGGAGAGACAGGGGAGGAGACAGGAGAGACAGGGAGGAGACGGGGGAGGAGACGGGGAGAGACAGGGAGGAGACAGGGAGACAGGGAGGAGACAGGGAGAACGGGGAGGAGACAGGGAGAACGGGGAGGAGACAGGGAGAACGGGGAGGAGACTGGGAGACACGAGGAGAAATTTTTGTGTGTGTGAAGAAAAGACAAATTGAAAAAAATGATATTCATCGACGTATTCCGCCCCTTTGTAATAAACATTCTCAAGCTAGAATGAGAGACATACCCGCATGCGAAAAAAAAAAGTGCCTTAAAATATTTGGAAAGGGTAATAAAGATCCTTATCAGACGTTGCAAACATAATTGATTTTCCAACTGAAGACACTGCTGAAGTTTGCTGGATTTGAAATTTTGCCCACATCAATAGATATGTAGCATGAATTTACATTTTTTTTTTCTTTTTAGATTTATTTTAAACAAAATCTCCATCCTTGTCAATGCACTTACGCCATCGCTTGCCATTAATTACATATAGAATAATACGGCGTGATACGTTTTGGCACAGCCATTTAGTCGTCAACTTATTTGGCACCAAATTTCGGACGCTAGAAAAAAAATGTTGGAAAACGGAGATGCAGATAAAATACATTAAACTCTTCTTAGACATGGATACTATCGCGTTCTTGAGAAGTCTTGCTCATAATTAACAAATTAACTGATTTAATGTTTTTTTAATTTTTCAATAATATTACAGTTTTAAAACTTTGAAAAATTCTACCTTTGAATTAATCAACATTTTTTTTCCTAGCGTCCAAACGTTTGAGGTGCAAACATAAATATAAATTATAGAGTAAGCTAAATGACGTAATTTAATGTCTAAGAAACAAAGGATGACGTTGTTGCTCTTTTGATTATTAAACATTAAAATAGTATTTATCAATCCACCCACGAGAATAGAATGTGGCACAAGGCCGGTTTAATGTGGGTATCCCCGAGCCCGTAGGCTCGGCCAAAAAATATAGCCTTTTTGAACCCGCCTAGACGGATTCAGGCCCTATCTACCTCCCCGAACGAAACCTTGCCCTTCGGCAAAGCTTCGTCCGGGTTCCTCTCTGCTAATGCAGAGAGTTCGACAGACGCCGACTCGGAAGCTCACAAAGGCAGCGTACTACACTTTGATCACAGCCCCCGGGCCGAGCAGGGGGTTAGGGTTAAAATACGTCCCTTAGCATCCGCCATAATTTATATATACCTTTCAGTTAGTCTAATTAATATTTATAAGCATTTCTTAAATTTAAAAAATGTTTTTACTTTTGTTTATGAATACGTCTTTCAAGATAAAATCTTCACATTTGACTTGATAACGTCCATCAGAAGACAAAAGGCGTCGTCTAAGTTTTCCCTATATATATATATATATATATATATATATATATATATATAATGGACTCTCCCGTCGGTTTCGACGTATGAGGATCTGACAGCTTAATTGATTCAGTTATGAAATTTTGTGAGATAATCTTAAGTGGCACTTAAGAAATAAGAATGAATGAATCAAGAGAAACCACCAGAAAACCCACACAAGTGATTTGATTAAAGTGGTGAAGGCCTGTGCAGAACCATCCACACTTTTTATATATATATATATATATATATATATATATATATATATTAGTGTGTGTCTGTGTAAGGTATTGTCTTTGTACTGAGTGCATCTTCGGCTACTGCGAGAGCACACGATTAAAGAACCCAGTGCGAATCCAACTCACATCAGTAATATTCGCCACTCGGGTTAACTTGCTAAAAATTACTCCCCGGTGATATAAGCTAGCTATTTATTAAGCAAGAGTTTACCCAGAGGATTAGCTATGAGGATCAAAAAAAATTTTAAAAATTAAAATAAAAGCACCTTTGCCAAAATCTAATAGGGATGAAAATCGTCAATAATTTTGACCGGTTGATTTTACTGTTTTTTTGTTTTGTTTTTCTTTTCTTTTTCTGGATAATATTATTATTGAAAGTTTTGTGCAAAATGTGAAATGCTGCAGCAACACCAAGAATATCAAGAAGAATCAAACAGAGAAAGCAATTGTAAACGACATCACATCGAGTTAAACATGGCGAATGGCGAACAGCCATTTGTCTTTGCAATGAACCGCTTGTTTTAAGAGAAAATAAGTGATTTCTCGCTATTCATACCCGAGTGTTTTGATTATTACTACTTTTGAACGGATTGTGTTTTTTTTTGTTGTTGTTGTAAAAGCTATAGCCTAGAAAGCTTGTTTTTCATCGTTAACCAATAATTTTTATCTTTGTGACAGTGAAATATCTTGTAAAAAACTCAAAAACCTAGAAATAATTTTCTTTAATCTAATGATTACTGGTGACTTTGTTTTTTTTTTTTTCAATTACTTACAAATTTACATGGGCACCTCGAGGTGGTGTAATGGTTAGCAAGCTTGTCTCGCTAAAACAATTACGAATGAGTAGTGAGTTCGATACTCACTGGGTGCCCCTTACTTTCGGCCTTGTGCCACATCTGAGCTACGCTTGGAAAATCACTACTTACAAATTTACATTGCTAACCATCAATTTTAAGAAGACAGAATATATAATTGTGAGCAAGAGTAACAGCCCAAAACGCGAACTGCTGGGAGTTTAACACTTTTGGGTGTGAATCAAAATTATCATCGGGCTAATAGAAGGAAATCCTTGTATCTACGTTTGAAAACTTATACAAAAAGCATTATTTACACTATTATCCTCATCTTTGTTGTTATTGTCACAACGTTTCGATCACTGTTTTCTCGTTCCCTTGCCCATGTCTAGGTATATTGTCTAGGACTAGACGAGATATCCCTAGACAGGGGCAATGGAACGAGAACAGTCAGCCCCCGGAGATTAAGTAAAGGGTTCAGTTCAGAATTCCCTATAGGTTACCCAGACGGATATACACCTGAGGAAGACCGGTGGGCGCAACAATCGAAACGTTCTGATAATAACAAGAAACTTATAGTCCAAATATAGTGTAAATGATGATAACTCCTCATCCCAGAAATTCAGACAGAAATTATACAAAAGCATTTGATAAGGTACGATACGTAAACTTAGTTCAACTACTGGGAAAGCTCAATTTATATTGTAAACGTAGGTATGCCGCCCATTTTAGACTTGGTTCTAGAACCGTGTTGTTTTTCTTCCTATAATAACATGGCTAAATTGAGTATAATGATTCAAGTAATACAAATTTGAAACTCATGGCAGTATAAAAGTATTGTTACCATTGCCGAATTTAGATAATTTTATCGGACTAAGATAGTGTTGGACAATCTCCTCAGAGATCAAGAGGAGACTTGAATCAACAGAAATTTGGTTCTACAGAAGGATGCTGAGGATATCGTGGGTCGAACGTGTAAGCAACGCCGAAGAAAATAGAAACAAAAAGGAAACTAATACTTAGCATTAAAAAAAGTCACTTTCTGAGGCATATGAGAAAGGAGGGTGTGGAAAATTTAATACTCACAGAACAGATAGAGGGTAAGGGGAACAGAGGAAAACAATGCGTAACATTTGATGGGTTTGAGTAAATGGATGGTAGAAAAGGGTTTGGGGAAAATAATAGAAAGACAAACACTTAAGAACTACAAGAGACAGGAAGATGTGGAGGGCCATGATCACCCATGTCCTGAAAGGACACGGAACATAAAAGAAGGTATTGGAATGCCATTTTCCGATTTTTTCCATGGATTTCTATTCTTTATTTTACGTGAATTGCTATGATCTTGTAAAGGATAATGGAATTTCGAATTCACTACAGGTCTTTACCTAGACTGGCCACCAACTAAGGCTGAAGGGACCAATACACAAGGCTATTTTAACTATAGATGGAAAGAGGAGGAAATGGATTCATGCCTTTCCGAGGGGGGGGGTTGAACTGCTAGTAGAAATATTTCCATAAGAAATAAATCATTCCTTGGAACTACAATTTTTCTTTCATTTAATTACTTCTTTCCATTGGACATGATGATTTCGTCATCCTAAAATGTCACATCTCATTAAATATCGTTAAAACTTGATCCCATTGTGTTGATTTTGGGATTAACAAAACGTTTAGGATAATCGGAACATTTTGGCAGCACGATGGACCAAAAAAAAAAAAAAAAAAAAAAAAAAAAGTAATGCGTTCAATCGCTCGAATAATTCTTAAAATTGCTGATAAATTTTGCGTTTGGACGGATTTTTATTCCCGATTCAAAATGCATAGCTGGCCACTCCACTTGTATTCGAGAATACCCGTCTACTAAGGCGGCCAGCCAATCTCTATTGCAGACGCTTGCTCAGGCGCATTTTTATGTCTATTCAACACTGTGGTTTATACTGCAACTATGATGAGCAGACCTTAGTTACAGTTTCTGGAAAAGAGCGTGTTATCTAGCGTGATCAACAATTAGAGCAAGGCCAGCACGTTCAAGCCTTCAGCCACGATGACTTATGACTTCGTACGAGCACACCAACCTACCCAATTTCACTCACAAATTTTGGTATGGTTTTCAGGCACTTTCAAAAAAGGTGCCGCGCGCTGGGATCTACCCCCCTCCAGTTCGATAACATCAGAAAGTCTCCTTTCTGACAAATCAACCATGGTGAGATTCGAACCCGGGTCTCTTGGTCAGAATGCGAGCGTTCTATCACTCGGCCACGTGCCTATAAAATATATGATTTTTGTCTGCAATGGCCTATGACAATATTTTCATAGTCTAAGAGTTCGTAATAGGCTGAACGTAAAATACTCTACCATCTGCTCACCAAAGCATAGGAATTTTTATTCAGAATTCCAAACGTTTTCAGCAATAAATAATAATTATTACCACGGTAGGCTTTTTCCATTGTGTACTAACAGACGACAGAAAAAAGTGACACGGAAATCCGATTGTCCATCAAAAGAGCGAAAGATGCTTTGCAGAAAGTTAAAGTTTACCAAACAATGAAAACTACACCACTTGAATATTTCAGCACAAAAACCATGGAAAAAAAACTCCAGGAAATATTAGAAAGACGTATAACATTTAATGGACATGACAAGTCTAATGTACGAAGTTTTTTTTTTATTTTATAAAAACAATTTTATAAAAGTTCAATCGACAGTAAAACTAACTGATCGGGTAATGAATACAAAATGTATCCTTTAGGGAAATGACTAATTTTGCAATTTTAATATCGAAGATAAGTCTTCTAAGACAAAACGTCTATTCGACACAAGTCCGATGTCACAATATTGCATATAAACCCTTCTGCAAATTAATTGAAACAAAACGAATAATTCCGTTATTACTTATTTTTCGTATTTTCCCAATAAAACAGGACCTATGCCCATTCCACGAAGTCTTTCCTTGCAGACTAACCACAAATTCTCGATTGGATTTAAATCAGGAGAGTTTCCGGGTCAGTCTATACAATTTTCATTTGCTCACTGATAAGGCATGCTAGTGTGTTTCAGCAGCGTTACAATTTTCGTACGTTTCCTTGGAGTAACTTCCATTGCAGACAATAGGACAACTAATCGACAGTCGAGAAAATAGTGTCCGAGCGTAATGAAAATCTGATGCAATCATGGATGACGCAATATTTTTCAGGGCCAAAGAAATTTCATTATACACCCCCAAAAATAGATTCATATTGCTGCATCTCACTGCAAATGACCGGATCTGAGGAAAAAATAGAAATCGATCACACCCTGTCGCTCCAGTGGGTCTAAAACTGACCGTATGGTGAAAGGGAGGAAATTAAAGCGGTTATTTCAATCAATTTGCACAAGTAAAACACTAACCTTCCCAAGAAAATTAAATTTCGGCATTAAGGATTTGATGAGAACAAACCAAAGCAAGGAATAGCGAAAGTTGCCTTTCAGAAGTGAAGCAAGTATTAAGAAAACGTTTCGTTTGAAACAAGGAAAAAGAGTGTTGAACTAATCGCTTATATGGCCGTGAATGCTGAGCACTCTTTAAACAAACGAATAGGAGACAAGTGAGAGAGATGTGGTCTTACCAACGAACGCTAAGTTACCATGGACAGAACTTGTGAAAATTGGAGAGGAATTTAAGGAAAACAAACTCTAAGAAAAAGTATACCTTAATTCCCCATGTATGATACGCATTATTTCTATAAAAAAAAAAATAAGCAAAATTAGGGGTGCTACAAAAATATCTTTAAAAAATTGCCGTTTCATAGGTCGATTTCAGTTGCAAAATGACTACTCAACACAAACATACGACAATTTGACGCTAACATTCGGCGATTGCGACCCCATAAGGATGTAAAATACAATCATATTTACCTAACAATACTTACAAATGTAAAATAAAATAATTATCATAAAACTAAGTTTAATATTATTCTATGTTTAAAATCATTTTTCATAAGAATAGGAGACGCTGGCCGTAATAAAATTGCAGAGGTACAATTTATAGGGTTTAATTACCAGACAAAGGGGGCGTATTATGCGTGAGTAGAAGCAATTTTCCACACTTTCAGCACAATTTTAGGGGTGCGTATTATAGATGAAGGCGTGTTATACATGGGGAATTACAGTATCTACAATTAGAGAAAAATCAAATTTCTCGGATACATAATAGTGGCGGGCGATCGAATTTAACATTCACAAGGTATATTAAAAACAATAGATTGAAGGGAAATAGCCTGTAATCTACTAAACGAATTTGTAAGAAGGGATAGCCGGAATGATTAGTTGATATGTTGATTCGTTTTTTCCGACTTATCAACCCTTTGCAGGTTATTTAAACCTAGAAAAAAATTTAAAATTTTTTTTTAGATATTAATGATTTAGTAAGACAAGTTGTACTAATTAACCCATAGCTGGGGGTAGAAGAGGTGGATTCACACTTTTCTCAAGGGCATTTGCGCATAAGCTAATATAAGGAACCCAAATAGAACAATTTAATTTTACTAATTAATCCATAGCTGGGGGGAGAAGAGGAGGATTCATACCTATTTGAAGGGTATTTACGCATAAGTGAATATAAGGAACCCAATAAGAACTGAAACAATTTTACTAATTAACCCATAGCTGAGGGAGAAGAGGAGGATTCATACCTATCTCGAGGATATTTGCGCATAAGTGAATATAAGCAATCCAACTAGAACTGAAACAATTTTCGGGCTGTTATCCATTAAAACGCCTACACATCCAAGCTTACAGCACCTGGTATTCCCAAGCGGTTACCCATCTAGGTACTGATGTTGCTTAACTTCGGTGATCGTAGAATAGTCACAATGAGGGAGATAAATGATCAAATCGAGTTTGTGTTTTTATAATTATTAGTTAATAATAATTATCACAATATAATTATTAGTGAATAATAATTATCAGAAAATATTTATTATTAGTTATGATAATATAATAATAATTATGAGATGAATATAATTAAATTATTATATAATTATTAGTAGTAGTTAATTATTCTTATCTTATTGCCTTGGTTGGGGTGAAATGATTATAAAAAAAGAAATTGTGGCGTGCCATGATCGTTCATGTCCTAAATGAAAATGGCAATAAAAGAAGAAAAAAAAAGATCGTTATATTCTATATTTTTCATGGATAAATAAAATTAAAGTTATGTCACATTAGAACAGGTTTAAACTCCCAACTCCACAAAAACGACATTATTTTCCAAATACTCTAATATTTTTCAGGAAGTGTTTCTATTTATTTTATTTTTTTTACATTTAAGCAAAACACGAACTTGGGGCGTCGAATTGTAAATGTCCACTAATAAATAATTATTACTAAATATATTTTCTTTTAAAAGCAAGCGTTTCATCGCTGGTGATTCTATCGCAAAATATTTTTTTCTTCCAAGTGTAACTGATAAGTGATGTCGTTGCTGAACATTTTTTTTTTAACGAAGTATTCGTGATAATGGTAATTTTTGTGCATAGACTAACATGTAACAGTGACTTTGGAATTGGGTAATTATTTGAATTAGGTAATTATTCACCAATTAAAAAATATAACCATATTCAAAATGCTCTTCAGCTGAAAAACATTTTTTTCAAGCATCATTGCATTAGAAAGAGTAAAAGATTTGAAAAAAAAAAAAAAAAACATTAAACAGTTTTAATGAATGCATTATTTATGGATCAAAGGGGTCCAATATCAGGGACAGAGCATATTTAAATTTAAATGTGAACACTGAAGTTAACACCCAGTTGGGATAGTCTATTTCAAGTTGATACGCAATCGTCCGGCCATTATATATATATGTGTGTGTATTTATTTTTGAAAATAATAATATAGTGTTCATTAGTTGTAGTTTTTTTTTGTTTTTGTTTTTTTTAAATAATATTCTCTGAATATTCGAGAAATCTTGTTAGAAAAATATGCCCCCTCCCTAAAAAAAATTAGAAATCTGTCTGATTTTAAGCCATTTCCTAAAAAAATGTCTTTTTTTACGTTAGAATAGGAAACAGAGCAGATGTGTATAGTTCGAGTATCGGGAAAAGATATGGGTTCAAAAGCACTATTCGAGATTTGTTTGATCAGGAAGTCGTGCGAGGCCGAGTTTGTCTAAGACACGTCAAATCTAACGATGTTTTTCCCTCGGGGTCGCAGTTTCGAATCCTGGTGACGTGCATATATTTTTCAGACAATATTTCCCGAATATTCAGGCCGGTAGATGTAAATAAATATACCATATTATAGATAAATAAAAACAGAGCATCTACCCAAATATGAGTATCCATTTAAAATAACATTTAAACAAATAAATTGTCGGATTTAATCCATATATATATATATATATATATATATATATATATATATATATATATATATATATATATATATATATATATATATATATCATGTCTCCTTTTGATAATTTAGACAAGTTTTGTCTACTTATTTTCAATAGAATACTTTTCTATTCACTGACAAGTTTATTTGTATCATTATTAAAGGAAGGGAGAAAATTAACATGTTGATACATATTCATTTATTCCAAGTACTTACGACATCGCACAATGTCATCATCAGGGTATAGTTTATTGCAAGACAATAGTATCCTCTCATATATACGAACAAGCCTCTTACTATCGTTATTAAAGAAAGAGAGAAAATTAACATGTTGATACATATTCATTTATTCTAAGTACTTTCGACATAAACACAATGTCATCATCAGGGTGATTTTTTTTTTCTAAGACAAAATTGTTGGGTTCATCTGAAAATTAATTTTTTTTAACTGTGAAGTGAAAAACGCTAAGGCTATGTACTGTATTATTTAAATTTCACGATGTAAATGTCAGGAGTTAACTAAGTTTTGAAATGGACATATGCTTTATTTGAAAAAAAAAATTTGTTTTAAAAGCAACACCCTGAAGGTGACATTGTGTTTATGTCAAAAGTACTAGGAATAAATAAATATGTATCAACATGGTAATTTTTCTCTTCCTTTAATAAGGATACAAAGAAGATTGTCTGTGAATAGGAGAGGATCCTGTTGAAAAGAAATATATAAAACTTATCTAAATTATTCATCGAGATATGTTTTAATCAAAAGATGCTGTCAAAATATACGCTATCTATAAGTCTTTTACAAAAAATGAAAATTGTTTATGCTTTTTAAAACTGTCACTGTTGTAATGTTATAGAATTTTCACCTCGCTGTGCTGGTCGGCTTTCGAGAAAAAATAGGAAATTGTCATTTAATGGAAATAAATTATTATGAAGACACAGGCAGTGGTTTTTGTGGTGGGTGCCGCCATTTTAGTTTCGTACAGACTAAGCTAAGCGATAAACACCCGCCCCCACATACTCACACAACAGACAGTATCATAAAAATACGTCACAAAACAGGTCGCACTGTATGCTACTATATGTTCGCGCTGATTTGCAAATAGCGTGAATTACTTAAAAACGCGAAAGCGACGGACTGACATATCGCCGTGTCACGCAAACGTACATATACGTCGACATCAGGCAATGCAGTTTTCAGAAAGACGTATAATTACGTTCTCAGCAGCGGAAGAAAAATAACTTGTATGAGTTAATAAAAGAAAAAAAATGACATTAATAAATATGTCATTATTTAATGTTGAAATAAACGCAGAAAGTTATCGAATTTAGAAATTTTCTAGTTGTCCGATCCAAAATGTGACGGACAATGAAAGTAGCCGGACCAAAAGTTTAGAAACGTAGTATTCTCATATATATATATATATATATATATATATATATATATATATATCATTCTGGCCAAGGATACATTACCTGGGTGCGCAAGGAGAAACGAAATCACTGAATTCGTTGTTGGTCTAACAAGACCATGCTAAATATAACCCAGTTATAAGCTTAGCGTAGACTGGCTCAATTTTGGGTACTTTGCGAGAGTCTAACTCTCCACACACTAATAATGGTGGCTAATGATCAGCTCACGCAAGTCGAGTAAATATTAAGCTAGACTCAATCTGACCACAGTTGTGTGGAACGAACTCTTAACATGAGCGAACAGAGTCTGTTACACGACGTTAAAATATTTACGAAGTCGGCACTAAGAGGATACGCATTTTTCTGACAATCATTCCGATGTCAGTTGGCAACCGTCGATCTTGTAATGTAATGATAATGACCTAGATAGCTATAAGGCTGTCATAACTGGGGATGATGGCGGAGACATGCTCCCACTGTCGATAGCCTCTGACAGCTAAGTCCAACCGGAGAAGTGGGGAAAAGCAAAACACTGGCGCCTTATAACCAGCTACTTTGGATAGACAAAGCTCGTTGGTCCGGGAAGGCAGTCCATCGAGGGAAAAAACAAACAGATTTTAAACCTCCTCTGTCTTTCGGCTATATCCAAACACAGAAAAGGCTATGGAAGTAAATCCAGACAACAAAATCCGGACTGGAGCTGTCAATACTAAAAAAAACTCCCGGAAACTCTTACAGTCAAACCTGCCTCAAATATAATTGTATTTCTTTGGCATAGAGTGCGAACTGTCGGTACGGTCGAAGTGGACAAGCACACACTCCGTGGACCAATATCCAAACCTACGTCCTGGGTAGGTCACCCTAGTCACCAAATGACTAAATTCTGGTCCCATCGAGAGCAAAATCTAAAATGACTCAGTGATCTTATTCTTGAACTGCTATCTGGTACGATGTGTTGTTTCGTAATATTATGCACGGTTATGAAGTCTCTCTTTCACACATTTGTATCATGCAAAATTGAAAAAAAAAAAAAAAAAAAAAAAAAAAAAATTTTAAATTTGAAAAAAAAAAAAAAAAAAAAAAAAAAAAAAAATGTATATTTGAGCTGAATTTAAAAATAAAAAAAAATATTGTCACTGTTACAAAATTATTTTATCATTAGGATCGAAAAATGTTAAAATATAAATTTAACAAAGGTTTATCTAGAAGGCCGGGTATCACCTTATTAACGTAATAGAAGACAAAAAGAATTAAAAATGATTAATATATGAATTCTGCCATATTCTTGGAACGACATTAACAAGAAAATTTAACAGCACTTATCGCATTTTCTGCATAACAAAAAGCAAGTCCAAATGTAGAATTAGTCCCATTTAAAACAAAAAACAACTAGTGGTTACCCAGTAAAGACAAATGTCATACCGATAGCTTGCAAGACTAGCTTACTATCATCCTGCCGAATGTCGGTGATAATGATACGCCAAAGGTTTATTTGCTTGGCTATCTGTGAGCTGCCATGAGATTTTGGGAAAAAATAATGCATTAGTTTCTCGTTACATTCTAATACGGTCTTGAATTCAAATGTTACTTCGCTTTGACGGTGTTCCACCTAAGAAGGGAGACCCCTATCTGTCCTCTTATTTAATCCATAGTTGGGGAGAGAAGAAATGGATTCATACGAAGGTGAATCAACAGACTAATCCAGAATGCGAATTTTGCTTGATTCCATTTTCCGTGTCGATAACTTATGTTATTCATTACATAACACACACACACACACATATATATATATATATATATATATATATATATATATATATATATGGGTGAGATTCTTGTTGTCCAAACGAGTGAAATGTGTACATTTGAAAAGAGAAAATGCCGCAAACGTTTTAGATTATTATGTGTTTTTTTTTTTTTTTATCATACATTATTTCGTATATTTTGCTACACGAGCTTCGGGTCTTGTCCCACTCCTCAGGCGAAGAATGGTTAATTCAATTATTTAGACAAATGAATGTTTTGTTCCAATGTTAAACCTTTTAACTATTGTCTTTAGTTTTGTCTTCCTTTTTTTCTCTTTCATTTATATATATATATATATATATATATATATATATAATTAATTTTGAAATATCCCCTCCACATTTACTCGTCTTTTGCCTCCTTCCCTTTGCACCAAGAGTTATCTTTCTGAAGTATATATATATATATATATATAAATGCAGAAATATGAGATCTTATAGGGGAAATTATGCTGTTAATAGGCTGATTTTTTTTTTCTTTAGTTTCCTGTGAGCATTCTGTCTGTGTTTCACTTGCAATGATTTAAAAACATGATTTCTTACATGCTCCAGCTTCTATATTCTGTGTTCCTTCAGGACGTTGTCCTCCCTCCTTTGTAGCTCTTAATAAATTCTATATTTTGCTATCTCTCCTAAAACCTGTCCACCCAAGCTCACTAAGTAGGCCATGAATTGTTTCCGCTGTACTTCTTGCTTTTAATAAACCCTGTACCAAATTTTCCAAGCTGTACACTATTTACATTATTCAGACTATTGTCCTCATCTTTGTCGCCATATTTATTACAACGTTTCGGTCGTTGTACGCTCCGGCCTTCTTCAGGTGGTTAGAATGTCGAAATGAACCCTTTATTTCATCCACTGGGGTAGACTGTTCAAGTTCCACGTGCCATTTTTAATAGATGTCAGTTATCAGTTATCTCCTGTTAATTCCCCTCTACAAGTTCTCCACTGCCTTAACCAGGTATTGAACTCACACTCTTTGGGTCTTGTCACTGGATCTAACTAATGCCTTTATCCACTGTGCCATGTGTCCAAGCTGTATTTTCTTAGTGTCTTGGAAATTTCAATTGTCTCTTCCTGCTGTTAAGTATACGTCTTTATTTTTTTGTTTGTTTATTCTTTTTGCATTTTCTCTAAAACTTCGTTGTTTCTCATGTTCAGATCATGGTATTCTCAGCATCCTTCTGTAGAACCACATTTTTATTGCTTAAAGTCGCTTCTTCATCCTTGGGGAGATATTTTTCTACTTTGCTTCGCTTTTGGAATGAATAACGATCAAGAATGATTGGATAGGGTTATTATGTCTCGTTATGGCCAGCCCGCACTGGAATCGTCATCCTCTTTCGCTATCTCCTTCCCCCGGTTAGCGGGGGCGGAGATGTCTGTGAATAAAGTAGCTGTTCTTCATCAGTCAAGAGATTGTCCACCATTCATTGCCATGAAGAAGGATTGATCTTAAAAGTTCACTACTAGTTTCTAACGATTTTTTTCCAGTTTCTTGATACTTTGCTTAGCTTTTCGAAAGCATCTTTCGCTATGTCAAGACGCCTTCGGATTTTAATGTTGCATTTTCTATTCACTGTTAAAACTCTTCCCAGATGTTTAAGTTATTTTACTTGTTTGATTTTTGCTGTCTCCAATTTTTACTTCCCATGCTGAGCTGTCACTTTTACTAACAACTAATGCCGGAGTAGACTTAATTAAAATAATTTGTAGATGAGTTACTCTTACTTCTTGTCTGAATTTCTGGCATACAAAGTTATCATTATTTACACTATTTTATATTCGTATTATTGTCCTCATCTTTGTTGTTTTTTATCACAGCGTTTCGGCCGTTGTGCCCGCCGACCTTCCTCAGGGAATTCCGAACTGAATCCTTTATTTAATCCACGGGGATAGACGGTTCTCTTTCCATTGCAGGTGTCTAGGGATATCTTCTAGCACTTTTATTTTTTTTATTTAACACTGCTCTGTTATCGCTCGCCAGTTTTCGCCGAGTGCTATCACCCACTGCCCGACCCCAGTAATTGAATTCACACCTATTATATCCCCCAAATTCGCAAACCAACGCTCTTACCCTATAGGCCATTGTCCCGTGCAATCTACCCCCGTAGATTAAATAAAGGGTTTACTTCAGAATTCCCTGTGGGTTATCCAGATCGATATACACCTAATCTTTGTTGTTGTTATCACAACGTTTTCGGCCGTTTTATCTTCATTCTATGCCCATATTCAGAGATATCGCCCAGAAGTAGACGAAATGTCCTTATACATGGGTAGTGAAGCGAGAAAAGTATATCCACGTAGAATTAAATAAAGGGTTCACTTCAGAATTCCCTGTAAGTTACCCAGATCGGTATACATCTGAGGAAGACCGGGGGCCGCAATGGCCGAAACGTTGTCATAATAACAAAGATGAGGACAATAGTCTGAATATAAATAATGTAACAGTTATCTGCATAACCCAGAAAGATATTCTATTTTTAAAATCGTATCAATGCTATAATTTTCTTCTTAATTTAAACAGTGCTTTTATGATATGGCAGAGTCCAAATATTAACCAAAATAAAAAAAAAAAAAAAAAAAAGAGAAAAAAGAAGATTCTAGACAAAATAGAAGATTTTATGGAATTAATAAGCCGATCTTCGTACCTCAAAGAAGTTTTAAATAAATTAAAAAAAAAAAACAAATAAAAAGGAAAAAAGTTAGATCAATCTGTTTGATGCCAAGATTTGATAAGAGAAACTTCGGATTCAATTCAGCCGTGATATACAAAGAGAAAATCGGTTTTAGATTATTTTTTTTTTGTGTCTATTTGT
The DNA here is from genome assembly GCA_903632075.3 of Acanthosepion pharaonis. NCBI lineage: Eukaryota > Metazoa > Mollusca > Cephalopoda > Sepiida > Sepiidae > Acanthosepion > Acanthosepion pharaonis. Next base: position 720,567 of record CAHIKZ030000063.1, on the reverse strand, counting down.
GAAGAACTGACTTATTCAACGTTTCACAGCAGAAATACGTTCTTGTTTAATTCACATACAGAAACGTTTGAAATCGTGAATGATATGATGCATCGAATGCACGAGTAATTATATCCATGCAAATGAGTTAAGAAACGGGAGTAAGAAGAAAAAAGGCGGCAGTACGAGGTTTGAGAGAGAGTGAATCAGAGGGAGAACAAGAAAAGGGGATAGTTAAAATAATAGCAGGAAGGAGAGAGTCGAAAAGAACGGAAGGAGAGAGTCGAAAAGAACGGAAGGAGAGAGTCGAAAAGAACGGAAGGAGAGAGTCGAAAAGAACGGAAGGAGAGAGTCGAAAAGAACGGAAGGAGAGAGTCGAAAAGAACGGAAGGAGAGAGTCGAAAAGAACGGAAGGAGAGAGTCGAAAAGAACGGAAGGAGAAGGAGAGAGTCGAAAAGAACGGAAGGAGAAGGAGAGTGTCGAAAAGAAAGGAAGGAGAAGGACGAAAAAAAACGGAAGGAGAAGGAGAAGGACGAAAAGAAAGGAAGGGGGAGGAGAAGGACGAAAAGAAAGAAAGGGGAGGAGAAGGTCGAAAAGAAAGAAAGGGGAGGAGAAGGTCGAAAAGAAAGAAAGGGGAGGAGAGAGAAGAAAAGAAAGGAAGGGTATAAAAAGAACGTAGAGCCAGAAAAACAAAGAAAAAGCAAAGAGCGAAAAAATTCCACTCATGGCGAAACAGTTCTATTTGAGACCCCATACTACGAAAACTCACCCCGCTGTTTACGAAGTTCTATTTATTCTAAACCCGCTTAACGATCAAAAGATAAAATCTGGAAATATGTACCTGTGTTTGCTCACCATTAATCAGACCAATACAGATACATGTCCTTTTGTCAGACCGACTCTTTAATCCATAAGAAGGACTTCATATTTTTCCCAACTTGCTACGTCCAAACGATCGAATCGTCCTCATTCCTTTCATATTCCATTGGTAAGAAAGGCGTTCAACTCAGAAAGCTTCTTTCCAAGAACAGCTACTTTATGAAACAAATTTCTTCGTAGATGCATCCTCTTAACACTACACTCTTTACCTCTTCAAGTCAAGGATCAATTGTAGTCTAAACACGACATCCTCAATATTCATTTTGTACTTCCTCCTTTTGCATTCATATCATACACAACGTTTAGTAGCTTAGTATTTATCGACCCACCCACGAGGATTGAATATGGCACAAGGCCGGTTTAATGTGGATATCCCCGAGCCCGTAGGCTCGTCCAAAAATATAGCCTTTGAACCCGCCTAGACGGGTTCAGGCCCTGTCTACCTCCCCGAACGAAACCTTGCCCTTCGGCAAAGCTTCGTCCGGGTTCCTCTCTGCTAATGCAGAGAGTTTGACAGACGCCGACTCGGAAGCTCACAAAGGCAGCGTACTACACTTTGATCATAGCCCCCGGGCCGAGCAGCCGAGCACAACGTTTAGTAGCTTCCTACGTCGGGTGGCTCTTGGGTATTGCACTGAGTGAAAATTAGTGGAAAAAAAAAGAAAACTGTTTATAATGTATTTGTTGTTCTATCAATCTATGATGCTTCAAACTTTCGAGAGACCTCTGAGTTGGGATTTTTGGTCGAAGCGTTACAGAATTCTAAACTGGTTCTAAAACCAGGGAAGACGGGGTACTTCACAAGAGAAAAAAAAGTATATTCAATGAAACTATTGACGATACTTGAACTCGTATATGCCCCCACCACGCGAAGCGCGTCTGCTTTACTTCTTGAAGAACGAGATCTAACGACTGCATTCAGGGAAATATGCAGCTAGTTTAGATATTCTACAACCCTTGGTGCATTTTCTTTTAGCTAAAACATGAAAAGTATCCCAATTCCAACTTCCGTAACACATTAAAGTCATAGAGACACCACATATTATTAAACGCTACATTATCTGTCTATATTTCTGAGATGAGGTATTATGTACACTATTTACATTATTCGGACTATTGTCCTCATCTTTGTTGCCATATTTATTACAACGTTTCCGCCTTTCAGTATCTGTCTATATTTCTGAAATGAGGTATTATGTACACTATTTACATCATTCTAGTTCCACGTTCCATGTCTAATGGATGTCGGTTATCTCCTGTTAATTCACCTTTCCAAGTTCTCCACTGCTTTAACCAGGTATTGAACTCTCAACTCTTTGGGTTCTGTCACTGGATCTAACCAACCTATGTATCCTTAAGGGCATCTGTGTATGAATTTCCGGGACTTATAAACATAATGACTTCAGCAACCATTTTTATCAGTGCACATATTGCAATTTTTGCTGTTATCATTGCATTTTTTTTTTTTACCAGAGCTCATATTGCAATTTTCGCTGTTATTATCGCTTTTCTCTGGAACGCCTAATTACTGGTTCCTATATTGTATTCATTTCTATGCTTGGTCGGCTCAGGAGATTTTTGTAGCCCAGCATATGTGCTGCTTCCTTAAGTTTACGAATTTTCCAATGATGTTCTTTGTCTATGATTTCAACACAGAGGGCGGTGATGTCCTTTTTCAAACTTAGACATGGCACGTGGAACTAGAAGTGTCTACCCCAGCGAGCGAAATAAAGGGCTCAGTTCGACATTCCAACCACCTGAAGAAGGCTAGAGCATACAGCGGCCGAAACGTTGTGATAATGTAAATAGTGTAAACGATGTAATGTACTACAATATTAGTAGCAGCTATAGATGCATCAAAGATAAGATAATTCAATGAAGCAAATCTATCTTCAGGTTGGATTTGAATTAAGTTTTCAATTCTCCTAAGCTGGTTAACCAAGGGCTTAAAGACACCAGTTTTACATATTTTTTGTGAGGGTTTATTTACCTTCTTCTAGGCTTGGTTGCCCCTACAAGACTCCAGTCTGTCTTGTTATTTACAAGGTTTTAAAATTAAGGTGGCTTTCTTCTACGAAGCGGGTTACCCGAGAAATGCTAAATAGTTCAAACTATTTTATTATTTACGAAGGATTGCAAAAAAGGCGATAGAATGTTTGAAAAGGAAATGTGTAGAACTAAATGAAAATGCTAAAAAGATAAACCCTTAATTTTGAAGAGAAATCCATTTACGTCATTTTGATAAGCTTCATTATCCTATCTGGTCTGAAAAGACTTTTATAGAATAAGGGGACCTCGTCAACCAACTCTTGTAATTTTGAAGAGGAAGAAATTTACCAATTTCATTATTCTATCAGATCTAAAACGACTTTTATAGAATAAGAGGACCTCGTCAACCAACTCTCGTAATTTTGAAGAGGAAGAAATTTACCAATTTCATTATTCTATCAGATCTAAAACGACTTTTATAGAATAAGGGGACCTCGTCAACCAACTCTCGTAATTTTGAAGAGAAGAAATTTACCAATTTCATTATTCTTTCAGATCTAAAACGACTTTTATAGGATAGGAGATTTTATCAGCTATTGTAATTTTGAAGAATAAGTTTACCAATTTCATTATAAGATTGGAAACCTTACTCTTCAATCACCATTTTCTGCAAGAGCAGCAAGTCGTTTTAATTCTGAATCGAAATAACAGATATAACCAATTAAACTGTGAATATCCATATGCAGTGTAACCCGGATATAAGAGAGATTTTCTCTGGTCCCAAATTAGAGCCTGTGTTAATATATATATATATATATATATATATATATATATAGAAACCCGGATATAAGAGAGATTTTCTCTGGTCCCAAATTAGAGCCTGCGTTAATGTATATAAAATAGACCAAACCCGGATATGAGAGACTTCTTCTCCGGTCCCGACAACTCTCTTATATCCGGGTTACACTGTATAAAGAATCTCGAATGCCAGTTAAGAACCTTCAACGATTTCTTTATACGCAATTTACTCGTCTTCAGTGATTGCAGGCAATGTCTACATCGGTTCTAAAACACCAACAGTGTGATAACGAAAACTCTTCAAAAGTAAACCACATAACATTTTTTGCTATAAGTTAACTTTCACTATAATTAAATTGTACTAGTCTAACTTTTAATGTAGAGTACTTACAATTATTTAAATAAAATAACTATTTACTACATTTTTTTTTAAAATCCGAGACGTTAATTTCATAAAGATTCATTTTTCTGGTTTATCGAGAATAAAATGGTCGGCTTAGTCTATGGCTCCAAGAAGTACCGGACTCCTTCTACCATGCTTTATCTTTACAAATGACCAAAAACGGAATATTGTTACCATATCTGAGCTGGTTCTTTTTCGATTCATTCTACCGTTCTATTCTATTGTTTCAAAAAGTACCTGATTCGTTCTGGTAGTTTCACCTTAAGAGTCATATTAGACTAAAAATGGATTATTACTGTCATATCTGGGCTGGTCTTCAAGTTCAAAACTATTTACGCAGTCGTGTCCGACGAGATTTATTATCCACCTTGCAACCTCTTTGACACAGGTGCAAAATCGAAAGCCTATCGATATAGCTCCCCTGAACACAGAAATCTTAACCTTTTCAAGAGTCAGTCGTTAGAATCTCCATTATTTACCATTTTCTCTTCCATTCATATCATCCACCATTACCATTTTGACTATAACCGTCTATATTGAGTGGCTCCCGAGTCTTGTATTGGATGAAATTTTCTATAAAAACAGATTTTTTAAAGCACCTTAATAGCGTTGAAAGTGTATATTTTGGTTTAGATCACCGGGATTTTAATTTTTTTTTCATTTATCGAAATCTTTGACATCAAACAGTTGTACAAGAATTTATGAACATAGCAAGCAAAACAAATGTTAGTCATAAATAAAACATGACAATCATAGTTAATATAGAAAGTTTCTCAAGGTTGTTTTGATTATTGAATTATTTTTATAAAACACGCATGCGTATTAAACGACAAAATGGCGTTAAAAATATATAAAAGATTTACGAATTTAGCCTCGAGGAACATTCTGTACTTAAATGATTTCAAAGATGAAAAATGCATATATATTTAAAAATAATAATAAAAAAACAAGTTTAATAAATATACATATTTAAAAAAAAAAGGAAAGATTATTGACAGCAGATGAAGAAAGTTATGATTAAATACATTTTTTCGTTGTTTAAACAGAATTTTTGTCTTGTTAATAAGTAGAATTTGATATTTACATTTGGCATAAACACAACCTGACTTGAGCTAAATGAATAAAATTAAATAAAACCTATTAAATTGACTCAGAAGTTGTTAAATTTGTCTAAATATTGATTTGATAATTACTAGTTTTTAATTCGTGTTTCTTGCTTGCTTACACTTAATATCACTTGTAGTAGATATAATACAAAGATACCAACCATTGTCAGGGAACTGAGAATCATCGACCGTTTTTTTTAATCCGGACAAGATTTCTGGCGATTGCCATATTAATTCACCGGGCGAGAAGCTAATGGTGTTTCATTCAACATCTTAATAAAAGTATTTAACAATCGCTGGACGGAAAACACGAGCTTCCAGAAAGTTTATAAGGTAAGTGGAAAATAAGGACACGTATTTAGAATCAGAAACAAAGACTTGTAATTTCGGTGACAAAGAAAAAAAGGAAAGAGATTTTGGGGAGGAATTTAACACAGACAAAATCAAAGGCAAGAAAATCAAAGAGTAACAGCGATTAACCTGCATAACAAACTTGTATAAATGGATGGCAGAACAGAGAGAATAAGGGATAGCAAAATGACACACTAAGAACTATACAGTATAGGAAGTCGTGGAAAGCCATGACCACCCACGTCCTATAGGGACACGGCACATAAAACGATTCAATAGAAATACAAGAGCTGCATGATTATTTGATGAGATTATTATTGAATTTCTATTACGCTTTTTATGTTCGTCCGGCAATATGGATAATCCGGTACATTTCTTGAAGCATATATGCCGGAATATCGGTTGTATATTTATAGCTTTTCCGGACGTCGTGATTGAAATATTAATTCTTTATGCTTGATTAGTTTTTTTTTTTTTTTACTCTTCCCATATCTGTTGCTTGTTTATTCGTTAGTAACAAAGAAAAGAGTGCTGAACTACTATGTTATATCAGTCCTTCTGTCTGACAGTGAATGATGGACAATCTCCTCACAGATGAAGAAGAGACTTGAAGCAACAGAAACAAAGAAAAAGAGTACTGAACTGTTATGCCATATTAGTCCTCCTATATGAGGGAATGCTCAGCAATCTCCTAAAAGGATAAAGAAGAGATTTGAAGCAACAAAAATGCCTAGGATACAATAGACCGAACATGTTAAGGCAGGAGAGGGGGAAGCAAAGACGTATCTGAAATGAAAGCAACTTAAAAATGGCCAAAGAAATTGAAAATACTTGAGAAACAAATAGCAAGAATTAATCGTCTTATAATCTTAAGCCACTTATATTTAACGTCAGGAAGAAACAGTTAAAATTTCTAAGTCCCATAATGAGGAAAGAGGGGTTGGAAAATCTGATACTCACATGACATACTGAAAGCAACAGGGACAGGGGGAAAGCATAAACTACTTTGTGAGCTTGAGTAAATGGATGGAGGAACACAGTTTAAGAGAGATACAATGTTATAATAATAATAATAATAGAAAATGTGGTGCCGAAATCCGAAGAGGCATTGAAACAGCAAAGATGCCTCCCAAAAAGCTACACAAGGTATTAAAGATCAGGAAAATTTCGTCACCAGGACGCTGAGAATAGTATGGGTTAAATAATTGGGCAACGACTAACTTGGAAAGATATGAAGAGACAGTTGAAATTTCTAAGGCACTTAATGAGGAAAGAAGGATGGAAAATCTGATGCCCACAGGACAGACTGAAGGCAATATAACCTAAATAACAAGCTTCCGTAGATGAATGGCGGAACAAAGTCTAGGGGAAATAGAAAACAAAAAAAAAATTCATTATGATCTTCAAAGTACTTGAATGCTAAAAAAAAAAAATTTTTCACTAGTTTTAGTCGAACATATTTGTTATTGTTTGTTATATCTTTCAGGTTGTTCTTACATTCTACGACCGTTAGGTAAGCGGTATGGATCAAAAATAAAAAATTAACTTCTGTAAAGATCTAAATCTTTGGAATCCTTTGTGGCTGGGACAGCACTTTATCAATTAGGCTACCTACGGCAATGCCAACCCAAACTTGCTCTGAAACTGATAAAACTTTACCTATTTATACTAAGAAAGTATTTCTTTCTTTGTATTTTATGTCTCTAATTGACTGCTGTACGAGAGTTTCTCATATAAGGTGCGGTAGAAATACCCCCGAGAAACACATCCCTGGGCATGACGATAAAGTACACTCGGCAGCAAGGCTTCTGATCTAGAGATTGGAGGTTTTGAGTAGCGTGGAACCACATCTTAATTGATGTTGTTCCCAGGTCCACACAGACCCGGGGTGGCAGCATCTGTTAGGGTCCCAGCTATAGGCAAATAGTAAACTCCCAAACAAAAAGAAAACACTATGAAAGTATAAAAAGTGTGTGTGTTTCTTTTTTATGTATTACGTTTGTAACTGATTGCTATACGTTAGTTTTTTTTTATGTTCCGGGCATTAGAAATACCTTCGACGTAAAGATAAGACATTAGTAGCAATAATATCTGCATCCAGCTAATGTCTAATCATGTGAGAGATATTTCTGCAGTACCCTATATATTCAGGCCGCAATTTGAAAACCCACATGTAAAAACTTAATAGCAAAGACTTAAAATAGTCACTTGTGACGGAATAGGGAAACTAGTATTAATATAAAACACTACTGGACCTAAAATGAGGGATTAGTTTTCAGTTCTTATTAATTAATAAACTTATCCTTTTATATTACTGCGTATAATATAATAATTGGAAAATATACCTGAAAAATCAAATGTTAAAACATAATGAACACAATATTGTATTTTTTAATGGCATTGGTAACCATTATGAAACTGTTAAAATATAACTCTATAATCAGAGGAATAATGTTTATTTTCTTTGCCAAATTGATTTTAGATTTTAAAAAGGGAAAAGTTCTTGCTGTAAATAACCTTAATAATGAAAAGAAATCCATGCAATATGAACAGAATTAGTAATTTGGTGTCCATACGCGCACACATATATGTATATATGTGATAAAATATAGTTTTAAGCTATGATCTATGTATGTGTACAACTGCTCAATATCAAGGATAGAGTGTATGTAAATATAAAAATGGACACTGAGGTCAACACTAAGCAGCGACATTCTGTTTTATACTCGAGCACACGCTTCAGAACATAGCCTAAAGATTGAGTTCAAGCATGAAAGAAAGTCTCCTCTGGGTGTTGATTATATATATATATATATATATATATATATATATATATATATATATATATATAAAAAAAAAAAAACAAAAAAAATCCTATATACAATTATGTTGTTTTAATGTTAAAATGTCAACGTCGGACGTTTCAGTCTAATAAAACCATCTTCAGGACATATTCATAATTATAACATTATCAATACAACATGACAAAGACGATGTACATAAGAACAAGACTTATCCAAACAAATAACTGAAAAGTTTTATAATATCAGCGCTCCGTTTAAAACATGGTCACGTTGTCGTCACGTGGACGACGCTGTGAAAAACGTATTCCTAAAATTTGAGTATTTTGAATGAAAAATGAAAAGAATTCTATTTTGATCTAAAATTTATATGTACGCTTGTCGAGCATTAATCTCGCTAGAAAAGGGGAAATACTAAAGCAGCACGGTGAATACTAGACCTGGCTTCTTTAGTATTTCTCCTCTTTGTCATGTTGTATTGATAATGTTATATTTATGAATATGTCCTGAAGATGGTTTATTAGACCGAAACGTCCGACGTTGACATATTAACATTAAAACAGCATAATTGTATATATGGATTTTTGTTTGTTTTTTCCGTATATATTTTTCTTCATACTGTCGGATTTATATATATATATATATATATATATATAAGAGATTATAATAAAAACATATATATTTTATAGTGTCAACAAAACTTGCGTCAACTCATCATGTCTGATTAATCAATGAATTTTTTTATCCAACATTATTTTCTTCTACTCCAAGAATTATTTTTTGGATAACCATGTTTGAGTAGAGACCATTTTAAAACAGATTGAATCGCATTTACTCTGCTGCGCATTCTAACGACTTAATAAAGAAATCGCGCACTCCAGGAGAGTTATATATATATGTATGAGGTTTGATTAAAAAGGTTTTGTGCAGTTGCTATGGTAACGGAACTAAAGTACTCAGAGTAAAGCCGCTTGGCACAGATAGATCTCGAACTCTGGCGCGCATGCACATTAACTTCGCGCTCGATTTTGTTGTTTATAGCAGTGCTAGGAAGGAAGGTGTGTAGAGTGTGGTCATTTCACCACAATACAGTGATTACATTAGTGACCATGGAAAAAGTGTCTAGAGTGTGATGCAGTGTGACGACCACACTCTACAGTCAAAGGCTTGTGCAGCAGTTCTTAGCCAATGACAACATTCCCTAGGCCCGACAACCACCATATTCCCTAGATCTCATTTATCTCTTTCCAAAGATCAAATCCCACTTGAAAGGAGCAAGGAAGCTGCTGGCTATCACGAAATAACTCCAGGAATGTTTCCATCAATGGGAATGATGGTGAATAAATTGTATGGCTTCAGAAGGGACTACTTCGAAGAAGATTAAATGCCGAATTTATATGTGTTGTAGTTTTATTTTTATAACACTAATCACAATAATTGTTTATCAATCCTCGTGTATACACTACAGTTGAAAAGTTTGAAGACGTCCCTAGAATTAGCATGGGATGAACTTGACAGAAGATTGAAAAAAAAAAAAAAAATTAAAAAGAGCTCTAAGAGTTATTGAACAAGAATGGAATCAATTATCAAACTTATACTTTGAGAAACTTTTGCAATGAATGCCAAAATTTTTACGTTGCAGTAATCAAGGCTAAAAGGAGGATATTTGCATGAGAGCAAATTTTTTTTTTCTTTTCGTCATAACAAAATTTCTAATAAAAATCTCATTTGAACCATGTATACTTTTTAAAGAAAAATACTATGTTATAAAAAAAATTACCAGGGGTTGCTTCAAATTTAAGGGTACAAAAAAGTAATTATACAGTTTTACAATAAATTTAAAAAAAAAAATTAAAAATCAAAATGTATAGTGATTTTATTACGGTTGATAAAACTTCAAAATTTATATAATATATGTAATTTGTGTATATATAATATATAAACAGGGTTACAATAAATATATATATATACATATAATATAATAACAATTAATATAACATAATTAATATATATAATATATATATAAATATATATATTAAAATATTATTCTTATAAATTATATATTATATAAATATATATATACTTTATATATATATATATATAAATATATATATATATATAATATATATATATATAAAATATATATATATATATATAAATATAACATATATATATATATATATATATATATAAATATATATAATATATATATATATATATATATAATATATATATATAATATATAAATAATATATATATATATATATATATATATATATATATATATATATATATATATATATATATATATATATATATATATATATATATATATATATAATATATATATATATATATATATATGATATACGTCCGCAAATGACCCCTCCGCAGGTTTAGAATTCAGAGTCCTCTATAGAACCCAGTACATCCTGTTATTTACTCCTAGCTGGTTGGGGAATAGTATTAATACCTTTCCCAGCAGTATTAGGACGTAAGTGAATGTAATTGATTTATTATCCATTACATTCTCTTACGTGCTAATCCACTACACCACCCTGCCTCCTTAAATATATAAAGTATCCGATAAATATTTATCAACAACAGAAAAATACAAAACATGAACTGTAAAAAATTACATATATTCAGTTATGTGCCATGCGTGATACACGCTTGGGCGATAATGTATCTTTGGATACATGACTGACGAGGCAGATTTTTTACCGTAGTAATTTGCAATTTCTTTGTGCGGTAGATCAGTTGCCATCCAAGGCTATAGAACCCGGTGGGGGTGAAGAAGAGGATCCATATCTTTCCCAAGGTTATTAGCAAGTAAGTGAATGTAATGGATTCGATTGGAATTCGAACTCGGCTCTCCGATTCCTCAATCCGAGCCGCTCTCCACTACGCCACTTACATATACAAGCCTTAAAAGTAAAGTGCAACAGCCTAAAATATATAAATTTTAATTTAAGAACAATTATGCTAAATATATCACACAACCGATAATAAGAAAAACGACTCTACACTATAATCGAATGTGTGAAGAGGCGATAATTGAAACAAACAAACGTGACAGGGTCTAATGAGATGAGCGCTACAAACACGTGAAGACGCGAGACTAGGAAAACCATCAAAGAAAACACATTCTATGCAAACGCAGAATCAGCATCAACACAGTTACAGACAAAATATGTCAGCGAGCTCGCACGCAATCACTAACACAAGCATTATCAACACATACAAACACACACAGAATTACTCTCTAAATACACACACACAGAATCACTCTCTAAATACACACACACAGAATCACTCTCTAAATACACACACACAGAATCACTCTCTAAATACACACACAGAATCACTCTCTAAATACACACACACAGAATCACTCTCTAAATACACACACACAGAATCACTCTCTAAATACACACACACAGAATCACTCTCCACACACACAGAATCACAAATACACACACAGAATCACCTCTAAATACACACACACAGAATCACTCTAAATACACACACACAGAATCACTCTCACACACACAGAATCACTTAAATACACACACACAGACAGAATCACTTTTAAAATAACACACACAGAATTTATGTAAATACACACACACAGAATCAAATTTCTAAATAAGCGAACACAGTCACTAAATACACACACACGCGCACGCACAATCACTATGTAAATACACACAAAAACTATCGACTCAGACAATTTTTTAAAATGATTTAAAAGCTATCTCACTAAGCTAAATTGTTCAAAACAGAAAACTATCTCTAAACTGTAACAACAACAAAATCAAAAAAATATCCTCTTAACGAATTTTCCTTAGTCTTCAACCAAACTTGCATATCTGTGATCATGGAACATAAAAAGACGAAAATTGATGTGCTTTTCCCCGGCCAGAAATCGAATTCCTATCTCTTAGTCTAATAAATACCTTTAGTTGTCAAGATACGACCAAAGAATCATATTTCACCGCAAGCATTGGATTACTTATCTAGTATGAAGCGAACCGAAAGAGAAACAGCCTCAAGCCCGTTTAAATCCCATTCATTACGTCTTATCAGCTTCGAAGCAGACCTGGGGAGGGCGCCTTTCGGAGAGCGATAGTGAAGAACGCATATTATTCAATAACCACCTTCGGAACAAACACCGTCGAGTTTTCGAAAGGTCATCAGGACGAGGGCCACATTGAAATATATGCAAGGCTGAATCATGGTCAGCTAATTTAGAAGGGATTTTTAATGCCTTCTCCGCAGTTCTTTAGCCAGGGTTATTCTTCTCCTGTATTGGTTGACCTGCTATCCCACGTAACAATACAGGATGTGGAATTAGTAAATACTAAACACTTCAGATACCTCAGCTGAATCAGCTACAATAAATTAAGTAGAGGAGAAAAAGAAATTGAATATTGAATAGGCCATTTCACCCAACAACGTAAATTGCTAAGAACCAAAACATCAACCGGAAAAATTGAGTCATGTTCTTTAAATAGCCTAGTTAGATCGAGACTTTCATATGGTTCCCATGTATGACGCCAAACCAGTTCAGAAATATCTAAACTGGGAAATGTATACAACCGCTTTTTAAGATTATTGGTGAATAAACGCTTTTGAGCGTGTAAAGCCTGTGGATTTCAGCAAAGGTCATCCCTCTTTGAACATTGTAGACAAGCGCTACAGAATCACAAACAAACAATAACAGAAAACACATCAATTGAGGACTACCAACAGCAGTAACAACTAAAATGGATAGCACATGTAACTGGAAAAGAAAAAAAATGACATAAGATGTTAAGATTCCACGCCACATCAAATAAAAAGTTAGGAAGGAAACCCCCATCAATACTGTAAAGAGCGATAACAGCCACAGTACTCGAGAAAGCAAGTTCATTAATTTCTACACTGTCAGCTGTATACGACCGTTTTCTCACATAAATGACCTTTGACATCACAGGAGCGCCACCATCAACAGCATCTGTACAGTCCCGTCTATGAATCTCACTGTGATTTGTTAGGGGGGTAACTTATTTATAATGACAGTCTGGTGGGGGGGGATCTCGAGGGTGGGGGAATCGTTTGAAAGTGCCTAAAAAACAGACCACAGGTTGACCCTAGATTTTTCAGTGAAATTGGGTACACGGAACACTTCGGAAACCAGGGACAGTTGTGCTTGATCGATGTCTCAAGTCATCGTGACCGAGGGGCGAGTAAATTGGTCTTGTTTAAACTGTTAATCAGGCCAGTTTATGCTCTCTCTCTCTCCCTCCCAGACACTGTAACTAATATATAACAATATAGTACAAGAGATAGTTTCGTCCAACACTACGAAAGCAAAAGATGAACCGGAAAAATTGAGTCATGTTCTTAAATCGCCTTGTCAGAGTGAGACTTTCATATGGATGTCATGTATGACACCAAACCAGCTCAGAAATCTCTAAACTGTACGATCTATACAACTGCTTTCTAAGATCAATGGCGAAAAAACGCTTTTGAGCTTGCAAAACCTGAGGCTCTCGGCAAAGATCCTCCCTCTTTGACCATTGTGACTGTCGCAACAGGATAAAAAAAATAAAGACCTGTACTAAACAACAGAAACCACATCATTTTAGGACTACCAACAGCAGCAACAACTAAAATGGATAGCACTTGAAACTCGGAGAGAACATAATGAAATAATCAAGATGTTAATATTCAACCCCACATAAAATAGACTATTCGGAAGGAGAGCCTCGTTAATAGTGGAAAGGTCGATAACAGCTACTGGACTTGAGGAACGTATTTTTACTAAAAAAGACAAAAACAAAAAAAAACCTGTTTTAAGAGAAACATTTTATAAATTTCAACTGAAGACCGTACTGGTCTGAAATGAAATTATTGACTGTAGTAACATAACATTTTTTTATGAACGAGGAACGTATTTTCACACTAACAGGAAAAGTGTTAAGAGTCGTAACCTTATTTTGTTTACTATTGTTTTTAATTATGGGTCCAGTAGTGATTTTTTTCCTTTATTATTCATCTCTCAAATATATATATATATATATATATATATATATATATTTAGCAGCAACAATAATAAATGATATTTTCATATATTTAATGCAAAATTTTTACTTTTTTTTGTCTTTTTTTTTTTTTTTTCATTCGTTTTTATTAGGCAAATATCTATACCATCTCAACGGCCAAGAGGACGTAATTCTCGAGATTATGGGAAAAGCATTTTGAGTCGATGTGTTTGTTTTGTTTATCTTTGACTATTGGTTCAGTATCGTCGATTTATTTCCCAATCATTTATCATTCAAACATTTTTAACTTTTTTCTCATAATTTTCTTCTTTTCTTCTTTATTGATTGTAGTATCGTAAAAAATTTTCAGATTAGTAAGAAATGCGTTTCGAGTCTGTTTTTTTAATATTGGTTCAGATCAGAATAGTTAAATTCTTCCACTATTAGTGCTTTTTCAAACATTTTTAGCAACAACAATAATAAAAAATATATTTAATTATAATTTTTATTTTTATTCCTATTTTATTCATTGATTCATTTCTATTATCGTCATTAAAATATTAAGTCAAAATGCTAGATTTTATAACGAACTGTTCACTCCGACATCCAACGTAAAATATATACAGTCGTTCCTTGTCCTAGTAGAGGGACTACGTGTCCCAGTGATCCCAAAAGCAAAAAATTCTGGTGGTTCAACTCCTGTAGGGTCATCCATGGCGGTAGCTGAACTCGACTAACACCCTAAGACCCACAACGACGTAGAGGCTGGCTTAACTAAGAAGGACCTCGACGTTTTTAATTTTATATAATTATTTATTTAAAAATATGATTTAATTAAATATGATTTTAAATAAATAATTATATTTATGCTCTACTTTTGTATCGAGCACTATTTTTTTTTAAAAATAATAACAAATATATTAAAGAACTTTGGATTATTTACCTAACGAGTTCTTGCCTATTTTCTATATATTTTTACATATACATATATATATGTGTGTGTGTGTGTGTAAAAATATATATATTTATATATGTATGTATATATGTATGAGGTTTGATAAAAATAGATTGGGAGTCGTGCTATAAAAAGAAAACTACAACATCTATCAATTCGGCATTTAATCTCCTTCGAAGTAGTCCACTTCTAAAGCCACGCATTTTATCCATCGTCATTCCCATTGATAGAACCATTACAGGAACTGCTTTTTGTGCTAGCGAGCAGCTACCTCTTAGTTTTCTTTTACATTTCATCGAGCATTTGAAATCTTGTTCCTTTCAAGTAGGATTTGATTTTTGGAAGGAAGAAAAAGTCCAAAGAGGCGAGAACTTAGAATGTAGTTTTTTGGCCGAAACTGCTGCACAAGCCCTGGTTACTGATTGAGTGTAGAATGTAGTCGTCTCAACACACCACGCTCTACATACCTTCCTTCCTAGTACTGCTATAAACAACAGAAATGAGCGAGAAAGTTATAAGTTAGGGTATATATGCGGCTATGCACATGGTCTTTCCATGCCAAGCAGCTTTACGCTGCCTACTTTAGATCTGTTGCCATAGCAACAGTACCAACACTTTTTGATTAGACTTCGTATATATTGAAATATAGCTTTTAAAAATATCTGTTTTTAAAGTCCTTATAATCATTATAATTTTTACTAGCATTTCTTTCGTCTTATTCCGTTTTTTTTTAATGTATGAGAAAACCTTTTCTCCTAATTGGCATTACTTAACGGTCGTAGAATGGCGAACTGTGAGTAAAAAAAAAACGAGTAAAGTACTAAACTACCACTAATAATAATAATTCAATTTTCCGTATCTTTAGAGAAACTAATAATTTCAATGTATTGAAATCTGTCCATTTGTAACGTATAAAACTATACATAAAAAAAAAACAGCACAAAGCAAGATACAGAAAGCAACTGGATACCCAATAATCGTATAAATTTCAAAGTTTAGGCAGAGACGTTAGAATAAAGAGTTGAAGTAGAATTTGGAAGGAACCGGAAATCCAACCCGAAACAGGAAACGAAAGGATAAACTTCTACTCTTGTTGAAAAGACGAGGAAGATGTATGAACCAGACGATAAGTGAACATTTACTTCTGCTGTGGAAGAATAAATACATAGCAAAAATTCCAGAGTTTAGGCGGAGATTTTAAAAGTATTGAGAAACGGAAACCCGATAAATTTTTCTCCGCCTAATCTCTTAAAATATATATATATATTATATATATATATATATATATATATATATTTGGGTGTGACATATATGCGTATGTGTGCATGAAAAAAACAGTGATATTAATTTAATAGAAGGATTAGATTTTAAAAGATAGAAGACGAGCAAGATTGAGTAAGCGTTCTTGAATATGTGGCTAAAATCAATTTAACGTTAGTAAAGCAGAGAGAAATGTTCTTTTTTAATTAAAATGCACAGGCGAATGGTTAGATCTATAAAAATAAGAAGCATACACGTTTTGAAGCTTACCGATGCCGTCAAGACCTGGGTTGTGGCCAGCTGAAAACAAGGGAGATAAGCAAAGTATATTTAGTTTAATTTATGATTGATTATCTTTTCCTGAATTTCTTTTAAGAGTATTTTTAATGGACATTGATTATTATTTAACTAATCGAAAGTGTTAAAATAAAAAAAAGTATAATTTACGTTGATGAAAAACTTCCTGGGGTCATCTGTTAGGGAAATGTTTCAAGGTTTTACGGTGTTTTATTGATTGTGCTCGCAGTAAGTTGAAGTACTTCCTCCAAAAGATTCAGGATAAATACAGAAATCAAAAAAATATGAACTATCTAAAACAAATATTTTCTTTCTATCTTTGATCGACATTGAAAGTCATTTTTGTCTGTGATAGTCACTGGCCATGAAAAATGATTTTATTACGAAAATAATAAATTAAAAAAAATTTTTTTTTTTAAATTAAAAAAAATCTCCTGTATCTTAAGTTAAAAAAAAAAAACTTGTCGGGGTTAGCTCTTCCCTAGTTCCATAATTATTCACTAGGAGTCTCTTCTCTACACCATAAATACTGGGCGATTTCTTGCCTCGTTCTTTTTTTTCATTTCAGCGAACACCACTACAATGTAAGCTCTTTTAGAAGATCCGCTTCTTCCCATTCCTGGGAGACGCCATGAACATTATACACACGTACGAACATTCACCAAAAAACAGACACAAATGCTGATACACACACAAATGTCAATGTCTATGTCCATTGTAAAATTGTGTTGTTTAATACATATACACACACATTATATATATATATATATATATATATATATAGGTCTTGATTGCTTTCAAACGTTTCGAAACTGTTGTGTGATTAACTCCTTGCGCCTGACATGAGTCTTTATGAAGTAATGCCTCGAATTCTTTGTCTTCAAATATTTTGGGTGCGCCAGAGAGTTCTTTATCTTCAACATCAAAATCGTTATATTTGATGCGTCTAAACCAAAGACGCATCAAGACGTTTCCGAAAGAGCGTGGTCACCGTAAGTCTCAAAAAGAATTTTGTGTGCTTCAGCTGCACATTTCTTTTGAATAAAGTAGTGCAGTAAAATTCCTCGCAAATACACTTTCTTTGGCATGAAATCAAAAAAAGGACATACACTGAATTTCAAGATTGCTTATAGTACTTCTTTATAGATGCGTATCATATGAAACTAATCGTCATCTGTTGGAAAACAGCGAGAACTTATTCAAGATGCTAACATTATATATATATATATATATATATATATATATATAAAGGTATGCTATATTTATGGGATAATGTGCTGAATATCAGAGATATAGTGTATGTAAATATAAAAGTGAATATTGAAATCAACACTCAGAGGCGACAGACTGTGTCATGTTATACGCTATCCTCAGGCCTCATGCGTAATGTTTTTCTCGACTATTTATATATACGGTTCAGTGATACATTGTGTGTAGTCTATTGCATTGTGGGTAGTCTATTCTAACGGTTATTTTGGAGGGAGTGGTAGGTTAATTATTTACTTTATTTGGATTCATTTACTTTTATTTGATTTATTTTTAAGTTTTCGATTTTTACGTCATGTAGTAAAAATTTGTTTTCTTGTCTGTATTACTTAAAATGTAATTTATATGCAATCGCTTTATCATAATAATGCATAGAAATGAATTCAAACAAATGAATCATTAAAGAAGACAGTCCTTCACAAGATCATTCAGACTGGCGCTACACAATCACGAAGCTTTACCAATGAGTAGCACAAAATAAAAAAACAATGATTCTACTAAAATATTCACTTTCCACAAATGCTTACATAAAAGATTAGGAAGGAAACTCCCATCAATACTAAAATGATTTGTTTTTTTTTACAGAAAACAATCAGAACGCGTACAATATCATAAAATCAACGGATTTGTGTTGGGACTTTTTAGGATAGCCGGAACAATATGTTTGGTCATATATATATATATATATTACGATAAACGTGCAATCAATTTACAAATTCATGAATTATTCACACAAAAACAAATGCAAAGGTTAATGATTTAATTGGCGAGAAATCCATCGTCGCAA
The DNA here is from genome assembly GCA_903632075.3 of Acanthosepion pharaonis. NCBI lineage: Eukaryota > Metazoa > Mollusca > Cephalopoda > Sepiida > Sepiidae > Acanthosepion > Acanthosepion pharaonis. The sequence continues at coordinate 701,667 of CAHIKZ030000063.1, read as the reverse complement.
ACCAATTCAAAATAATATACAAAACCTCGAATCCGTTATGAATGAAATGATCCTTGTTTCTATAAATTTCTGCCATATTAGTTCTTATTTTACTACAAGCTTTCCAATAGCATTTTCCGATACAACAATACATATATTTTCGTTGTCCTCTTATTACTAAGAGAAAAAACAAGAACAACATCTATTCTATACCTGAAGATGTCTGTAGGAACAGACGAAAGCTTGTAGTAAAAAATAAGAACTAATATGGCAGAAATTTATAGTAACAAGGATCATTTCATTCATAACGGATTCGGAGGTTTTTGTATATTATTTGAATTGTTTGACGATGGATTTCTCGCCAATTAAATCATTAACCTTTTGCATTTGTTTTTGTGTTAATAATTCATGAATATATATATATATATATATAGATAGATAGAGAGAGAGAGATATATACACAGTGTAACCCGGATATAAGAGAGTTGTCGGGGCCGGAGAAGTCTCTTATATCCGGGTTTGGTCTATTATATATAAATTAACACAGGCTCTAATTTGGGACCAGAGAAATATCTCTTATATCCGGGTTACACTGTGTGTGTGTGTATATATATATATATATATATATATATATATATATATGTGTGTGTGTGTGTGTTTATGTAGGTAAATAATCCAAGTGAATCCTAATAACATAAAATATTAAAACTGATCCACAAAGAGAGTTCAACGTGTTTATTATAACAGAGCATAAATAAATTACACATAAGAGAAATTCAAAAATACCCCCATATGAATAGCTATTTTGACCCCACAATAACTACCTTTCAGGATTTGTCAACAGCAAGCGGTATGTAAATAAGTTTTTTTTTCCTAATCCCTTGGTGTTGACAGATCCTGCAAGGTAGTTTTTGAGAGGTGAAATAGCTAAACATATGGGGTATTTTTTTAAATTTCTCTTATATGTAAATTACATATAAGATCATAATAAAAACATGTTGAAATTCTTACACAAAAGCATTTATGTTTCAATACTCTAATTGTATTTGGTATGTCTTGATGTCAATACAGTCACAAGTTTAATTTTAATTCTGACCTTATGTTCCCCTACTTTAACTTTCGTAAACTAATTTTCCGTAATATTTTAGTCCACTCTTCCGGGGATTTTAGCAATAGACTGCCGTTTTTCTCCTAAGCTTCATGTAATTAATTTATGCTCTAGTTGCAATGTTGTCATCATACGTGCGTGCGTGTGTGCAATGTCGTGGTTATTTTACCTTTTTTTGTCTCCTCACACTCTCCCTCGATCATTTTCTTTCTTTATACATTTTCGGTAGATGTGTTTTTTGATTAAATTGTGGCTTTCTTTATACAACTAAATATACATCAAGAGTACAAGAATTTAACCATTTTTTTTCACGCCAGCGGGTCATCTGACAAAAAAGTACTCAACAGATCACTGGAGAAATACTATTCAATAAATTAACAAAAGTTCAATTAACTTCTTTCGATTGACGGCTCATCAGGACCAGATATAACCGAACTTCCGTTGATTTATTGAATATATATAATTTAAATAAAACAGACCACTTTAAGGTTCCATGTAATAAATTATTTAAGGGCTGTGGTGAAATAATTTATTACATGGAACCTTAAAGTGGTCTGTTTTTATTTATATTATTTGCTCTGGATTTACATTGAGCTCTCCGGATTTTATCCTGCTTAGGTTTAGCCATACGGATTACCTAGTTTTTCATAAATTATATATATATATATATATATATATATATATATATATATGTGTGTGTGTGTGTGTGTATGTGTATTTAGGCAGCAATCCTTCTTTCATGCACATTTTCATTAGATTCGACAGACAAGGTGCTTTGATTGAGTACTTATACAATTTCTCATGCGATCTAATAATTTTTTTTCGGCTCATAAATTATATAAAAACTGTCCAATTGTTCGCTTTATCCGAGCGCTTTAGGCTATACATTTGGCCATTTTCAAGGTTGAATATTAAGTCTTAGTAAGAAATAAATTGTTGTATGTATTTATATAATGTTTTCGTTTTCAAAACACGCTCAAGATATTGTGTCCCTGTTCATTATTATTATTGTTCATTATTATTGAATGTTGTTTTTTGTTTTTATTCATAAGGCTTCCATTATTTTCAGCTTTTATTTCGCATGTACCGCTCCCTATTCGTAACATAACTGTTAACAACACAAATAAAATAATATATCATGCAAAAAAAAAAGGGTTAAAAATAATGGAAGCCTTACAAATGAAAAAAAACAAACACGGGTTAATAATATCAAGTATAAATATGGATACAATACCTTGACCATGTTTTGAAAATGAAAACTTTATAAAAATACATACAAAAATCTATTTCTTGTTAACAGTTAATAAATTACAACCTTGAAAATGGCTAAATGTGTAGCCGAAAGCGCGCGGATAAAATAACAATTAGACAATTTTTATATAATTTAATATCCGAAAAAAAAAAAAAAAAAAAAAAAAAAGTATTATATCATATAAGAAATTGTATAAATAAACTAAATCAAAGCACCTTCTCTGTCGAATTCAATGAAATGTGCATATATATATATATATATATATATATATATATATATATATATGTTGATCGAAATTTGGATTGGGTTCTTTTCTATTCTCGATCAATTCTACCATTTCTGTAAATCCTTTGCAATACGCTACTAATTAGAAAAAGATATTTATGTTATTTTTCGCTTTTAGAATTTGGTAATAAGAAACTCAAAATAAATATATATATATAAAAAAAAAAAAAAAAAAGAAAGAAATGACCAGAGTTCAATAAATTACTTACTACTTAAATTTAATCCCAGGCACAGTGACCACTCTTTACTTATAATTTTCTTGTCTTGATCAGTGTCACAATACTCAATAAAACTTTTGGCGCAACGGCGTGGCTTGACCAGCTTCTTGACCAACCGCTTCAGCGACCGGACCTCGCGGGATTTGAGAATATGATCTTTGTCCTTGTCTAATTGAGTAAATTTCCAATCTACAATTCGTTTCTGAGCTGCATTCAGCGAAGTTTTCGATTCTCCTGAAAGAAAGTAATTAGAAAGATATTACCGTAAATTGTGGCGTACAAAAAGAGAGATTTCAAGCCTAAAAAAAAATCCAAAATTAGAGGGGTGGCTTATATCGTAGGTATAAGATAAAAAACAAAACAAAAAAAAAAACAAAAAAAAAACGTGTTGTAAACAAGGGGGACATTACTCCTGACAATTAAGGTACACTACTTACCGTACATCCACAACCGACTGCCACAATACAGGGTGTCAAAAAAAAAAACAAAAAAAAAAAAAACTGATATCATTTTAAAAGCAATTATCTTGAAAACTACTAAGCCTAGCTCAATGAAATTCAACATTTTAGGTGTTGAACATCATTAGTTTATCATGGAATCGTTTTTATAAATGTTCAATATGTGAACCGCCTGTGACACGGCACAAGTCAAGTAGGTAGTTAAGCATTTGCCAGACACGTTGTAGCATGTCTCCGGTAACATTATCCAATGCGGAAGTGATTCTCTGCTTGAGTTCATTAATGCTAGCAGGAAGAGGCGGGATATAGACCAGTCCCGTCACATATCCCCATAAAAAGAATCTCACGGGGACATGTCCAGTGACTGTGGCGGCCATTTCATCAGAAAATTATCTTCATCTCCACAACGCCCGAACCATCTCTCTGGCGATAAGGTGAGATAAGCACGTACTGTCCTTTTCCGTTAAATATAAAATCTTGGTCTGTTTCTATACATTCTGTCAAAATTTGAGGTTATTTCAACAAGAATTGCGAATTTTTTACGACAACCTGTGTATGACGTTAAAACTTGTGTTTGTTAATATGCCTAATATGTTAAGAGAAAATAATGTAAAATAATAAAATAGTAACACAAATTCAATATTCTATTAAAGCTACAGTACACATCGCGTCCAACTGCTGATCCACTAAGTTTAAACACCGATCGAAGCGCCGTTTAACTCAGGCAACAACTAGGTATGTGACAGGTATATTTGTGGATAATGATTCGATAACTAGTCTGGCCATAACCTTGTTTTCCATGTTTCTTATGATCTGAATTAGGTCACCAGATTGTTTCATTTTAGTTGGGTTTATGGAGCCTAAGGATATAAAAAAATATAATCATAAAGCCATACTTTAAAGGAGGCGGAATAGCCATTATGGATACCGACAACTAGATTGAAAAATGAGAATACCTTTCAAACGATGATATCACTTAGAAAATAAAACCAACATGAAGAAATTAGTAAATACCGACATAAAAAGTCAACAAAAACGCCAAGAAACTGTTTAAAAATGAAAGCAAATTCTAGACTAGACTAATAGAATACCGTTCTACCACACACACACTAAACGGCTTGTAACCGGCATCAACAATACTCCTCACAAACTAGCTAAAGCAATTGCAAAACCCTAATTCCGTTCTTAGGCCCCATCAACCTAACACACATTAAGCACTCTGGTGACCTAATCCAGAGAATAAGATACAAACACAAACGCGGTTCTACAGAAGGATACTTAGAATACAATTAACCGAACATGTGAGCAATGGCGAAGTTTTGTATGTCTGCAGTGGTAGCATGTCAGGACGTTGTGGTTTATTTTGGTCGGGTCTGTTTTGTTTTACGGTATATCAACCTCAATGGGTTATTTAGGGCGGACAGCATTTTTATTGCTGGTAATATTTTTTCCAATTTTTTCAAACGTGTCGCTGCTAATATTTTTTTCAAAAAATATATTGCTGGTAATAAAACATATTTTTACAATTTCATAGTGTTTTTACCCAAGTTTGGGGGTTAACTATTTGCTCATAGAGGGGACCCTAACAGGTGCTAACACCCCTGGTCAAGGTGGAACTGGGAACACCAGCAATCATGAGGTGGTTCCACGCTTCTCAAAGCCTCCTGATCAGAGGCCTTGCTGTTGGATTTAGTTTATCGTCATACCAAGGATGGATGGACGTTGTGATTGAAATATTAATTTTTAATATTTGACTAGTATTTTTTTAAAATTCTTCCCATATGTCTTGCTTTGTTAGAAACAAAGAAAACGGTCGTGAATTTTTATGTAATATCAGTCTTCCTATATGGCGGCGAATGCTGGACAATCTCTTCATTGATAAAGAAGAAGCTTGAAGCAACAATGTTTTTCTGTAGAAGGATGCTGAGGATACCATGGACCGAATATGTGAGCAAAGACGAAGTTTTAGATAAAAAGGGAAACAAAAAGGAAACTTATACTTAACATCAGGAAGAGACAGTTGAAATTTCTACAGAAGGATGCTGAGGATACCATGGACAGAATATGGGAGCAACGACGAAGTTTTAGAGAAAATGGAAACAAAAAGGAAACTTATACTTAACATCAGGAAGAGACAGTTGAAATTTCTACAGAAGGATGCTGAGGATACCATGGACAGAATATGGGAGCAACGACGAAGTTTTAGAGAAAATGGAAACAAAAAGGAAACTTATACTTAACATCAGAAAGAGACAGTTGAAAATCCTGACGCTCATAACGAAAAAAGAGCGCTTGAAAAATGTGATGCTCTCACGGCAGATTGAAAGGAAGTGCGACAAAGGAAAACAATAGCAACCTAGCTAGCGAGTTTGATTAAATGGATGGAGGAACAAGGTTTAAGAGAGATAACAAAAAGACAATTTATTAAGAGCTACAGAGAAGAACCGGTAGCCAACGCCCTGAACAGACAATACGTAGAAGACGACGACAAATGAGAAGTAGACAGTGAACAGGAGTTATAAAAAAAAAAAAAAAAAAGCCTGATACAATCAGAACGATCTAAGATTTCTAGGAGACTTAAGGAGGAAAGAAGGCTTGGAGAATTTAACGCCCATGTGGTATACTGAAGATAAGAGAAGCAGGGATAAAAAAATACAAGTACCCTACTTTTGGGTGAATGGATGGAAAACCAAGAACAAAGATGTATGGCAAAGGGTCAAATATTACTTAGAACGTGGGTGATCATGGCTCTCCACATTTTCCATTCTCTTGGTGTTCTGAGATAATTTTTTAAACTAATTCACTCCAAACAAGGCGATAACGCCACTAAGACGCAAGGGGGCTACTGGGAGTGTAAAGAAAATGAAATCACTTTAGAAGGAATCGGAAGCCCAATCCTGAACAAGGGATAAACCTCTACACCAGTTCAAAAAACCGGTAGAGTGTGAACCAGTACATGGTACTTAAAATGAATATCTTGTCCTTAAGAGTACCAATTAATGTTTCTAAAATAAATAAAATCATGGGGAAAGGGGGTTCGGAGAATTTATTACTCACAAGGTATACTGAAGGCAAGAGAAGTAAGGGACTCAGCGAGTAACTGACTTAAAATATTTGAGTGAATAGATGGCAAAACAATGTCAAAGAATGGTGATAAGGGATCAGAAGTTACTTTGAACGACAAAATAAAGGAAGCTGTGGAGAGCCATGATGATCCAGGTTCTGAGAAGACATAGTATATCAAAGAAATACATTGGCCCAAAAAGTAACGATTAATGTTTTTAAATAAATAAAGATATAATGAGGAAAGAAGGCCTAGAGAATTTAACACTCCCAAAGCATACCAAATGCAAGCGAAGCAAGGAAGGAGGCAAGAAACCTACTTAAAATTCTTGAGTGAATAGATCACAAAACAAAGAGCGGCAATAAAGGATCAAAAGCTACTCTGAACAACAAACGTTGTGGAGAGCCATGTTCACCTACACCCTGAAAGGAAATGACACGTGAAAGAAGAATTTTAATAGCTGAGAACAAAAACACATACACACACATATATATATATATATATATATATATATATAGTGTATATTTAGGCAGCAATTCTTCATTAATGCATGTTTCATTCAATAATATAGACTAGTTTTGTCTGTTTATTTTAAGTAAGTTCCTTTCATATTGTCTGATAAGCTTAATCGCATTATCGTTGAAAGACGAAAGGAAAACACCATATTGATACATGTTTAAATCCAATCTAAGCTTTCGGCTTGCATAAGCCATTATCAAAGATGACAATTTCAATAAATCAAACAACACATGGACGAAACAACAATGATAGTCAGCCCTTGCTGCATGAAAAAATTCATATATATATATATATATATATATATATATATATATATATAGTTTTATGGTGTGCTATATATAGGGAAGTGCTCAATATCAGGGGAGAGCGTATGCAAATGTAAATATATGTATGTATGTATGTATATATATGTGTGTCTTATATATCACCAAATAAAGTAAATATATAAAAAGAAATTACATGGGTACTTTTAATCAATACTAACCTGTCGCTAAAGTGGTACCTTCAGTCGGCTTCGGGGTTTCTCTGTAGTATTCCGCTGCAAATTCACTGATCAGGTTTGAATTAAAGATTTCGCGGTCAGTCTTGGTACATCCTAAAATTAAAATATTAAAAAAAATTATGAAAAAAAAAATGCTTCTGAATGATATACTGTTCTACGAGTACGCTATTATCGAACTGAAGACACACGAACTCGACACTTACAGTAAACACTGATTTCGTTTCAATATCTAAAAATATTAAATACAAATAAGGGGTGTGTGGAATTAACAGATGCTGTGTACCCAGTGAGGATCTGACTTGTTACAGTGGCAATGGTCTTCAAGTGTAGCCTGCTAACTTTAAATTTACAGCGAAGCGCTCAAATATTTATTATGCTTATCATAATGTGGCACAAGATCATGGCCAAAGAGAGTCGAACGATTTTCTAAACTTAATTTTAACAATATCAAGTTTTGTACACTCAGTGAGAAACAAATTCATTACAGTTGAAATCTTCTACAAGAAATGGTTAGTGAGTATTGCGATATTTCTAATGTCGAAATCTGATTATTGTTGTTGTTGTTGTCTTTGATTTCTAGTGTCTAAAAAAAATACATAGATAAAGCCCTTCGTAAAGTGTGGGCTGTCATCGTGAGAACAGTTTTTTGTATTTCTTTAAGGCATGGGCTTCCAGGAATCCATTCAGTTAGTCTAGTGGAATCTTTTCCAACCAATCCGAGAGCTCCAACTACAACAGGGATAGTTGATATTCCCATGTGCCTCATTATTATTATTAAACTTGGCCCCCATGTCAAACATTGGTTGGGATTGCCGTACTTGAGCCCCAAAATAGCGTTTGTCATACACGAGCCGTAAATTCAGGTTTAACTTTAAGCCGAAAGTCGCGATTGTCGTGACTGAGCCCCAAAGTCGCGATTGTCATGATTGAACCCGAAGACAAGAATTGGGTTTTCAAGCATCGGATTTACACATAAAATTGCGAGTATCAATCAAGAAGGCGGTTTATTTTGCTGTTGGCCTTAGCTCTTTGAAGGGAATGGAGTCGTCGTATTTTAGCTTCCTAAACACAATGAAACGTTCTGATATTTACTAAGTAGCAAGTGTGCGGGTCACCCTGTAAGGATCGAATTCACTAAAGCGATAATGAAGCGCAAGACTAGTTTATTAAACATTACTCCACGGAGAGGCAGCAATAAATAAATTTCTAAGCTTTGTATTATTATATCATGGTGGGCATCTGTTGAGCATCCAGTGAGAATCGAACTCACTTGAGTTATGTTAATATCCACTACTCTGCGGTCAGGTCTCGCACATTAAGATATCAGTCAGTTATGTGCCATGCGTGATACACGCTTAGGCGATCATGTATCTTTCTTTTTTCATGCAGTAGGTTGCCATTTCTTTCAGCGGTAGACCAGTTGCCATCCAAGGCTATAGAATCCGGTCTGTCCTGCTATTTAACCATAGCTGGAAGGGGAAGAGGATTCATACCTTTCCCAAATGTATGTGCGCTTAAGTGAATATCAGTTATGTGTCATGCGTGTTACACGCTTAGGCGGTCATGTATTTTTCTTTTTTTCCTGCAGTGAGTTGTTATTTCTTTCTGCGGTAGACCAGTTGTCATCCAAGGCTATAGGTCTGTCCTACTATTTACCCATAGCTCGGGGGTGGTGGAGAAGAAGAGGATTCATTCCCAACTGTATTAGCATGTAAGTGAATATAATGGATTCGGCTGGAATTCGAACTCGGCTCTCCGATTCCTCTATCCGAGCCGCTATCCATTACTCCACCGTGCCCCAAGATATCATTAAGAAATTACACAAAATAAAAGAAAGGACAGAGGAAATGGTGGTAGAATTAAGAAAATCAAAGTACAATTAAGTACAGTAGGACCTCATTATACGCTGTAAGTAAGTTCGAAGACCGCGGATAGTAGAATTCGCAGAACTCAAGAAAAACTAGTAAACCAATTTCGTTAAGAACTTTTCTAGAAAAAATAAAATTAAAGAGTTAAAAATGTAAATACAGATGTTTTTTGGTTTTTTTAAATCATACACAATATTTATTTAATCGGCAATATTTTACGATATGTATGACTCCACTAGTATCCGGGTGTGCCAGGTGTTAGAATGACTATCTAATCCCTCTTATGTAACAGCTGCTCAGAGTCCTGGGTATGACGTTAAACTACATCCTGCAGCCAGGCCTCCGATGAAGAAGTCTTGAGGAGCGTAGAACCACCCCTGAATTGCTGTTGTTCCCAAGTCCATCTTGACCCAGAGTGGTAGCACCTGTTAGAGTCCCAGCTATTGACAATTAGTGAGCAACCGAACTGGGCTCAAAACACCATTATCATCTTCAAAAAGAAAAATGTATTCACAATAGTTACATTTCGGCATTAAATAACCCATAGAGATGTTGATATGCCGCTAAACAAAATCAACCAACCAGTAACTGCTCAGACAATAGATTCAATCTACAGTTTATGCAGAAAAATGACGTACAGTACATTTTATCTGGAGTTGACAGCATATAATTGCATTCAAAATATTTACATTTCGGCATTAAATGACCCATAGAGGTGTTGATATACTGCTAAACAAAAATCAAAATTTAAGAACTCTTTCAGGGCATTAATTTGTATAATAGGCTACAATTTCCTAAAAGCACTAAGAAAGTGTAAACTACATTTTTATATATATATATATATATATATATATATATATATATATATATATATATATATATATCTTTTATCCAGAAACTATGATTAGAAGACATTTCTTTTGCTTTCTGAAAGTGAGGGCATAATCTGGTGTGATGAAGCCTTTGAACAAGGTCAGCACATTCATACCCTCGGTCACAATGACTTGTGTCATGTATTCAGCCACTTCCAAACCGTGCCGTACGCTACCCAGATGAGTCAACATAATTACAAATCGACTGGGATGAGACTCTAGCAGATTTTACTATCTGCTCTAAGCCCACGGGATGACAGAAGAGGGACAAATCCTCCCACAATTTTTAATGCTCTGTCTCTTTAAAACGTAAATAATCATGGATATTCACATGTTTTTTTTTTTAACTTTTGCCATGACTTCTTCGGAAATATATTAGCATTTTCTGTTTTCTACCAGACATTCAAATTATATTGTGTTCGAAATATTTAGATTTCGGCATTAAATAAACCATAGATTTATTGACATACCCCTAAACAAAATCAACAATAAACTACATCCGACAGCAATTAAATAACCCATACGTGTTACAATATGTATGACTGTCCACTATGTATTTTATTATCTGATACATAACCCATAGAGGTGTTGATATGCCGCTAAACAAAATCAACAGGAAAGAACCCTCGGTCCCAATGTTCCCAGGTCCTTTTTTTCTTAAATTTCCTTAAATATTTTCGCGTTGCTTACATGCAACTTCTGTAGTATTCTCTTATTTAGATTACGAAATTAAATAGTTGAAAGCATGCAATTGCATTCAAAATATGTTGTTTTCAAAGCATTTATATTTCTTTTTAACATTAAATGAACCCATAGAGGTGTTGACATGCCGCTAAACAAAATCAACAATAAACCATATCCGGCAGTAATTATGTTAACCATAGAGGTGTTGGTATGCCGCTAAACAAAATTGCATTCAAAATATATTGTTTTCAAAATATTTAGATATTCGCATGACCCATAGAGGTGTTGGTATGTCGCTAAACAAAATTGCATTCAAAATATATGTATGACTGTCCACTATGATACCCTATTGTTTCGCACAGTGCTGGGGGTTGGTGAGAAAAACCGGACGCGTCATTTCCAAGGGCATTATTATTATTATTATTATTATTATTATCAACATCATTATTATCATCATTATTATCATTATCAGCAACATCATTATTATTATTATCATTATTATTGCTGCGAAAGTGTTATACCGGAACATACCTATTCTATTGTTAATAGACTCTCCCAGATATAATAAGTAGTAGTAGTAGTAGTCGCCTGGGGGCTCAGTGAGTTGAGTGAATCAGTCGATGTCGGACATTGAAGTATCAACCACCACAACTAGATTGCTGCGTCATTAACTATTATTTCAAGTTCCTAACGTTTTGTACGTCGAACCTAATTTAGTGAAATACAAGCCTCCACTGTGAAAACTACTCTACAACAGAAAGTGAGGATAATAGACTGGACAGGAATCTGAAATCGGTTAGTCGCTTCGTTTCTTCACATCAATATCCACCATCAGGAAAAATATATTTGATGTTCGCGGACAGCCTACTGCATAAATGAAAGGGACTGAATCGTTTCAATCGTCAAAGCAACAAAGTTGAAATGCTTTGAGCTTTACACCTCCGATCAGAATCAGATCACTCACACTCTGACGGCTTCAAGTATATTAAATCCGTTGATAGCAGTGAATGTTTGACAATTTCCTCACGGATGAAGAGTAGTCTTGAGCTAACAGAAACAAGTCCAAGAGGGCTGAATTGCTACGCAATATCAATGGCAGTAAATGCTAGACAATCGCACAGCAAATAGAGAGGCGACTGTGGCGGAAACAGAAACAAAAATTGAACAATTTCCTCACAAATGAATAGAAAACTGGCAAGAGAAGCGCAGAGGTACCATAGACAGAGCATGTAAACAATGCGGAAGATTTAAGGAAAATGTCGAGAAAAAAGGACGAATAATTTACAATTAGAAAGAATGAGATAAAATATCAATCCTTCTATTTGGCAGTAGATGTGGGAGGATTTCCCCAAAGATGAAGAAGAGACTTAAAGCGACAGAAACAGAGAAAAGTTTTGAATTGCTATGTAATATCAATCAACTTATATGGCAGTGAATGCTGGACATTTTCCTCACAGGTGAAGAAGAGACTTGAGGTAACAGAAACAAACAAAACAGTCCTGAACTGCTCTGTAATTTCAATCAACTTATATGGCAGTGAATGTTGGACATTTTCCTCACAGGTGAAGAGGAGACTTGAGGTAACAGAAACAAACAAAAGAGTCCTGAACTGCTCTGTAATTTCAATCAACTTATATGGCAGTGAATGCTGGACATTTTCCTCACAGGTGAAGAGGAGACTTGAGGTAACAGAAACAATGAAAAGTCCTGAACTGCTGTGAAATATAAATCCATATGGCAGTGAATACCGTAAATTTTCTCACAAAGTAAGAAAATTGGAGCAACAAAGATGTTGTTCTACAGATAAATGCTAGTAATACAATGGAGTGAACAACAACGAAGTTTTAAGTTATTTTTTTTTTAAGAAAAGAGTGCTAAATTGCTATGTAATATCAATCCTCCTATATAGCAGTGTATGCTGGTCAATTTCCTCACAGATGAAGAGAACAGTTGAGACAACAACTACAAAGAAAAGATTTCTGAACTTCTATGTAACATCAATCCTCCTATATGGCAGTGAATTCTGGACAAGTTCCTTAGAGTTGAAGAGACTTGATAAAACAGAAATGTGGTTCTACAGAACGATACTGAGAATACTATGGACGGAACATGTAAGCAACGAGGAAGTTTTAAGGAAAAATGCAAACAAAAAGGACAGAATCAGAAAGTGACAGTTGAAATCACTAGTACGCATATAATGAGGAAAGAAAGCTTGGAGAATTTGACACTCACAGGGTATATTTAAAACAAGATGAACGGAAGGAAGCCGTGGGTAACCTACATGGCAAGCTTATGTACACTGATGGCAGAACAGAGATTAGGATGGACAGTAAGGCGACAAATATTGCTATGAAGGGCAAAGTTCTCAAGAGATATGACAAGTAAAAAGGTGTGCTTATTATTTGTAATCAATGTTTCATTTAGCCACGATCTTTTCTGCACCACAAAAATGATTAATAATTCAAAATGCTTCATTGAACAAAGATAAAAACTGCAGGCCATTTTATGAGTAATATAACATTCATTGTTAAATGATTTCACTATTGAAATTCATTGTGCGTGTCAATAATAAATCATTTCTTTCATTTTATCCAGTTAACGCATTTTGAGCCACCGCTGTGATAACCGCTTCCTTCCACATCATAATTGTGGTCCAAAGTGACATTCAAAACAGAATAGTGCAATGGCTTGCCAGTTCCTTTTGCACCAGGGAAGTTGAGGTTACCCTGTCCCTTCTCTCAGAGGTGGTTTTGTATTTTTTAGAAGTTATCTTCTTCTAGCCTTTGCCTAAAGAGGCAGGACCGACAAGGCAGTAGGTGGTTTGAATTCAAAGTTTTCTTCTCCTAGACTAATATGTAGGACCCAGTCTGTCCTGCTATTTTACCCATAGCTTGGGGAGAGAAGAGGAACTCAGCTTCCAGATTCCTCAATCTGAGCCACTAATCATTACTCCACCTTTAAAAAAATAATAATAATAATAAACAAAACTTTTCAGAAAATCAACTGTCCACACCCAATTGCTTTCTTAACCTCCAGCTTCTAACCCCTAGATATCAACATTTTCTGTCCAGGTGTAACAAAGATAATGAGTAAATATCAATGGTTGAATAAATAAAGAGATTTTCTCAGCATTACGGGGAGAATGAGAACTTTGAAATCTCTCCAAGTTTGGGTGGGGGAGAGCTGGATTCATACCTTTCCCAGCGTAAGTGAATATAATAAACTCGGCTGGAATTCGAACTCGGCTCTCCCGACTCCTCAATCTGCGCCTGCTTTAAATTTTAACAAACTTTAAATGACATTCTCACCAAGTTAGTTGAGTATTTTTTTCTGTTCTTCTTAAAACATGATATTAGTCTCAGAGGTGGATTTGTTTTTGAAGTTACCTTCTTTTAGATTTTTGCCTAAAAAGGCAGGACCTACATGGCAAAAAGTGTTATGAATTCAGTGTTTCCTTCTAGATTGATTGCCATCCAAGACAATAGGACCAATTCTGTCCAGCTATTTACAGACAGCTGCAGAAGCGGAATAGATGGATTCATTCCTTTATCAAGGTAAATAAATGTAATGAACTCGACTGGAATTCGAACTCGACTTTCAGATTTTTCATTCCGAGTATTACACCAGCACGCTTCCCAACAAAAAAAAAAACTGTTTTGGTCTAATACATTTTAAAACTGTTTTTCTTTACTTAAATATAGCTTTAAAATATTTTCAAATTTTCCCAAGTCACTGTATTCGATAATAATATGAAGAAGTCTCACTCTTTCCCAAAATTTCAAATATCAGAATTCACTTTTCTATTTTTTAACTGTTTCTTTGAAAACTGTTCACTGCCCGCTCTTATAAGAAACAAGTTTTTTTATATTCTAAATTAAATTCGACTTCAACTCGATAATTCTAAACACCTCCGCCTAAACGCTGAATTTTTTTATTATTTATTATTTCCCACAATAGGAGTAGATAGGTTCGCCTATCGTCCGGTTCAGAATTCTTCCCGGTCTTTGGATCAAGAGTAGAAGTTTATTCCTGGTTTTCCCTCTTTAGGATTGGATTTCTGGTTTCCTCTAAAGTCTATTCCTTTACTTTAACTTCCACTTCCTTGCGTTTCAGTGGCTTTATCACCTTGCTTGTGATGAATTGATTAAAAAAATGTATTTATATTATTTACATTGTTTGGACTGATATTCTCATCTTTATTGCCATATTCACAACGTTTCGACCGTTGTACGCTCCGGCGTCCTTCAGGTGATTGAAATTTCGAACTGAACCCCTTATTTCATCCACCAGTGTAGATTGTTCATGCCTCTTCTGGATGTCAGACATTATCTCCCAATGACTCATTAACTGATGTCCTCAATGACACAACGGCCCAGAGGATAAAAGCGTTGGCTGGATCCAGTGACTGTACCCAAAGAACTGTGAGTTCAATTCCTGAATACTGCAGTGGTGAACAAAAAATTGGAGAGTTGAGTTAAAGGGAGATAACTGTGACATCCGGAAGGGGCATGGCACGTGGAACTAGAAGAATCTACCCCGGTGGGCGAAATAAAGGTTTCAGTTCGAAATTCCAATCACCTGAAGGAGGACGGGGCATACAACGGCCAAAATGTCGTGAACATTGCAATAAAGATGGGGACAACAGTCCGAATAGTCTAAATAGTTACAATACTTCAACTCGGAAATATAGACAGATAAAAAAAAAAGTGTATCGTGTATGTCGGTCACGAGATTTAGCGGATGTTCGTAGCTGACACTATGAGTACATTCATAGTTGTTGCTGAAAAGTTCTCAGCCCAACCTGCTCCCACAAAACCTTGACGAAATATCAGGATAATATTTTGTTTTAAGGTGGGGAAGAGGTTCTCTATGTCAGGTTGATAACTTTTCAAGAAGCCTCTCCTCGTATCCTTATATATATATGTGGTTATCTTGCGTCTAAGTTTCCTCGCAAATATTTTCGTTTCAAAGAGAAGATAAGAGACAGCTGGTTCTTTGTAAATGGTCGTGGTCGAAATGTTAAACCCTAAATATTTTTGGCTAGTCTTTCTCCGTGTCAGTTTTGCTTTCCTCCAAAAATCTGCAGGTCGAATACTTTACTTAAATAAAATAAAATTCACCCCAAGAAAGGCAGTAAAGCCACTAAAACGCAAGAGGTTACTGGATTTGAGAGAATTAGAAAGCAGAAACATTATGAAGGAGCGAGAACAATAGAAGTGTAATCAGGAAGAGAGTAGATAGCGATTGACATTGCATTTAAATTTGGGTGTATTGTTCAATATCGAAGGCAGAGGTCTTACAAATATAGACACTGTGGACATAAGAATCGACATTGCATGGCGACTGGCAGGTTATATTCTGAAGGGGTCTTGCAGTATCGATTCTTATGTCCATGCTCTCTGTATCTATAAATGAGCTATCTGTGATATTGAGGGTTCTTCTTCTGTTAGTATGACAAACAAACATATATATATATATATATATATATCAAATCCTTAAGTGGAAAGCATAATCCAAGTGGGTTTTTTTAATATAAAATATTAAAAAGGTATATCCGTAGAGAGCAAAATGTATAGACAAAATATAATATACATCAAGGAATAGCACAACACATCACGAAAATACGGTAATAGATCATGATTTATTTCGATCCGTAAGTCTCATTAGACCGAATATATATATATATATATATATATATATATATATATATATATATATATATATATATGTGTGTGTGTGTGTGTGTGTGTTCTATTACCGGATATGCCTTTTGAACATTTCATATTAAAAAGAACCACTTACGGATTATTATTATTATTATATATATATATATATATATATATATATATGAGAGAGAAAGAACCTTCAATATTAGAGATATAGCTCGTTCATAGATACAGAGAGCGTAGACATAGGAATATATATATATATATAATATATATATATTATATATATACACACACACACACGAGTGTGTATTAATTTTTTTTAATTTCATTAATATATACATATATTAATTAATTTTACACCGAGCAAGGCAGTAATGCCACTAAAACAAAAGGAATGACTGCGTGTGAAAGAATTAGAAAACAGAAACATTAACAAGCAAGAACAATAAATTAGTAATCAAGAAGACAATAGATAACGATTGACATCTCATTTAAACATTTGAAGATTAAAGTTGGCTGAAAGCCATGAAGACGGAAGAGATGATCCACAAACGAGAAATGAGAGAAAATAAACTGCCGATATAAACTTACCATTTCATCTCGTCAATTCTATTGTAAACTGATGAAACCTTGCTGCCAGTCAAGTACTTCGCTTAAATTCATAAAATGTAGGTACCATTCCGTAGAACTCATCTGAATAGTTACCATGAAAGTACTTATAGTATAGGCACAGGGACGCAATTCTACGGCGCTGGAAAAGTACCGGAAGCAATAATATTACTGATTCTTCTTTGGATCTTATCAAAGAGCCCAAGATAATAGCAGAGGCACCGGACCATATGTGGCAGCAATATTCTAAGCATGGATGAATGGTAGACTTATAGATATGTAAGAGATTGTGGAGAGAGAAATTGTCTAGTTCGACACAGTGAACCAACTTTCTTGATGTAGCAATGGAGTCAGTTTAGTCTTTCCACTTCATGTCAGCGGAGAAAGTTAGCTCGAGAAGGCGCACATAGTCACTTTCCTGTAGGTTAGTATCGGGCATGCTAAGGGAACGCAGAAAGGGGTCTATCAGATGATTGAATGTAACGTTGGAATAGGCAGATAGGCGCCGAGTAGGCTTGTACTTGTATCCGGTACCACTTTTGTGTACAACGACTATAGCAATTCGATTACAATTTTTCTGCAGCCTTACATATTGCACTGTTTAAATCCGCTGGTCAGAATGTAGAATGCAAAAAAAAATTTAGTCATTTTTTTTCTGTTCAGATTGGACGGGATTTTTATCCCCCCCCCATTAACGTGATAGCATATGATGTGAATGTGTTTTTGTTAATATTATACGAGTCCATTTAAAAACATATATTCTAAAAAAAAAAAAAAAAAAAAAAAAAAAATTGCAAAGCGTTATCATTTAGTCTCGAGTAGAAGAGTATATTTCGGTCGGCCTCACACACAGACAAAAAAAAACTGTACACGCTTACTCCAACATTACTCTGTTATCTTATATGTTATTTCTCTTCAGATGATCTTAGTTCTCCACAGACGGAAGACTTGTTCTTAATTAGCACACTATTACACAGCCGCCAGTAGTCATGACAACCAAACTTGTTAGAGGTTGTACGTTACTTCATTTTGTCAGCAAAGTCTTAGCCTTTTTGAGGACACATTTACAATTATTACGAGCAGTCACAAAAAAAGTGTCTGCTGTGTTCGGAACTGTCACGCTGGTACAGCCGGAAAAAAGGATTCCTCTGAGTTATAGCGGCTGAACCAAATAAAAAATTATGGTTTCATCCAGCAATCAACTTTAACACAAGAAACCACCTCTGTGGCACAATTCTCAATTAGAGAGTTAAGGATATCAATTCACAGGACGTCTCGAATAAAGTTAAATGATTCCCAATCAGTACCCTGGTAACAGAAAGTAGTCTTGTGAATAGATGACACAAAATAAATATTAACGGATACTACAGCGTGATTCGAATTACTAAGAGGACAGGGTTGTGATACTCAACAAGAGCAAGGAGAGGAGGTCAGGAAGAAATCAAGTAAAGAAGAATTATTAGGTAAATGAATAAAACGGAAAAATTGAAAGCCTGAATACCGGTAACATCAGGGTTACAGAATAAGAAGTAAAATTTATGAGGATATGTGGGGAAGACTACGGTTAACCCTAGAGTCGAACAGGTTAAGATTGTATTGATCGAGGAAGCATCCTCTTGGGAGACGGTTCCATAAAGTAGCGATTCGTGGATTTTGAGTGGAATTTACATCTCACCAATGCGTAAGGAATGAGGTTGGTTTACGACAATGTGAAATGGTGGAACTAAGAAATGTAGTTTGTTTCCATGGGAAAAGCTATGTAGAGAGTATCGAGAGGCTTGCAACGTTTCGTCTGTGGGGAAAGAGGATGTAGCGGTGGAAAATAATTCATCACCTACAAGACTGCATAGACGCTTGTGGACTGTAGAGAATGGAAAGTGAAGACGGGTTTTTTTTTTATCTTCATTTTCTTCAATATAATCCTTTACTTATCTTTTTACTCCCTATAAGCCCTTGCGTCCTCATGGCATTATTACCTTACTTGGGGTAAAATTATACACACACACATACACAAAGTCCTGATTCGGAACTGTAGAAAATTGTAATAGATTTAAGTACTGTCACTGAAAACTCATTTTTTTGTACAAAGGTCGTCTCACAGAAATTAACTTAATTTTTGTATTTTTCCGGCTCCGGTTATTTGAATCTTTCTATTCATATATCCTAACCAATCAGAGACGTCGAACGAGACGAGGGGTATTCTTTAAATTGGCAGACGTTAAAATATCTTAAAATGAAATTATGGAAGCTCAACTTTAGGATATGTTCAACAATATTTTTCTTCCTTAAAAGAAATATTGAAAAATATATATCCACCAATAAACTGGCGATTAATAAATCTAAATTTTAGATTCATCGGACAGTACCTTGTTATAAATATGATCAGGAACCAGTCTTTCAGATAATCTTGACCAGGGATTTGTTCAATAAATCGGTTTGGTTTAATTTTGTTTTACGGCATATCAACCTCAATGGGTTATTTAATGCCGACAATATTTTTAGGATAGATTCGTATGAATAGAATATGTATTCTTTGGTTTAGATTGGTTTGGTTTATTTTGTTTTACGGCATATCAACCTCAATGGGTTATTTAATGCCGACAAAATTTTTTATTGCTGGTAATATTTTGTTTTGTCAAAAATCTTTTTCTGGTAATATTTTTCCTTCAAAATTGTATTGCTGGTAATAGTTAACTATTTGGCCATAGCTGGGACCCTAACAGGTGCTACCACCCCGGGTCAGGATGGACCTGGGAACACGAGCAATTAAGAGATGGTTCCACGCTCCTCAAAACCTCCTGATCAGAGGCCTTGCTACTGGACTTAGTTTATCGTCTTACTCAGGACGCGGATGTAGTTTAACGTCTTACCCAGGACGGTTTCAATCATTTGTCACCCAAACGAAACTGGAATTGTAACTATTACTGATATAGTTCGCTTATTTATTTAAAATACAAAATAATACTTAGCTTTTGTTTGTTTACATGCGCCAACAGTCGAAATATAACTTCCTGCCTTCTTTTATCCACATCCTTTTCAGGAGTATTTATTTCGCTTCCTTGGTATGTAAAAGAGTCGATAGATTTTATTGATTCATTCACCCGAGACAGTTTGTATTGAGAAATTATTATATGACGATTTATACATTATTTTAGTAAATCATTTTTATTTCCGCGCTCATCTTGGATATTTGAACCCTTGCACACATGGACAAGAATTAGCCTGTCCGGCAACCATCATCGAAACGGTTTAATGTAGACGTCTCTTACTTCGATAGCTTTATGTCTCGCACTTCCTGTCTGTAAAACTCCCTTCCTCTTACTTGCTTCTCTGATAGATATAACCTCCAACTATTCAAATGCAGTGTCAATCGACATTTTCAGATGTTTTGATCTATTCCCCGTCCTTCTCTTTGTCCTCTTTCACGCCTCTTTACTCTTGTTCCCACTCTCTGTAACCCCTTGCATGCTAGTGACACTCCCGCCTTGCTTAGGGTGAAAAGCTTTATATATCATTCGCAGACAGTACTGTTTCGCTGTATCACAGATCCTCAGTGCGACTAAACGTCAGAAAGCCTCATACCCGGATCGAAACCCGACCAAATTGATGTCAGTCAGAGTTTCTACCCCTAAGCCATCAGCACTCGGCGGAGAGAAACTGCTAATTCTAACGTATTGTTTTTACGAATGCAAACAAAAACCAGTCAGCCAGAGTGCTTGTGGTGATTTTACCAAAGAGCTTTGCGTTTTAGAGTAGGCGGCTGCTGTTTGTAGAATTTGGCTGTCTCTCAAGAGTGCTCAACTGAAATAGATTATCAAGAGCTTAATATATATATATATATATATATATATATATATATATCTCCAACTATAGAATTGGTATATACGGAATAAATTCCAATAACTAAAAAATACTACTCTTAAAAGAGTGCTCAATACAGAGTAGAGTAATATAATTATTTATTCGAAAATTATAAAATAAATATGTTATAAAATGACTACAAAAATAGCCATTTTGTTTCAACACTTCTGGTGTCTTATCAGGTGATGGTGTTGAATATTAAATGTAGATTCTATATTCAACATCATCACTTGATAATACACAAATGTTGAAACAAAATGGCTATTTATGTTATAATTTTCGAATAAATAATTCATATATATATATATATATATATATATATATATATATATATATATAAGACGTAAAACAAAGTCAAGGGAAGGTGCAACTAGCGTCTCACCGATATTATTTAATATAGCGAGTGCCATCAGCCAGCCTGATGAAAGTATCGTTAATATTTTTTATGCAACTGTTCACACAATGCAATGTTCCAGAGCCGCTCAAGCTAGAGGCTTACTAAATTAGGCTGGTTTATGGACATTAGAGGTGGGTAAGAATTATAGATTATGAGGACATGTAGAATAGATTACGGTTGGCTCTTGACTTGAACAGGTTAAAATCGAAGCGGTTGAGGAAGAAGCTTCATGGAAGTCTATTTCACAAACCAGCGGCGCTTGGAAAGAAGTAGTGCCGGCAGAAAATCCTTCTTAACAATGTAATGCGAAAGAAATGGGAGATGCCCCACCCCGGGCACATGGTCTCTATTAATCATCTGAGAAACTCTTCTGCCATCCATCAGCGTGACAGTTGTGCCTTCTCGGGTTGAGTATGAAGTGAAAGATTAGACGGAATCCAGTTCTAGGTCAACTGCTAAGAAAGTTGGTTAACTGTGTGTGTTTTTATGCTTCTTGATTCCTTGGGGAACTTAAGGCCGCAATAACACCTCTCCAACGGACGCGGTTCCGGGTGATCCTCTTCAGATCGGCCCCGTGTCGTTCCGGCTGCCTTCATCTCTGTGTCAACACTTCTGCACCAAGTCTGTTTTGGTCGACCCACCATTCACGTCAAAGGCCTGCCGGATGACACTAGAAGCAGGCTTGCAGAGTGTGTGGCCAATCTATCCCCATTTCCGCTTCTTGGTGTCAATCTTGATTGAGGCTTGTCTGATCCTGTCCCACTTGGTCCTTAGAGACGACTTCCGGTCACCTGATATTGAGGATGTTCTTGCGATATCAGTTGGTAAATGTCTGAAGTTTGTGGGTGTTGGTCTTGGTTACCTGACAGGTAAAGTAGGAACGTCTTGACGTTGGTGTTGAAGATCCGGATTTTGTTGCAAATCTCCAGATTAGCCACCGTGTCTGGCTTTGTTGATTCGGCACTTAGACAATTTTCTCTCCAGAATTTATTTTATATATCTATAAGTCAACCATTCACCCATGCTTAGAATATTACGGCCACATATGGCCAGGTGCAGCAGCTATATACTTAGAGATTTTTGATAAAATCCAAAGATTAATCAGCATTATTATTGGTCTTCATCTGGGGCTCGGCTTCATTCGCTTTCCCACCAATGTAATATTGTTTGCGTCTTAGTGGATTTACTGCCTTTCTTGGGGTAAATTGGATTGAAAATAAAATTCCGTTTCTTAGCTTCAAAGGTTTGAACTGATGAAACTAAGAAATGGAGATGGCCAAAACATTTTCCATACAATTAGCGATAGAGTAGCGAGGGCCTTGCGACGATGAGTTTGGGGGACTGCCTTCAGTGGCTCTTGAGCCTTGTATTTTGTAAACATTATATATATATATATATATATATATATGTGTGTGTGATAACGATATATAATTTTGTATATATCAAAAACAATTGGGTGGGGAAATGTCTGACAAAGAGGGAAAGTTTTCGTGTGACACATTTCGTCCTTTAGTCTTAGACGAATTAAGTTCTAAAGAACAAAATGCGTCACGCAAAACTTTTACAGATTATATATATATATATATATGCCTTCGTCGGTCAGGGTTGACGATGGTTGGAATCCTAGTTGTCTGCTTCACTGGAGCATCGACTATATAAAATATAAAAACCGTTTTCCATGTAAAATTTGGATCTTTTCCCCTTCTCTTAGTAGCAGGGTTGCTTTCTTTTGTCTTCCTTTGTATCTGCATAATTTAGATATACTCCTCTCCTTTTTTTCTTTTCCTTCTGTTTTATAGTAGGGTTGATTTCTTATGCCTTTCCTTTTTTCCTCTCTCTTTTTTTTTTTTTAATTAATTTCTTATTTTCTTTCATATTCTTTTCGTTCTTTTACATTTGGATCTCTCTCTCTCTCTCTATATATATATATATATATATATATAATGAAATGGACAAAGTCCGACAATTATTTTAAGACACAAAAAGAATGTATAAACAAAAATGACATATATATATATATATAATACGTAAGTGGACATTGAAGTCAACACTTAGAGGCGACAGACTGTTTCATGCTAGACGCAATGGTCAGGCCTGACGATTGCGTCTAGCATGAAAATTTCTTCATATATAACTAGGTTAAATAGGTACCTTGAGGCGATGTAATGGTTAGCAAGCTTGTCTCGCTAGAACCATTACTGAGTTCGATTCTCACTGGGTGCCCCCTAATTTCGGCCTTGCGTCACATCTAAGCTGCGCTTGGAAAACCAAAATTACTAGCTTAAAAGCCGACTTAATTGGCGGCATTTCAGCTCGCTCCTGTGGAAAGTTGTTGATTGATCCTTCATTACAATAGGTAGGAGGAAGTAGATGAGATAGACAACAATAAACTACAGAAGAACTCAAAATTGATCGCTCTATTTAAGTATTGCATTAATATTTAAGCTTACCTTTTAAATGTTCAACAATAATTCTTCTGCCATCACTTATTTTAAAGACAATTTGATGTACGTAGGTCCTTACTTTCCGCACAAATAATTATTTTTATTTTATATGTGACTTTCGCAATAAATTTCGATTATTCCCAATTTATAAAAACTGTTATTGTACAAAAAATTCGTCGCAAAAGAAAAAAGAAAAAGAAAAGAGAAAAGAAAAAAAATCACACCAAAAAGAATCGCAATAATAAATGGGAATTCAAAATTTCAGGATTGCGGGTATGGCTCCGGCCTGGAATATTTTTAATTTACTCACCGAGTCGACCTGATTCAAGAGATACTGACATCGCATTTATTATATATATATATATATATATATATATATATATATATATATATATATATATGACACTTTTTTGCCAAGCCAAGGTTTTAGCTTAAATAAAAAAACAAATACAAGTTCGAAGTAAGAAGTGCCAACATAGGTCGGCAATGGAGCTGTTGATTCCCTCCCGGCAAGGCCCACGCCCACATGTCCGATTCCATTATCTAAGCTCACACCTTGGTAGATTTGACAGAAGGTCGTAACGGATATATTTTAAAAAAAAATAAATAAATAAACAAACAAACAAACATAGCCGTCATCGCCGAAAAAGGTCAATAGTAATATAACAAAACTAAAGGTTGAAATTTAAAAACTCCATATCTCTAAGTCTACTATTCGACCATGCTTAGAATATTGCTATCATATACAGTACGGTGCCCCTGCAATTTATCTTGAGCACCTCGATAAAATCCAAAGAATCAACAATATCTAGTAACTCAGCTTCGGGCACAATCCAACAGCTGTAAAGTGACCTCCCCGTTGACTCGTTAAATAGTCAATGAAATAACGTATAAACAGAAACTATATTAAAATAATTGTCGGACTTAGTTCATTTTATAATATATTAGGTCGTTTGTTTGCGTTAAGATACGCTCCGAGCAGATATGAGAGTTCGAGAGAAATAAGGGAAATTTGTTGTTTAAAAACAGTAATTTGACTTTGCTAGCCAGACGCTTCTTCTGTAGCTAAATGACGGTTCCGTGTAGGATACAAGTTCGATTCCTGTCAGAGAAGACATATTTTCTATGAAATTTCTCGGACATTGAGGCCGGTAAATGTAGTCAATGCTGTTTATTATAAACAGAGCATTTACTTAGATATTTGTATCTATAAAAATGACCTATAAAGAGAAAATATATTAAATTGTCGGACTTCATTCATTCGTTCATTATATATATATATAATACGCACACACACAACATCAGTCGGGTTTCGACCCCGGCTTGGGGTAATCGGATGTCTAGCCACACTGACGAGCTGTGAAACCGAAAAAATCTTTGAATGACTATATATATATATATATATATATATATATATTTTCTTATTTCCGGTTCCTTCTAAAATCTACTCCCACACTATACTCTCTGAACTCTGAAAATTCATCAAATTTTGACCTCTATTTTTTCCTGCATAACCCCCAAAATTTCACTTTTTGCCCCTTCTTATGCTAATACAATACCACACGATACCCCTCTACCCTGGAGTGATACCCGTTTACTTTGAATCCTTCCACGATACCCGTTTACTTTGAATCCTTCCACGATACCCGTTTACTTTGAATCCTTCCACGATACCCGTTTACTTTGTCCTTCCACTTTTTACTTGAATCCTTCCACGATACCCGTTTACTTTGAATCCTTCCACGATACCCGTTTACTTTGAATCCTTCCACGATACCCGTTTACTTTGAATCCTTCCACGATACCCGTTTACTTTGAATCCTTCCACGATACCCGTTTACTTTGAATCCTTCCACGATACCCGTTTACTTTGAATCCTTCCACGATACCCGTTTACTTTGAATCCTTCCACGATACCCGTTTACTTTGAATCCTTCCACGATACCCGTTTACTTTGAATCCTTCCACGATACCCGTTTACTTTGAATCCTTCCACGATACCCGTTTACTTTGAATCCTTCCACGATACCCGTTTACTTTGAATCCTTCCACGATACCCGTTTACTTTGAATCCTTCCACGATACCCGTTTACTTTTGAATCCTTCCACGATACCCGTTTACTTTTGAATCCTTCCACGATACCCGTTTACTTTGAATCCTTCCACGATACCCGATACCCGTTTACTTTGAATCCTTCCGACAAAAAAAAAAAAAAAAAAAACTAAAAATAGGGCATGGCTGATGATCATCTAAACTTTGCTAGTGGATCCTTACAACTGAATAGCCAGTTCGATCCTCACCATGTGCCATATGTGAAATTCCCTGTTAAATAAACCAACCAATTTAGATGTAAATTATCCATTACATCACACGCACCTGGTATTCACGAGCGATTGCCCATCTCGATACTGTCCAGGTTCGATATTGCTTAACTTTCGTGATCAGATGAGAAGTCCGGTTGACATAAAAATCAACCCACAGTTGGTGTTGGGTTAATGGCTAGCAAGGCTGGTCTGGCTGACTATTTCTGGTGAACAGTGTTTGATCCTCACTGGGTAACCCATGCAAGATTTTACATGAAACAACCCAACAAGGATTAATCTGTCATAAAATCGACTAAAAAAGACGTCAGAAGAAAATGCAAAGCAACAAATATATATGTTTAATCACTTCACCCCAAGTAAGGCGAATTCGTTAGATTCACTTACGCACGAATACGATTAAGAAATGTATGGATCCATCTCTTCTCCTTCCTCACTATGGGTTAAATAGCAGGTCAGGTTCTTTAGCCATGTTTAATTTTATGAAATTTTTATTGCTGGTAATATTATTTTTTCAAAAATGAATTGCTGGTAATGTTTTCCTTCAAAGAATCTATTTTGGCGAATATTTTTTTCCTTCAAAGAATCTATTTTGGCGAATATTTTTTTCCTTCAAAGAATCTATTTTGGCGAATATTTTTTTCCTTCAAAGAATCTATTTTGGCGAATATTTTTTTCCTTCAAAGAATCTATTTTGGCGAATATTTTTTTCCTTCAAAGAATCTATTTTGGCGAATATTTTTTTCCTTCAAAAGAATATTTTTTTCTATTTTCTATTTTAAGGAATATTTTTCCTTCAAAGAATCTATTTTATGAATATTTTTCCTTCAAAGAATCTATTTTGGCGAATATTTTTTTCCTTCAAAGAATCTATAGCTGGTAATATTTTTTTTCAAGAAATATATAGCTATTTGTATTGCTGGTACTTTTTTTTTTTTTAAGTATTGCTGATAATTTTTTTTTTTTTTTTTTTTTTACAATGTATTTCTGGAATTCAAACCTATTTTCACACTTTCATAGTGTCTTGACCCCATTTTAGGGGTTAACTATTTGACCATAGATGGGACTCAAACAAGTGCTACCATCCCGGATAAGGGTGGACCTGGGAACACCAGCAATTAAGAGGTGGTTCCACACTCCTCAAAACCTCCTGATCAGAGGCCTTGCTGATGGACGTAGTTTATCGTCTTACCCAGGACGCGGATGTAGTTTATCGTCATACCCAGGACGATCCGGCAATATGGATAATCCAGTACATATCTTGAAGCATACGTGCCAGAATGGTTTATCGTCATACCAAGGACGTGACATGTTTGTAATATCGACATTAGTATTAAATTGATCCCTGACTCTTAAAATGTTATTGGTCTTATGGTAAGTCACTCTGCTGTTATTTATAAATGTCAAGTTTAAAAGTGTGCTAATATCATTGATATTTGCATATATATATATATATATATATATTAATTTTCTGAAGTTTTTAACTTTAAAAGTTATTTAGAAACTTTTTTTTCAATATTAGATTTTTTCGAAAGTACATGCATAAACATTCGAGGTTCGTACAAAGTTTAAGATAGATAAAGAGACAAAATTTATTAAAAGCCACAAGGGACAGAAAATTGTAGAAAGCCATGATCGACAACGTCCTGAAGTGGCACGGCACATAGATGTATTTATCAAGAATAAACGTAGACATTCTTTTATCGATTTAAATTTTTCTTCTTTAATTACACATGTATATACCATTTGTTCGTTATTTTAAAAAGTCTTATTAGTATACTAAAAAACAAAAAAAGTGTTTTTGTAAGCAGTAACTATATGAAAGTCATGTACCGATTTGATATTGTATCTATATTAGAAACAGAACCCCCTTCTAAATTGATAAAAAAAAAAAATATTTTTGGATTCTGAGACATCTTGCGACTTAAGGAAGGTCGAAAGAATAATAATGTACAAAAATTATTCCACTCAAATGTTCCTTTTTTATGAGTGGACCAGTCTAAATACAGAATTTTTCTCTACCATAGAAAAAAAAACTTAAGCAATAGGTGACCTTCCTTGCAGACAGGAAGACGCCATCTTAAAAATGTTAGTAAAAACTAATAAGTCATACCTCGCTTGCCTTTTCGGCGTCTTCTATTGCGTGGCCTTTTTACTTTGCCTGTGAATAAAGAAAAGAAAAAACGGTGTTAGCTTAAAAAAAACACGTTTGAGACATAGAAATTATGTTTGTGCGAGTGTGTGGATCATTTGACCATGATTTACAAAAGTGTTTGGTTCTGTTATTTTAATAGAAATGGAGAATCAGTTATGAATTTCATTATTGGACGAAGGAAAGTGTAAAATCTTTTTTTGATTTTTTGCTTGCTTGTTTGTTTAAAACGTGTATGAAATTTTTTACACTCCGTTGTAGATAATATACGAGGAAAGTCAAAAATTATCCGCACTCTTGTCTAAAGATATTCTATAGCGACAGTGCAGATAAGTCTTGACTTCACCTCGTATATATACAATGTGTCCATATAGTTCGTGTGCACTTTAAAAAATTTATAACTTTATTTGTATTTGCGATAGAAATAATCTGTAAAAAACGTCATAAAGCTTAATGTATCTAGTTTTAAGTATAGCTAAAATAACTAATGTGATTTCAGGCATTACTGTTATTCAATTGTCAAATGTTTTCCGTGAACTGCAAAATCGTATTACCCTTTGTATTGCTAATGATGGAGGACATGTGGAAATTTAAATAAAATTTCAATAAAACCTTAAAAATATAGATTTACTTCTGTCTAATCCTTTTTACAAATTATTTCTATCGCAAATACAAATAAAGTTATAATTTTTTTAAAGTGCACACGAACTTTATAGACACCCTGTATATTAAGCAAATATTTATTATTTTTTAATACTATTAACATTTACAATGAAATAAGTAAATGACAATTCGATGAATTAAGTGCTTTATTATTATAATTATTGTTAAAAAATGAACAGAATATCTTAATATAAAAATTTAACTTGAAATTCGGAAACAAAAACATTTTCGACGGCCATTTTGAAATATACGGTCTGATATCAGTGGTTAGAAATCTACCACACAACAAAATGTATTTATGCGCATGAGCAAAGTTGACATCAAAACGTGTATGAACTGCAAAAGTAGGTATACAGTAATGAAAACAAAATGTATTGCACTGATTATACAAACATTAATACTGGTATAATACTTACTGTATACATACTTTTGCACATATATATGTGTGTGTGTGTGTGTGTGTGTGTGTGTGTGGATGGAAGTAGGTGGTTTTTCAAAAAAAAAAAAAAAAAAAAAATTATACCGAACATAAATCAGAAAAATCAAGCAAAACAAAAATAAAACTTAAAAAAATTAAATGAAATGAAATAAAAATATTAAATAAAATCAAAAGTTTAAATAAGAAAAGTTTTACATTGAAAAAGCGGATCGTAAGGTACATATTTATGTCAAATTTTTTGTAAAGACAATAATATACAAACGAGAAATTATCTCCTGTGTGCAATTCATTCAGTCAGCTAAGCGCCATAAGTGATACACGATCATCTTTTTCGTTTCATGCCTGTCTTATTCATATAAGATTGAAGGGGACATAAAGTGGGGTATCGGTTTCCTATTTTCATTAAGTACTAAAGTGATCACCCCAGAATTACTACATATTAATATCGTTTCTTAGGTGACATGTGTGATGCACGCGTGGGTGATCATGCCTCTTTTTCGATTCATGACTAATTAGGCAGATTTTACCGCAGTTGGTTGTCGTTTCATTCTGCGGTAGACTGATTGCCAATCAAGGCTATAGGACTCAGTCTGTCCTGCTTTTTAACCCATTGCTGGGAGGGTGAAGAGATGAATCTATAACAAGGGTATTTGTGTACAAGTGAAAGTAACGATCTCAAATGATTTCCAAGATTTTATCCATTGCACCACACCGCCCACCCTGTGTGTAATTTGGTGAATTTAAAAATCCAATTTTCCTTTTTCAATATGTAATCTGATAAACAAAGGGAGGAAATAAAATTACGACACAAAAATGTGCATTCGTTTCATTAATCGAATATTAAATATTTTAAAGTTTATTTGCAGCATCCTCGGCATAAAATGAATATCGAGTAATGGATAGCGGTCCGGATTGAGGAATCAGAGAGCCGAGTTCGAATTCCAGTCAAATCTATTACATTCACTTACGTGCTAATACCCTTGGAAAAGGTATAAATACTCTTCTAAGGTATGGCTAAATAGCAGAACAGACCGGGTTCTATAGACTTGGATGGCAACTGGTCTACCACAGAAAGAAATGGCAACCTACTGCGGGAAAAATCTGCCTCATCAGTCATGTATCGAAAGATCGCCTAAGCATGTATCACGCGTGGTACATAACTGAGGGAGGAATAAAAAAAATACACCATCTCATCACCAATCAATGTTATGTCACAATTAATATTAATAAAAATTTGGATTACCAGTGCTATTACTCCACCCTTACGTGGAGTAATAGCATTTTTTTTTTTTTTTTAAGAATCTTTTCCTTTCCGAAATATTTTACCTATATATATATATATATATATATATATATATATATATGAATATATTCCCAAAAAAACGAAACACATGGAGTAAAAGTCAACTGTTCTTAGCATTTACTTTTAAAATTGCTCAATACAAAGTATAATATTATTATTATTATTATAAGATATAATAAAAAAACATTGAAATCGCTATACGAAAGCTAATACCCTTGGAAAAATTACAGCAGCATCTAACTAGTTCATCATTAAAACGGTGAGATAAAGCTACCAATCTCATAGCCCATTTAAATTCGTGGAGTCAAAGCATTTAGGAGAATACTTCATCAGGAAAATTCTCAATAAAATATTTGTAGAAAAAAGACGGCTACGTTACGGAAGTGAAGTGATTAAAGTCGAGATGCCAGGTCAGGATCAAAACTTTGCTAGTGGATCCTTACAACTGAATAGCTAGTTCGATCCTCACCATGTGCCCCATGTGAAATTCCCAGTTAAATAAACCAACCAATTTAGTTGTAAATTATCCATTAAACCACACGCAACTGGTATTCACGAGCGATTACCCATCTCGATACTGTCCAGGTTCGACATTGCTTAACTTTCGTGATCAGATGAGAAGTCCGGTTGACATAAAAATCATCCCACAGTTGGTGTTGGGTTAATGGCTAGCAAGGCTAGTCTGGCTGACTATTTCTAGTGAACAGTGTTTGATCCTCACTGGGTAACTCATGCAAGATTTTACATGAAACAACCCAACAAGGGTTAATCTGTCATAAAATCGACTAAAAGAGACCTCAGAAGAAAATGCAAAGCAACAAATATATTTGTTTAATCACTTCACCCCAAGTAAGGCGAATTCGTTAGATTCACTTACGCACGAATACGATTAAGAAATGTATGGATCCATCTCTTCTCCTTCCTAACTATGGGTTAAATAGCAGGGCAGATTCTTTAGCCGTGGTAGGCAATCAGTCTACGACAGAAAGAAATGGCAACCTACTGCGGAAAAATTTAGTCATGTATCGAGAGATACATGATCGCCTAAGCGTGTTTCACGTATGTTTTAATAGTATCAGTGTATTTCTTCAAGTGATGGTAAGAGTTACTTGGCATCGACTGATGAAATAAAATGATAGTATTGAAACATGCAAAACTTTTAAAAAATAGATTTCAAAATGTTTTTATAATAATAATAATTATTTTATATATATATATATATATATATATATATATATATATACACACACACACACACACAGAGGAAGGGAGGGATGAGATTGCATTTCGCCAAAACCCTGCCGAACAAAGTGTTTATTCGAAACTAACGATTTAAAATACATTTTTTTTCTAAATAAACTAATTAATATCAAAAAAGTGTTTAGTATAATATAAATAAATCCAATTTCTTCACTTGTATCTGAGTTTTTCAAGGGTACATTTGCGTTTAAGGAGACCTGATGGTAGACATTGGCCTCCAAGATTCTTGTAGAGTAGAGACGAGCATAAGATGAGAGAACACTTCCATTATTATTATTGTTGTTGTGTCTCTACAACAGGAAATGGTCAGTTGACCTACTAGCGTATATCAAATACTAAAATATTTTAAAATAGGCACCTTCATGAGATTGCTAAAAAAAAAAAAAAAAAAAAAGAGCATAGCATGATGAAAAAAATGCCAAACTTGTCGAAAACAAAATTTTATCGTCGAAATGTTTATTATGAAAAGGAAAGACCAAATTTTTTACATTATTTTTAAAATTTTTTCCTTCCTTTTAAAACATTCTAAATTTTGATAAAAAAAAAAAAACAAAACACAAAAAAACGTGTTTCTGTTTGTATCACCGGAACTAGTAAAACAACATATACAATTTTTAGCGTTTTTTTTTCTTTTTGTATGACACACATTAATTTGGAAAATCTTGCAAAAATAAAAATAATTGTAGGATGTTAATGAAACTTTCAGAAACTATTCACAGATGATGGAAATTATTATAAATATGTTTTTTTTTTTATTAAAGTCATGGCAGAAATATTTTTTTATATTTATTAACTCCCCACCCATAATTAATTTAATGAAAACTCTAGAAATTCGATCGAGTCCACTTTAGTGATTACAATAGTTAAAAGCACAGAGCTTTGAGGAATGCAAATCATGTTTTTTTTTTTTTAAATGAACCCCTCCCACCTGAAAATCAGCTCTGAATTGTAACATACAAAACTCAAAATAAAAATATTATTTAATTTCAAATGCTTTTATTTGCTTTAATTGTTTTTATGAATATGGACAATATTTTTTGAAAGCAAAAAATTTTTCGATGAAAAATGAATTTTTAATACAATTATTTATTATTTCTTTAATTATAATACATTTTTACATTTAAATTGTTAAAATATTATAAAATTAGTTAATTGCCGCGTCCGCTTTGGTAAGTGTTCTTATGAGAGAGATCTTTTTTTAGCGCGTTGGAAATTATATCGTTTTGACTAATCAGAAGATCCGCAGTAATTAAGAAATGTAATTTTGTGTTGATAATCGGGCTGTAATTATAAAGTACGGAAGACCAACCAGAACAATTAAGTTGCGTTATTTGAGTTAAGCATTGTTCTCCGCTGTTAAGGCCTTTACTTTTGCGAAACACGAGTGGAGAAGTTAATGTGATTTTACAATTTCAACTGAGAAGGGTACCTAAAAGTATCAGTATCATCTTACGAAATTTATATGATCGATTTTTAATTAATCTCAGTTGTGACATTTTTCCATAAATGAAATATGAAAATTAATAATTAAATGAATGGAAATACAAATAACACAGTGAAATGTAATGAATGTACATAAAATTATAATATTTTATGTACACGTCTGATAAAATTTCATAAGAATGGTACCTATAAATTAATTAGATACCTTTGTTATGAAATTTAATCTCACTCTTAACAGTCTTATTTTAATTTCTTTATATTTTCCATAAAGCATCGTAAACGTAAAAGATGAAAGCTAAGTAAAAAAAAAAAAAAAGAAAAAAAAATTAGAGCACTGAAAGTTTTCCTTAAAAATAAGGAGGTAAATAATTTCTCCACTTAAATCTAAATAATTTCACTTTTCTCCTTCCGTAGAACAAATTAGCCTTACGTAATCCGTCAATACGTCATTCATCCCCTGTCAAGTGACTTGCTTTTTTTTTTTTTTTCAAACTACATCTTTTCGGCGCAGAAGCTAATTTAAGGTTGGTTCAAAATATTTTAGATAAACATTATAATTTCTGACTTTCTTAAAATAAGTTTTGAAAAAAATGATAATTGATTATTAAAAGAATTTCAAAATGAGATTTTCATTTTTTTTTTTATAAAAATGGAAAAAAATGAATGCCATGATTGATTATTTGTCAATTTTGCTGACTCAAAAAACAAAAAAGATTTTTAACGAAAATTTCGGACGTGCGAGGAACGATTAAAAAATGTAAAAAGAAAAACATACCCCCAAAATACTTTGATCTTT
>CAHIKZ030000063.1:660000-665000 GCA_903632075.3 Acanthosepion pharaonis | reverse complement strand
TGTTTTATTGCATCATTAGTACATTATTGTTTTATTTTTTTTGTATTATTAATTTATTGTATGAATGTTATTATATTATTGCTATTATTATTGTTTTATTCTATTTATTAGATTATTATTATTGCATTAATGTTATATTATTATTATCATCGTTTTATTGTATTTATTATATTATTGCAATAATATTATAATTATATTATTATTATTATCATCGTTTTATTGTATTTATTATATTATTATTACTAGCATATTATTATTGTATTATATTATTATCATTGACTTTTATTATTGTAATCATTATATTTTTATTATTATTGCATTTATCTTTTGATCTTAAACCCAAATGTCTTCAGTGAACAACAAAGCAAACTAATTGGCTTTGCCGTTCCACTACTTCTGGAGGGAGCTATATATATATATATATATATATATATATATATATATAAAACAGACCATCAAAAATCTATGTACCCAACAGGAAAGGAAAATCTTGTTTTTCGTAGTTTTA
Source organism: Acanthosepion pharaonis (assembly GCA_903632075.3). NCBI lineage: Eukaryota > Metazoa > Mollusca > Cephalopoda > Sepiida > Sepiidae > Acanthosepion > Acanthosepion pharaonis. Next base: position 664,492 of record CAHIKZ030000063.1, on the reverse strand, counting down.
TCAAATTACGATAACACTTTTTACTGGAGTACGATATTTTCTCGGTATTGATAGCCTTTAGACAAGAAGTTGAAAATGCATGCGTGTAGTATTCAGAAATAATTGAGATCTCTCCCTTCCACCCCTCTTGAGAATGGAACAGTCGACTGTTGATATAAGCAGTTGACTTCTTCCACATATATTGATGAAGTGGAATAAAGCTTATCTTTAAGTTTATTCGGGCTTTCTGATTTCACGACAGTGCGCAGCAATCCCACTGGACACTTTGGCCAACGTTGCTCACGCAGTAGTTCGCCTTACTAAGAAAAGATTGGAAACTAAAATCCGCCATTTTGAGTCCAAAGGTAACTTGTATAACGTGCCAGAATAAATTTAGCATTACAAGTTTTTCCTTTCCTGAAGTGTGTATACATTTGGGGGCGGACTCTGTTGACAACTTTCTTTAATATTTGCACGCATTTGATTCCATTGTTCAAGTTAGTCTCGCTGAAACGGGTATATCGATCAGAAGCAGAACAGAAGAGCTAGATCTTTTTTTCTGACGCTTTGTTTTCCCAGGTAGAAAAGGTGATGCCGCATATCTTCAGATTGTATTTGAGCTAATTCTTTAAAACGCAAGAATGGCCTTCCAACTGAAGCTGACCAAAGAGGAGATGTCATGGAAGTCTGCTATCGTTCATACGAGAAAGATGTCCTGTCCATATATACCAGAAGTAACAGCATGATTATGCATAATACACAATGTTTCATATATAAAAAAAAACGCAAAATTAAATGAGTTTCTTTTTTACAGTTTTTTAAAGAAGACGTATAACCATCTTGACACCATCTGTCGTAAGGATCCAAGGAAAACACTTTCAGTTATTCAACTAAAAAGAGGGGAAGTTAACATTGTTTTATGTCAAACTCACTCTTTTCCAAGCTGAGCAATGGTGAGAGGAAAAAGAATATTTAGGCCTTCAGTAATTATACCAATATATATATATATATATATATATATAAAATAGTATGATATATATAATTGATATTTTTTAAATGAAAGTTATGGAATGATTACATATTTCATGATATAAGATGTGTTGTTCTCGTTCCTTAGAAATGTTCCCTGATTACCAACAGAAAGAATGAAGAACAATAGAAGTGTCATGAGGGAAACATTACTAATAATGGAGGACAATATATAGGGAACGAGGATAATTTAAATTCAAACGTTCTCAGCATTAATTCATAAAAGTGCCCAATACCAAGAGTAGAGCAATAATTATTTATTATAGATTCTTTACATGTGGACAAAACAATTACCCACTAAAAAGATGCATTCTTGTTTCGATTCTTTATTTGCATCTCGACTGGAAGTGATGTACCATAGGCGGTTTGTTTTTGAATAGAAATTTCCATAACTATTTTTAGTCTCCACCAGTCAAGATGGAAATAAAGCATCGAAACAAGAATGCATCTTTGTAGTGAATAATTTTTTTGGTCCAGATGTCAAAGTCTCTAATACACACATATATATATATATATATATATATATATATATATATATATATTCAATTATATATTCAATTATACTATGATATAACAAAATAACGATAGACATTGCATTTAAATTTTGAAGATTAAAGTTGACTGGAAAGCATGGAGCCATGAAGGGAGTTCCACAAGGGAGAAGTGCGACGAAGTTTTGTAGAAAACGGAAACAAAACGGACACTTATTCTTAACATCAGAAAGAGTTGAAACTTCCAGGGCACGTAATAAGGGAGGGGGTCTTGGAAAATTTGCCACTCACAGGACGTATTCAGGAAAAGAGAAAAGTAGTGAATAACGTACCAAACGAGCTTGTGTAAATGGTTAGAAAAAGAGGTATTAGGAAAGATATGCAAAAAGACAGAATTTATGAAGACATACAAAGGACATGAAATTGTGGAAAGCCATAGTCACCCACGTCCTGAAGGGATACGGCACACAGAAACACGAAAAACCTGAAGTGATGTAAAAAACAACTCGATCTACACAGAGTTTGAGCTAAAAAAATCTTGCGTTATATGTCTCTTATTCGCTGTACGAAAGATTAGAGGCGTAAAATTCCCTTCGAGCGACGGGAAAGACAAAGCGTATTTTCTTTTCTATAAACATTTCATCCCAAGACAGACAATAAAGCCACTAGCCTACAAAGGTTTATTGGATGTTAGAGAATATGAGAAAAACTACTATTCAGAAGAGACGACAATAACAGAACAAGAATTAAATTGCATTTAAATTTTTGAAGATCAAAACTGACTGGAAAGCAAGAAGCCGGAAGAGAGTTCCACAATCGAAAAGTACGATAGAAGAAACTGTTAGCATAGAACTTACGGTTGCATCTAGCTAACTCGACTATAAATTGATGAGACCTTACCGCCAATCTAGTATTGCGTTTAAATTCATACAGTCTAGATACCATATTGAAAAACTCATCCGAACAATTACCATGAAAGTATTTACAGAAAATGCACTGGGAGGTAACTACGGCGGTAGGAAATTAGTTGAAGCCAATAGATTCAAAGCGTTTTTTTTATTATTATTGCAAAAGATATTGTTTTACAGCAGCTAGGAAAACGCAACAATTTTCCAAACCCTAAGGTCCGCGGACATTTTTTATAAAAGCATACTGTTAAAACAATCTTCTTGATAAAATAAGTGTATAATCATTTTGTGTAGTTGGCTGTACAGTTTTGCACGCCGATGATCCCAAAAGGGATCTTGCACACAACAGAGAAATAAATTCAATCACTACTTTGATCTAAATAATGTCACACTTATTAAAAGAGAATGTTACTTAGAAGGCAACTGCTCGAGAGTGGCGGAATCGAATTTTATCAAAATATAAACTTACGCACTGGATTTTTTTTTCAAGTATCTCCAAGCCTGAAAGAATTACTTCCATCTCAAGCCAGCAAAAATGATTGTAGCAGTGTTTAAAACATTTAAAAGAAAATGGTGAAATTCATAAAATCTTGTTATTTAAAATATATAACAAATAAATTAATCCCAAACTAAAATAATATACATTATTAAAAAAAAATCAATATGATTTACTTTTGTTTATTAGACATTAAATTATGTCACTTAGCAGCCTCCATAATTTACCTAGATTTTCAGTTAACCAGATGAATATCCATAAGCCTCTCTTAAATTTAGATATTTGGAAAAACTAATATTTTAGTTTTGTTTATAAATACTCGTTGCAAAAGAAAATCCTTACATTTTTCTTGATAAAGTCCATCAGAGGACGAAATGTGCCAGTTCAGTTTTCCTTTCGTCTTTATACAGATTGCAATATAATAATTCTGAAACGGGTATATATAAAATAAACTCTCACGACTGCTCTCCACATTAGATTGGAGAAACTTGTAGAAATTTAAAAAATGTATCTATGAACACAAAAAGGATCTTCTACACAACAATTTATGAAATGCATTATTTATACATAGAAATAAATTCAACCACGACTTTGATCTAAAAAAAATGCCACATTTATTAAAAGAGAAAGTAACTTAGAAGAAAAATTCTCAAGGGTGACACTTTCATCTGATCAAAATATAAATCTGTGCCCTGAATTTTTTCCAATATCTCCATTCCTGAAAGAATTACCTCTCTTCCAAGAAAACAAACATGACTGTAAAAGTGTTAAAAAATGAAAAGAATTTTAATTTCTGATGGGACTTAATTTTTCCGTTAATAATTGAATAAGCTCATGGCGATTTCTACGACAATAAAATATCCGGGGAAATTCCTCGATCGCATCGTTGAGCTTAATTTTATCAAAATATTGACATAAGAATCGTAATTATTACTGCTAGTCGATATTTTAAGTGGGTACAAATGAAAAGATGAATGTTTTCCATTTGACTGAAACAGACGTTAAACAATTCTACATGTTTTTTTCAATTTTGTATTAATTCTAAGAATTCATACAATAACCAAACAAAAAGCATGTTTCTCCGGATTCCATTTATTTTAGCGTACCTAACTGCCACATCATTAGAATATATTCTGTCGCTGACAGAAGCGCAAACAACAAAAAGAGAATAAAAAATTAATTTTCCTGAATTTTCCATAGATTTTGGAAAATCGTGTAAGTCCTATCTGAGTCAATTTAAGATTAACAGGGTTTGGATAAATAGGATATTAAAAGCAATGAAAATTGAGAAAAGGCAAATAATGGCAAATTTGCCGTTGGAAAGGAAAAAAAATGAACACAAAAGGGATCTTGTACACAACAATTTATGAAAGGCATTAGTTATACATAAAAATAAATTCAACTAAAACTTTGATCTAAAAAAGAATGCCACACTTAATTCTCGAGAAAAAAATAAGGAGGACGAAGAAAAAAAACATTCAGAAATGCTGGTAGTGGGGAAAATTACGTCGCGTAAAAACGAGGACGTATCGAGAAAAAATACGTCGCGTAAAAACGAGGACGTATCGAGAAAAAATACGTCGCGTAAA
>CAHIKZ030000063.1:620000-657500 GCA_903632075.3 Acanthosepion pharaonis | reverse complement strand
TATATATATATAATGACTGACCGCAACACCAAAGACGAACTAAAGGCAAGGATGATGGCAGCATTCACCGACTTAAGCAAAGAGATCGTCCAGAAGAGTTGCAGGAGATTTCGAAATCATCTGGAGGCCGTTGTTGAAGCCAAAGGCGATTTTATTGAATAAATTTACTTTGTATTTAGAGATATTTTTGTGTAATTTTGGTAAGAAGTGAGAAAATAAGATGGCAGTGCTATTTTTATTTTTGCGCAATTCCGATGACAATTTATCCATCGCACCATATATACATACATTATATATATATATATATATATATATATATATAGTGAACCTTCTGATGTATTTGTAACCTATTAGATTGAAATTGTTGTTTTATAACGAAATTCTCTCGTCAGACTATCCATGCACTATCTGGTTATGGTAGTGAAAGTTCTGCTGTAAACTTGTCAAAAGGACTGACAACAGAGTAATGGCACAACGAGTTCCAAACCGACTTCCCCAGATTTAGATAAATTGTTGTTCTAGACTGGTTGTCAACCAAGGCAAAAGAGCCCAAACTACCTTAGTTGATGAGAGATAGATTCATATCTTTCCCAAGGATATTTGTGCGAAAATGAATATAACAAACCCGACCAGAATTCGAACTCGTCTCGTCGAGGTTATGGATGTTGTTTATCACAAATGCCGAATGATGAACATAAATTATTATTTTAAAAATGCATTTTAATTTTCAATTAATTAAAAAAGGTATTTTCAGCAGAATCTTAAAATGTTATGTACTTTGAAAAAATTAATAACGATTATTTAAAGTCCGAGAAAATACAAATAAAAAATGTAAAAAGAGAAAATAAAATTATATATAAGAACTTAGAATTGAAGTATTTATTTAAAATACGAGAAAATGCATTAATAGAAAATAAAATTATATATAAATTTAGAATTAAGTATTTATTTAAAATGCGAGAAAATATATTAATAGAAAATAAAATTATATATAAATTTAAATTGAAGTATTTATTTAAAATGCGAGAAAATATATTAATAGAAAATAAAATTATATATAAATTTAGAATTGAAGTATTTATTTAAATGCGAAAATGCAGAAATATATTAATAGAAAATAAAAATTATAATAAATTTAGATATTTAAATTGAAGTATTTATTTAAAATGCGAGAAAGTATATTAATAGAAAATAAAATTATATTTAAGTTTAGAATAGAAATATTTCTTTAAATCCGAGAAAATATAAATAAAATATAAAATTTAGAACTATATATCATTTTAGAATAGAAATAAAAACGCAAAAATAATAATCAGTGTAAATGTATTTTTTAAATATAAAGAAAAAATAAAAAGCTGACATCACAAATTGGAAATAGAAAATTAAAAAAAAAAATCAACAAAAAGATGCAAAATAAATTGAAATTGTTAAAAATTTAAAAAAAAACAAAAAAACTAAAGACGACGACGACGATGATGCACAATTTCTACAACTACAACAACTAAAACAACAAATAAGTTTTTTGCATTTAAGTATGTAAATAAAACGTGCATAATCTTATAGACTGAAAGTTGTGTGCATGCTTTTGGTTGTGTGTGTGTTGGTGTATGTGTGTGTGTGTGTCCGGGGGAGTTTTGAGAACAGTGACTTAATGACCGAAGTAGTCCCAAACAATCAGTTTAAGTTTCACCAAAATCAATCAATAGGGAATCGCCTCAATATAATATTAAGGGTGAATACTATCGAAACCTCTCTCTCTCTCATCTTGTGTGCCATGTCTTTTCTAGATCACGGCTCTCCACATTTTTCGGTCTTTTCATCATCAAGGTAATTCATGACCCCTTTCCTCTTTACCGCACTTATTTTGCCATCCATTGCTCCTGCTTCTTTTGCGGACAATAATTGTCCCAACATAATTGGTGACATTTGCTGCCATTCAATGAAAGTAAGGTGCCTGTCTCCAAGATGAAAAACATTTGTATTTCTACACAAGATAATGATGCTGTATAAATTATCTCCAAATATGTTTTTTTTTTAATTCAAGTGACAATTTCTGTATACATTTTATTTTATTAATTAAACATTACTTGTAGTGGATACCCCTTAGGGGAAACCGATGTTAGATATGACGTGACAGTTTACCCTCGAGGAACGCAGGTTCGAATCCTGCTGGATATCCTATATATTCTAATAAGATTTATAGAATATTCAGGCCGGTAGATAATAATAGGTAACTATACTGTTTAATAAACAAACATCTACTCAAATATGGGTATCCACTATAAATAAGTTATTTTATTTTTCCAATTTTCATTTAAGATGTTACATATAAGGATCAAAAATAAAAGATAAACTCTTTAAAGTTATTTTTTTCTTCTTTCAGTAGAGTCGACTGTCTCAGTTATTATCAAGAACTGTGTGTTGTCAGTGGAGAAAACAAAATTTCGTTAAATAAATCCTTTCATTTTTTTTTTTTTTACATCACCGGAATTGGAATAAGACTAAATTGACATAATAGTTAACACTTAAACTTATTGCTGTACGGAAATTAAATGATTTATACCCACTTCACTATACCACTTCATTCATATACATACGTTTTTTATTTTGACATTTTTATGTTTATACGTTCTTTTTATAGATACAAATATTTAACTAAATACCCTGCTTATAATAAACAGTATTAACAATATTTACCGGCCTGAATGTCCGAGAAATCTTCATAGAAAATATGCGTCCTCCGACAGAAATCGAACCTGTATCCTATACGGAACCATCATATAGCCTGACGTGCTTTTCCCGATTGGGCCACAGAGGAGCGTTTCGGTTAGCAAGGTCGATTTTACTGGGTTTTAGCAGAGCATTTACTTAAATATTTCTGTATATAAAAGAACATATAAACATAAAAATGTCTTAAAATAATTGTCGGACTTTGTTCATTTCATAATATACGTTTTTATTTATTTATGTTTATATGTGGCAACGCTGAAAACAACAGTTCTCGCTCGATCACCGAATTTAGACACTCGAGCCCGATACTTAGATGGGGGGGGGGCGCTTGTGAATAGTGCTTACTGTAAGCAACTTCCTACAAAGTATTTTTCGGCTTTAAATTGTCCACTATATATATATATATATATATATATATATATATAGGGAAGAGGTTATAACTGTTCCAACGAGAGAAAAGTGTGTATATTAAAAAGAAGAGAAAAACCGCAAACGTTTTTGTTTATAATGTAGATTTTTTTTAAAAATATATATGATACTTTATTTTCCATATTTTTGCTTCACGGGTTTCCGCTCTCTTGACCTTCATCAGTCAAAGAGTAGTTATTTCCACATATTATCAAAAGGAATTAATTTCCATCATGTTTTTCGATGTTCAACCATTTGTATTTTATGCTATCATTAATGTTTGATATTTTTTCTCTCTCTCTCTCTCTGTGTGTGTGTGTCTGTGTGTGTGTGTGTGTGTGTGTGTGTGTGTGATGAATCATTTGTTTCAGTCAGTGCAGGATCATATTGTTCAAAAGTCCCCTTTCTGAAAATTCCTTAAGCGGTTTATTTTGCATGTTTCTAAAGAAGACGCATACCGACTTCTTCGAAGACACCTCACCAGGTAGCGAGTTCGTCTATCTAACGATTACTCCTGATTAGCAGGTTCACTTATCACGGATGCCTCATACTTACAGACTTGTGACAGTCTCCACTAATTTTATATACGTTACTATATATACTCGGGCTATTCGTCCTCATCTTTATTGTAGTCATCGCAACGCTTCAGGCGTTGCGCCCTCCGGCCTTCATCAGGGGCTTGTTAATCCAGGTAACCTTGTCGGAATTTTGAACTGAACACATTATTTAATCGACGGGTGTGGGAGACATTGTTCTCATTCCGCTGAACATGTCCAAGACTGCTCAGTTATTTTTCGCCGTGTTTCAATCGTCCGAGTATAAATAGTGAAATAAATAGATCTCTTTAACCCAGACATTCATACAGAAATTACTTATTTGCAAATCTATGCGTCATATACAAAGGAATAAAGTTTAACGTTTCAGAATTATAACGCATCACTAGCCAGCAATCTTTGATTTCCGGTTCCTTCTAAAGTTTCTAAGTTCTCCTTCACTGTCAATAACCATTTGTGTCTTAGTGGCATTATTGCCTTGCTTAGGTTGAATTGATTAAAATAGATAAATATTTTCATGGTAATTGTTTTGAGCTTTCCGTTCTGGTACCTCGTTTTCGTTAATTTAAGAATATTGGCAGCTTGGATTCATCATTTTAATGTCGAAATTGCTAAGTTCTATGTTAATAGTCTCTTCCTTCGCACTTTTCGCTTGTGGAAATTTCTTCCAGGCTTTTCTGTCGACTATAATCTTCAGAAATGTAAGTAAATCTTTTTCTGATTGAAACAGGGTTTTTTTTTTTTTTTTTTGTCCTTTCCTCTCACTTCCTTCCCTCTCCCTAACTTCTGGCGTCTTTAAGTCGTTTGATTCATGTTGCACGATTACTGATTGTCATGATATGGATATTGGCCTTCGTTTATTTCAGTTCCAGCGTCACACTGTTGGCATGGGGCTCTTACAAAAATAACAATACAAACAGGACATTGTTATATCGCATTAATCAGCCTAGATTTTCGTGGAATTTCTAAACTCGGTCTTTCAGAAAAAAAAGAAGATATTATGCTCATAAAAGAGCAAAATCATGATAACTTGTATCTTATATATATATATATATATATATATATATATATATATATATATAATATATATATATATGCCACCCAATAACAAGTGTCATTCTGGGATATCACAATGAGAGCACTGTTGTCTCGCGTTCATCCGCCCACATCTGCGTGGCGAATATTCCAAGTTTAAAATGATTTGCTCAAATATATAAACAACATCCGTTTCAAGGTCATACATGACGCAAATCATTTCATACAAGGTCATCACAAATCTCGAATAGTAAAGAATACAAATGTTAGATTAAGATATTTTTTTATGTTTATACATTTTTTTTTATAGATATAAATGTGTAGAAGTTGTATAATAAACAGTATTAACGACATTTACCGGCCTGTATGTCCGAGAAATTTTCATAGAAAATATGCGTCCTCCGACAGGAATCGAACCTGTATCCTATAAGGAAACGTCATATAGCCTGACGTGCTTTTACCGATTGAGCCACAGAGGAACGTTTCGGTTAGCAAGGTCGATTTTACTGTTTTTAAATCTACAATTCTCTTTGCTAACCGAAAACGCTCCTTTGTGGCTAAATCGATAAAGCATGTCAGGCTATATAACGGTTCCGTGTAGGATACAGGTTCGATTCCTGTTGGAAGACGCATATTTTCTATGAAAATTTCTCGGATATTCAGGCCGGTAAAAGTTGTTTAATACTGTTTATTATAAACAGAGCGTTTACTTAAATATTTGTATCTATAAAAAGAAATGTATAAACATAAAAATGTCTTAAAATAATTGTCGGACTTTCACCATTTCATAAATGTTAGATTATAAAAGAAAAATCAGGTTTCGAAGTTAAATCTGCCCTAATATTTCAGCGCTAATAGGCTGGTATATTGGTATGTCATATGCCTGGTTACCAACAGGTCGGTGATAGCTATGAAATTAGCAAAAGGTAAAAAACGAAATAAATATCCGCCATGAGAAATAATGCCGGATATTTTTTTCGATCTAGGCTGGTTGATATCAATTTCTCTGTTTTAAGAAAATAAAAAATACGGGGATGTAGAAATTCAAACACGTGTAGCCACTAAAAAAGTTGTTTATAATAAGAAATAATTCTAAATAAAAAAATTCCATTTAGATATGAAAGCCAGTGTCATTTTCCTGTGTCATCTGTTTTATCGTTACACATTTATTTCTAACCAGTAGGTAACTAGGAATGTGACATACCAATACTTCAGCCTATTGGTACTGAAAAAATGTCGGATTATATATATATATATATATATAAAATGCTTCTAATGCTCTGGAGGGAGCGGCTTGGTGAGAGTAGTCGTGGCTCCAGGGGGCACAGTCCTATGGTTAAGAGAACTCAGTTGAGTGAGCGAGCGCTAAGTTTAGTCACCGAGGCCCATTTGAAACAGTTGGTATGATGTTCGCTTGACAACCCAACTGTCAGGGTTTCAATTCTCGGTATTGGATGCGCACTGCTGATGAGTCCCAAATATCAGACGAAACGGCCGTCGAGTGCTTTCTGCATTCTGTTGAGGTTTCTATCAGACTCGATGAATTAATTAAAAATATAATTATCAAATCCTCCTACTAATTACTATATATATATATATACATATATATACACACACACATATATATATATATATGAGAGGAGGAGGAGGAGGAGAAAGAGATATATACACACACAAAGGGTATTAAATCCGTGGGTATATAATCCAAGTGAGTTCTAGTAATATAAAATATTAAAACTGATCCACAAAAAGAGCTCAATGTATTTATTAGAATTTCGTCGGTTGAAATAAGAGGTAATTTTGGTGATGAGGCGAGGAGTTGAAATATGAGGTAATTTTGGATTTTATTGTGTACTTTGCCTGATGAAGGTCACGAGACTGGAAACCCGTGTAGCAAAAATAGGGAAAATGAAGTATAATACATATTTTTTTTTTTAAATTCACATTATAGCCAAAAACGTTTGCGGTTTCTCTCTTTCTTTTCTCTTGCTGGAACAATTATAACCTCTTCCCCATATATATATATATATATATATATATATATATATATACTTAAGCGCATGGCAGATGTGACATAAGGTCGTATGTGACACCTGGTGAGGCTCGAACACAATCGTAATTGAACTAGCGAGAGAAATCTGCACAATATTACACCACGTCGAAGTACCATGTATAAATGTGTGTGTGGCAATTAAGTCACTATACAGTTACTTACAATAACAATTAAGACAATGCAATTAATCAACAGTCCAGAAAGTTTTTATTAAAATGATTCTGGTTAACAATAAAATTCTAATGATAAACAAGAGTAAATTAATTACCGATATTGTGAAAACTGAAGGCAAATGCTTCACTGATTTGCTTTTTTATTATAAGTATATAGTGACTTTGTTGTGTGTGTGCGCGTGCATGTGTGTGAGGGAGGGAATAAAAGTGAGACATGTTATATTAATGTACGTTTATTTGTTCTTTTATTTTATTCTGTCGGATTCCGATCCCCATTTTATCTGTATTTGATCTTTAACAATCCTTCTCTCACACACACACACATATATATATATATATATATATATATAGGGTGATCAACAGGCAGAAAGTGTGTGTGTGTGTGTGTAAACATGGTGACATTTTTCAAATTTGTCTGATATATTAAACTGTATTTATTTTAGATAAAATATGTTCCTCTAATATATTGGCTGTACTCTTTGAGTAGTTAAGACGTCTATGAATTTAAATATACAATATTAACATTGCACAGAAAGTAAATTTTAAATTAGAAGCCCCAAAATTTCTCCGCCAACGGATTAGTAGAAATATTTAGTCCAAAGTTTTGGTGTAGGTCTTACAATGAATGGTATTTAATGAGGTACTCTCACCGATGAACGGTTTCGTAATGCGGTACTCTCATTGATGCAGGGTTTTATTATGAATACTGTCTTACTGGTATACTCTTGTATAAGCAGTAGTCTTCTTTAATGCAATTCCTGATTTTTTTTTTTTTTCGAAAATACTGATAATTCCAGTTAGCTTTTGTTTAATCCCAGAGTGAGTAATATTAGAAAAGTCTACCGTAGTTAAATAATGCTGTACTGGCTATCAATCTTGGGACAAAAGAATTATACCACGGAGAAATATTTTTAACAATATTCATGTCGTACCAAATAGGCATCATGCCTGGGCGGAAAATTAACAAAAAATATTTAGACTATCGCATACACTCAGGTATAAATAGATTTCCTGTTTAGTGCGGACTGTGAATTCTTTTTTTTTTTTTTTTTTCTTCTTTAGGAAAAATCTAATGTTTTTTTTTTCAAAATCTTTCCTTGTGTATAGCGCAACCGGTCACCGAAAATGTATATTTCTAACCTCAACAAAATCAATTACCTGTCTATAGTGTGACCCCTTATTTTGTGTGTGTGTGTGTGTGTTTTGGGGGGGTTGCATTAAAAACTGATCATTTTAACTTCTACGATACTTTTTTTGTTGTTCCTTTAGGAAAAATCTAATTTTTTTTTTTTCAAAATCTTTCCCTGTGTATAGTGCAACCGGTCACCGAAAATGTATATTTTTAACCTCAACAAAATCAATTACCTGTCTATAATGTGACCCCTTATTTTTTGGGTTTTTGTTTTTTTTGCATTAAAAACTAATCATTATAACTTCCAAGATACTCAGTAGTTCTATTTATTTTTTTTTTTTACTCCAATCTATGAGTATCAGACGAAATCGTTTCGTGAGTGCTTTGTTTCAAATCACCACCCCATCGGTCAAATAAAATGTCACTGACGTGTGCATATAATTAAAGTGGACCCCCATTTTTCTGTTCTCTGTAGCCTGGGAAATCTAAAAGAAAAAAAAGTTTTATTACTTTATTTTATATATACAATGTTTTTTTGTTTTTTTGTATTTTGATGTTTTTTGTTGTTTTAAATAACTGGAAAAATGGGGGTGGGTAGCTGTCGAGTGATTAATTTGGTGAAATCATCAACCACAACACTTGCCTTTACAATTTGGCTGGCGTCCGTGAACAGTAGTACCCTGTATATGTTTGCCGCTGGGTGTGAAACACCAACAAAACCCCAAGCCGGCATGACACTGCACTTGGGAGAAACTGCCGTCGGCTTCGCACTGGGGGATGAACACCCCTGCCGCTGGTCTTCGGGCACGCGCCTGTGCTTCCTGCCTCTCCAAGTGACACTTGGACCAACCGGATACAGAGACTCTCGCTAAGAAAGGAGGAGAGACTGATTAAGTACAAAGGATCATCAGTGCCGACTGTCCACAGGGCAAGGATCTCTTGCGACACCCCCCTTTTTATTTATTTATTTTTTTTTTTTCAGTTTTATTTTTCGTTATTTTAAAAAAAAAAAAAAAAAAAAAAAAAAATTTAAAAAAATAAAAAAATACCATAATTATTTACATCGTCATCAGCAAATACATCATCATCATCATCATCATAACCTTAATTTGAAATTTTTGACATTAAGTTTTGTCCTTTCGTGGCGTTAAAAAAAAAAAAAAATGTCTTAAAAATCAAATTCATAAGAAAAATCATGAACAATTTCCAGAAAAAAAATTCTTTCAAAAAAATAAATAAGTGGTGTTTGCGAATCACAAGTTTTTGATTTATACAATTTTGGTTAAAGCCGAAAGAAAGTTTATTAGGTTCGGACCATTTTACTGGTTTCCAGTACATATCTAAATATAATAACTTAGTTGCTAAAATCTATCCTGATGTTGCTTTATATATTATTTGCATAGCAGGCTTAACCATTCTTGTACAACTTCAGGTGGCTGTCTTGTGAATTCAATATTGTCCTTCTCCTAGACTGGTTTCCAAACACGACTCAGGATCTCAATTTACCTTCTATCTAACCGACAGCCGGAAAAAAAAAGAAATAGATTCATACCTTTCCCGAGTGAAACTGAATGTAACGAACCCGACCAGAATTCGAAATATATCTAAATATAAATCATTAAGATATAAAAACATACTGACATACCACAAAATACAAAAAAAAAAAAAAAAACCTCCAATAATTGCTTATGAATGCGAACATATTCTGACACTGGACAATTTATATTTAAATACGTAATGGAAAAACCAGGAAAATGAACTGGAATATCCAAAATATATATTTTAACAATTCTTAAAGATCTTCCGTTGGTTTTAACCAAATTTGTATAAGTAAATAACAACAGCAAAGACTGTATGACACCATAAAACGGTCGACCGGGGTAATTCTGGAAGATAACGTTTTTAAGGCGAGCAGTCTTTGTAATAAGAGTGCTCCGTATCAAAAGACAGAGCGTGAATAAATAAAATTAATGGGTTCATTAATCGTTTGCCTGTAAGCAATCCGAGTTTAGCGGAATTACATCCACACTTCAAGAGACACTGTTATAAATTCTTCACTTATCTTAGGAGAAATTCAAAGAATATGACAGAAAAGAGACAACAATAAAATTAGAGATCAAATTTAATCATTCATATATATATATATATATATATATATATATATATATATATATATATATATATATATATATAAAAATGGTTATGAGTTTTTGTAATCCTATGTTCCTGTATCATGAATCGAAGAACTTTTGTTCAAAAGAAATGAAAAAGGCATTAATTTTAGTTCTTGAAAAAGATCACCCCCCGCCCATTTCGTTTTGCCATGTACGCAATTAGGTTGAAAAAAAAATAAATAAAAATATTTTAGAAGCTTTATTTTCCAATTTGCTATTGATGTAATCGGATAGTACTTTTGTATTTTTAATGAATTTAACTTTTTTCTTTTTAGCTATAGTATCCCATACAAACAAAACAAAATTCTAGAAGAATCCAGAAAGTCATAATACAAGTTTAAAATTACATATTGCGGTGACTATTTAAAAGATAAACCAAATTAAACTCTTTATTACTTTTTTTTAACAAAAGTTCATCGAATTGTGACACGGGAAAATCATTTTAAAAATTCATATATATATATATATATATATATATATATATATATATATATATATATAGTATGTGCTTGTTCGGAAAAGTAATATCTTTTTGATGCTACTTTTTTTTTTTTTTTTTATATATTAATCAGTGATATAATCGGTTCGTCCAACAAAGTTAAGTAGTCATTTTTACCTACAGATTTCTTTCACTAAAGGGCTTATCTTATTATCCTACTTATTTTCTGGGCGTCCCGGGAGTAAAAAACAAAAATTCCAGTGCTTAAAACAAGTCATACATAACGTGACCTCACACTTTCGGATTATGGCAAATGATTTAAAACTTTACAATATCCTAAGTTCATTTTCACTTGGTTTTGTTAATCCATGTTCGATCTTTCGATGTCATTTAATAGGATGCCTGGGCTAATAGACACCGATAAGATTCGCGTTATAAACAAAGGATCAGCAGCGGTGAGGCCTCCCTGGCATTCAATAACTTGGTGAATAAAGCCTTCCAGAATACGACATTCGGTGCATGAATGTTCCAGCTTTCGTTTTCACTGTAAATACTGAACTTAGTGTAACTGGTAACACTGTGTATGCTTCTTAAAAGATATTTCTACACTATTTTTCACCCCATACAAGATCCAAGAGCTATTAAATTTAGGGGTTAACTGCATGAGATTTTATGAACATAAGAGGAGGTGGTAAGAATTTCAGATTATGTAGGATACATAACACTTGACCCTAGACAGGATGAAGGTAAGATCGCACTGATCAGGAAAGTGCACAATTTACACGTTTGTCCTCGATTGGTGCCAAACAACGAGGATCAAGAAACGGTTATCCTCATCTTTGTTATTTGTTTATTGTTTTTACTATTTCGATGCACCTCTTTACGGTGACTGGAAATTAAAGAATATTGCTCTACTTTACATTGAGCCTTCTTTTAAATTAAATGTTACGAACGTTGGAATCATGCTCTGTTCGTTCTTACACACACACAAACAAAAAATTTCCCGCTTGGAAGACGCACCCTAATATTGGAAAGAAATTTCTTAAAAAAAAAAAAAAAAAATCATCATTCTCATACAACGCATTCGCCATGCGTCCATCTCATCAGTGGAACAGATGGGATTGAGGCTAATTCGATTCTGTGAATGTGGCATAGCATGTACTAGCTGTAAAGGTCTGAACTGGTGGAACACGGTAATATAATTCGTCTGAACATTTGCCATGGAAATAGCGACAGAATAGTGAGAGACCTGCGGCGTTTCGTCTGTGAGGAAAAGAACTGTATGTTGGAAAATAATTCATCACTCACAAGGCCGTGTAAACGCTTTTGAATTCTGTCAATGCCGGAAAGTGAAGATTGTCCAGCTCCAGCACAGAGATTTGTAATTCAGCATATGTGTGTTGTTTTCGAAGTATGGTTATTGCATAACTACGAAAAATGATCAAGCAAGTTGAAAAACGCTAATAGTGATATTTTTCTAACCCCCCATTGAATACGATCTTTTCAAGCATCATAGATATTGACAAAACGATTAGATAAATAAATTAAAAAAAAGAAACAGATGGTGTGTAAAAGGGTCATATATGTCTGTATGAGTTTCATGTCGCGCTTAAATACAAAGCAGATTCTAGCCTCGAAAAGCCGATAACTGAAGCGGTGACTATTCATTCGTCTCCCAACGAGATCTAATATAACACACGCACACTTTATAATGTTTAAAAACCCGTTACAAGCGTGTTTATACGTCGATCCTGATCTTTTTCTATGCCCTTATGAGCTTGAAACAAGTTCAATTGTCAACTCATACGTCTCGTAGACGTGTTAGCCACCGCCCGGGTACCTCAAGGTACCTCAGTTTCTTAGTTACTATATTAAAAGCAAATAAAATTTCCCAAAATAATTACTGGGGAAAAGGTTAACGATCACAAGAGATGCACCGAGGTTTTCTGCTTTGAAAAGTATTTATGCGTAAGATGCACATCCAATTCGGACTACTCAGAACCATGTCCTGTCTTCGATCAGGTAATGGTCCTTTATTTTCCATTTTGATTATCAACTGATATTTGTAGTTTGAAAACGTATCCCAAATTGATTCTTTTTATGCCCTTCTGAACCTGAAACGGGTCCAGTTGTCAACTCATATGTCTGGTTGAGGTGCATCGCCCGGGTATTCAAGGTACCTCAGTTTTTTTTTTTTTTTTTTTTTTTTTTAGTTACAATATTAAAAACAAATAAAAAAAATCGTCTGAAAATGAAACTTTTACCCCAAAATAATTGGCGGGAAAGGTGGGGTTAACATGAAGGCACTGCATCTGCTTCAGTTGTCCTGTCAGGATACAAGTCAAAACTGATTCCAGCCTAAAAATTCGGATCATTGAAAGGGTTTATACTAAATTTATTTTTTTAGTATTTAGAACTTGATTTTAAAACTTATTTTGAAATTTGAATCGATATTACTTTCCGAACAATGTCATTTTTATACGTGTGTCACTTTTCGATTTGAAAAAAACAGACAGCATTACAGGTTAAAAGGCTTTGGCACGAGCAAGCAGTTAAGAAAACTGACCTTTATTTGATATTAAAACATTGATATAACATTATATATATATATATATATATATATATATATATATATATATATATATAATGACACGGTGGAGTACTGGATAGCGGCTCGGAATCGGAGAACAGAGTTCGAATTCCAATCGAGTCCATTACATTCACTTAGGTGCTAATAACCTTGGGAAAGGTATTAACTCTCTTCTCATTCCAGCTATGGGTAAATAGCAGGACAGACTGGGTTCTATAGCCTTGGATTGTAACCGGTTTAGGAGAAGGACAACTCTGAATTCAAAACCTGCGGAAGGTTGTTTGGGGACCTTGTGGCACGTAGTGCACAAGGTCTCTGTATTCGGCTCCTCAAAATGTGTGGTTGGTTCTGCCCAAAGCCTTCACCACTATAATTAAATCATATGTGCTGGTGTCT
Source organism: Acanthosepion pharaonis (assembly GCA_903632075.3). NCBI lineage: Eukaryota > Metazoa > Mollusca > Cephalopoda > Sepiida > Sepiidae > Acanthosepion > Acanthosepion pharaonis. The sequence goes on along the minus strand of CAHIKZ030000063.1, from coordinate 643,816 downwards.
GGGCTGTTGGAACTGCGCTGTTTGACCCTCATACGTCGAATATGATAGGAAAACCCAGCATATATACAGGATGTCCCAAAATAATGTATACACTCTTTGAATCGTTATAACTTATTCAATTTATGTATTTTGACGTGTAAATAAGGTTAATACAAGAGAAAGTATACACATTTAAAAGAATTTGAGAGTAAAAAACAAAAAAACAAAAAAAAAACAGAAAATTAACTTTAATAAAATAAAAGCTACTTGGAGCAATGGTAGAATGTTCATATAATTATGGGTTTACATCAAAAGTGTTCAAACTGGTTGCCGTTCTGTTCAATACACTTTTCATATCTTGAAGAAATAGACCTACAAATGTCCAGTATCATTTCCTCTGGTATTTGAGCACATTCTTCTTCAGTTGCTACTCTCATTTCAGCAATTGTTTCAGGTTTCCTGCCGTAAACTTTGTCTTTTAGAAAGAAATCCAAGGGTGTCAAATCTGGTGATCTAGGTGGCTATTCACTTGTCTCTCTTCTTCCAATCCATCTGTTTTGCATATTTTCATCCATATAAGTTCTCACATCACAGTAATGTATTATTAAATATTAATATTTAAAGAGTGTATACATTATTTTGGGACACCCTGTGTATATAATTTTATATAAAAATGGCTGGAAATATAAACAGGACTATTTTTTTATTATTTTCGGTCAGACATAACTCCTCATCGGCCGAAATATAATATTTATTATTCATATCGTCAGATAACTGAAGTCGGTCGGAGATGACGATGAGCAAAATGTGAAATGAAGTTATTATTTGGACTGAAAATAGGAAAAAAAATAACCATACCCCACAATCAATTGTAGTTGATGGATGACACAAATCGATAGCCAATCAGTATCGGCCGGATCACCGCGCAGAGAGGGTATGATGTTGAAAGTTCCGAAACTCCTAATGAACCCCGACTAAAAACACCACTGATGAGGCTGCCAAAGCGTACAACAGATGTATTTTACGGACAAACACAAAAAGGAACAGGCTGTCTAGAAGAATGTTTCTCGGGCAAGATAGACTGACGGAGCACAACCCTCTCCAGGCCGTTTTTGAATTCAGAGTTTTTCTTTCTCCTACCCAAGTTTATAGACCACACTCTCTTCTATTTACCCATAGCTGGGGGTGGGGGAGAAGAAGAGTATCCATACGTTTCCCAGGGTTATTAGCACGTAAGTGAATGTAATGGAAACGACTGGAATTCGAACTCGGCTCTACGATTCCTCAATCCGAGCCGCTATCCATTACTCAAACGTGCGGGGGTACTCACCACTATACTCCCTCCGAAGAGATAGCATAGTGGTAAGTACCCCCGCCTGTCACGCAGGAAACTGGGGTTCAATTCCCTGCCGGGGAGCCAGTGAGATCCGACTCTGCTGGAGTATTTCTTATATCTCCCTTAATTGAATGTGTTCATAGCCGATAAAAAAAAAAAAGCAATTTTAGGATAAGTTTCTTCATTTCATCTCTAAATTCTTGAAATGATATTTTCCTGTCAACAGAACTGGCTGAAAATTTGCAGCTGATATTCGCTATAAATAGACAACGTGAATTGGAACGTTAAAATGAACCGCCCCATCTCCCAAATGTTTTATTTTCTTTAACATTTCATTACAGATTCGCAAATTACTAACTATGCATCGTAATGAGTTGTTATTAGAAAACATTATTCTCTGAATTATTCAATGTAATATCCCTTCTTTATATCATATGGACCGATATGTTCTTCGGCTTTTCACTTTTATCCTTCACGACTCCCTTCTCACCAACCCCGTAAAAATAGGCCACCTTCTCATCGTGCTAGCGCGGTCGGGAAATTTGCAGGTTACCGACAATACTTAAGATATCTCTTAACGAACGTCATCAAGGGGTTCGTGGCATATGAATTGTATCCATTGTAAATATTCATTGGGGTTTCATTTTTAAAATGCTATTTTTACACCGCCCACCTCACAGACAAATTGTACATATGGGAACTAGTTAGGACTGCATAGAGACTCTGAGGTATTATGGTGACTGTAGTAAGAATAGTAGGTAAGAATGTGTTGTTTTGGTGTAAGGATTACTGTGGTATGTTTGGGTCAGTAATTGTGACTAGCTAAGTAAGACAAATTGAAGACCATCCTTTCTCTATACCCCCTTCTGGCCTTGTGCCACATCTTTGTATTACTCAAATAAATATTACTCTTAATGTCATACGAACAAAAAAACTTATAGAGTATAGATCGAATCCTACAGTACGATGTCTCTGCTTTAAAAGACATTAGATTATCGGGTGTCATTTTTTCACCTTATAAAAGCCCAAGAGTCATTCAACGTATACGGCTATTGAAGGAAGTTGTATCAGTTGGAAGAAATAATAAGTGTAGTTTATGAGGATATGTGGGAAATATAACGGTTAACCTTAAACTTGACGAGGTTAATATTGTAGTTGTCGCGAAAGCATCCACTCGGGAGTCGGTTCCACAAAGTAGCGGTTCTCCTTACCAATGAAATATGAAGGGAATGAAACAGTTCGTGTTGTGGAGTAGCTGAACACCTCCCACAAGATGGACTGGTTTAAGACTATTTAAACAGCAATTTCTCTTATTGAGGGAGAGCCGTTAACGATTAGATTTCGTAAAAGCTCTGCGAGTCGACCTCTCTGCCTCCAGAATATAATCGTACCAGAAGCAAGACATAAGCATTTACCTACTTTTGGGAAATGCTGTCTTTTCAACAGGAGTAGAGGTTTATCCCTTGTTTCCTTTTTAAGATTGGGTTTCTTGTTCCTTCCAAAAAGTATGCTTCACTTTTTCTCCTCTACCGATAGTAGTAGATAGGTTCGCCTATCGTTCGGTTCACACTCCTCCCCAGTCTTTTGGACAGGAGTAGAGGTTTATCCTTTGTTTTCTGTTCAAGGATCAGTCCCCAGTTCCCTCTAATATCTCCGAAATGATATTCACTAATTAAATCTTGACCTCTTCAAGTCTATAGTGAACTTTTATTTTTGCTGAATATCTCCAAGAACTTCACTTGTCCTTACATTCCTACAACACCAGACAGTAACCCTCTACATTGAGTGGCTCTTAGGTTTAGTATTAAGTGAACATTAATATAAAAAAATGTTTAAATCCTCCACACAGCTTTAAATTTATATTAGCCCCCCCCCCTTCATAAACTTGCTCTTCGCCAAAGATAGGGAGCCAATACTATTTTGATTAACTCATAGCCCGAGGAATAGAGAGGAATTTGTTTTTTTTAAGGGATTACTAGAAAAGTGAACATAACAGCTCATAGATTCTATTTTTGGCACTGTGAATCCTTACTATATCCCCACATCCCCATTGTATTTATAACCCCCAACAATATGATCCCCTCTATAAATTCAAAGATTGTTCGGACTAATAATCTCAATCAGTTTTTTTCTTGCTTTTTTTTACATCGAAACTTGAAGAAGGCCGTAAAATTGAACGGCTGAAACGTTGTAGTAACTACGAACAACAACAAAAAGAATAAATGATAATTACATTTTCACAGTAAATACGAATCTAAATTTATTACAGGATGGAAAAGGCCGAAGATATTACATTAACAATTATTTGAAGATAGTAATTTTTTGTCTAGATACATGGCCTATTTAACCCATACTTGGTGGTAGAAGTGATGTATGAATTATTTGCGAGAAAAAATATTAAAACTATTGGAAATCGATGCATATTTTCGTATACGGGACAAATATAGGATGGAGATCTTTGCGTGATTATAAAATAAATAAATAAATAAAATAAACAATTTTATCAAAATCAAAAATGGGGCGGCTCGCCAAAGACCGACAGAAAAATAACCGCGAAAACTGCGGAAAAACAATTCCAAGACAAAACAACGATAAAACTCATCTAAAGCGGCAACGTATTTGTTATAGTGGAACACACATATTCTATAGTTAATAGACTCTCCCGCCTATAATAAATAGGAGTAGTATCAGTCGTTGAGTGGCTCAATAAGTTGGTCGGTCAGTCAGTCGATGTCGGACGACCGTTAGTCGGATACTAAAGTATCAGCGACCACCACTAGATTTCTCTGCGTCATTACCTATTATATCAAGTTCCTAACGTTTTGTACGTCGAACCTATTTTAGGACCGACTTAGTGAAATACAAGCCTCCACTGTGAAACTATTCTACAACAGTATCTGACCACAGGAGAAAGAAAACCTTCCTTTTTCCATACAGATTGCATACCTGGAGAAGGTCGTAGATTAGTTCAGCCGTAACTAATCAGATGAGAAGCAAGCACGAAGCAGAAGAAGACAAGAAACACGAGAAACTCTTGATTAATTTCATTAATTTTTCCTTAACTATCAGATCATCCCATAAGTTCTGTCCGAATTTTGAATAAAGAAAACAAGTGACTAAATGTTACATTTAATTACAGATTCAATCAACAATGTATTTTCCCTGATTATCTATGACTTCCTTCCATCTATTAACAAGCTTACTAATTCCATTACTGTAAAATTCTTTTGGCTTTGATTCGAAGAACTCAAAATGTCAGTTTAATCTCTTCCTGTGTTACAAAAGCTGTTTCTTCCAAATGATTCTGTAAGCTACGAAACAAATGGTGGTCTGAAGGAGAGATCAGGGAGAATAAGGTGGATAAAATTTTCTCCCAACCAAGTTCTTCGATCTTTTGTGACGTGATTCTTGCTGTGTGGGGTCGCACTGTCCTGATGAAACATCACCCTTTCGATTCACTAGAGCAGGCCTTTTTTCTTCAAAGCTTGGTTCAAACGCTCAATTGCTGACAGTATATTTGAGCATTAAATGTTGCATTAGGTGGTAAAATTCAAAGTGGATTATTCCTTGGAGATCTCACCAGATTGAAAAAAGAACCTTTTGCCCATGAAGTTCTCTTCTCAGCTGTGGCTGGGGGGTCCCTTCCCTTTACCAAGCCACTGTCTACAACAAACATTTCGATAAAAGATCCATTTTTCGTCGCCAGTCACAAGTCTACCCAAAAAGGTGAAACAAATTGGCGAGAATGGAGAGAATTGAGGTTGTTTTCAGACAATTCATAAGGCACCCATTTTCCAAGTTTAAGTACTTTTCTAAGTTGTTGAAGATGACGATGAACAGTTGTATGGATTGAACTGAGAACCACTGCCAATTTCTCAACTGATAAAGCAGGATTTTCTTCAAGGGCTGCTTCAAGAAGCTTTTCATCAAACTCAACTGGACGTCCGGTTTCGTCTTCATCTTCAAGGGTGAAAATCTCCCCTCTGAATTTTGCAAACCATCTTCTGCAAGTTCTTTCATTCACATTCCTCTCCATAAACTGAGTGAATGTTTCTAGCCTTCGGCTGCTGAGTTTCTTTCTTGAACTCATAAAAAGCATTATGTGCCTCAAATGATTCTTGGGTACTTCCATGTTAGCAGGGGTTTTAATCAAACAAAATTTAATTTTATTGTTCTCTAAATAAAATTTGATCAGTTTTAAATGCATCTAAACATAAAAAATAATGTTCAGCTCCATTAGACATTATAAAATACTCTTTAAATTTCGTTCATTTTAACAAAAAGTTAAAATTCGGACAGAACTTATGGGATGACCTGACAAAATTTCAGCAAACATAAGCCATACAATGTAGAGGGTTACTAAGTACAGATTATGTAGGATAGATAACGGTTGACCATGAAGAGATTAAGAGTAATAAAATGGAAAGCATCTTCTAGGGAGCCTGTTCCACAAAGCAGTGACGCTGGGGAAGAATCTGGCCGAATGAACGTTTCTTCATAGCAATAGAATAGGAAATGAATGCAGATGCTGCAAGCCTGTGCACATGACGTGGTGTGCTCTAGCTGTAAACGTCTGAACTGGTGAAACTAGGCAATGTAGCGCTCATCTGAACATTTGTCATGGAAATAATGATAGGCCTGCGACGTTGGGTCTCCGGAGAAAGAGATTGTAGGATTGAAAATAATTCATCCCACATTCAGGCCTTTAAACTCAGCCAAGGCGGGAAAGTGAGTATCAGTCAGCTTCAGCTCAGCCCAGCTGTGACAGCAGTACTCCATTTATGTTCGGACCAGAGCTTTGACGAAGCGGGTATTGGTAGAAAGCGTAAGGTTCTTTCCGGAGGGGCACAAGAAGCCGATTGTTTTTCTAGCGTTTTGAGAGAGACTGCAGAAACGTGCTGGACTGGAGAGATCGGGTTTGGGGGTGGGTGGGTGAAGATGAACTTGAATCTCAATAGACGTTCAAGACAGACAGCCTCATTGAGAGTAACAGATATTGCCAGATGCTATATATATATATATATATATATATATATAAGAAAAAATATTGGAAATAACAAAAAAAGATGAGGATGCTAATCTGAATAATTCATGGAATAATGCATTTCTATGTTAATTCATTTACAATGCTTGTAAACTATTTGCAATGCAATACTATAATAATTCATTTATGATGAAAACAACAAAGATGAGGATACTAGTCTGAATAATTCATGGAATAATGCATTTTTATAGTAACTCATATGCAATCTATTTCCCTTGTAAGCTATTTGCAATGCATTCCTATAGTAAGACATTTGTGATCAAAACAACAAAGATGAGGATACTAGTCTGAATAATTCATGAAATAATGCATTTTTATAGTAAGTCATTTGCAATCCATTTCCCTTGTAAGCTATTTGCAGTGCATTGCTATAATAATTAATTCCTGAAATTAAAGTCTCATTTCAAAAACACGAAACTACCTCACTCTGCCAAGCCAATTAGTTCCTCCCGTAATCACGTATGATTTATATCAAATCTCGTCTTTACTAACGTTCGAACGTGGTTTCCACCATAGTATCGTGGGAAAAAAAGCGAATGAGCAAAAAAAAAAAAAAAAAAAAAAAAATTCAAATAAAACGATGAGTGGAAAAACAATTATAATTATCCGACCATCCCAAAGATTTATTTTTTAATTTTTTTTTTTTTAACCCGGAATATCCTCACAGAAAAGGAAAGATAGCAAGGATTCTTACCTTGTGGACAATAAAAATACAAACCTTACCAAACTACTGTCCACATGAATTATCTACCCAGACTCTACAAGCAACAACACAAAAAGCAGGCGACAGCATCTAAACGGCATATAATCTTATTGACAAAGAAAACAAAATGTCCGGTCATTTCCCTGTCAGGAACAAATTTGGCTTATTACCCCCTATTTGTCAATTCATTGCAAAGATTTTGGGAAGCGTTGATAAAGGTGGATCAATAAGTTTACACACTGATCGGATTAGAACGGGGTTGGTGCGGTCTAACCCCGTAGCACCCGACAGAGTGATGGGGAGGGCAGCACTGATTGGAGGCCCCGGGTAGTGTTTTATGACTATCGCTACCTTAACGATACATTTATATACGTGAAAAATTAAAGTAAACACAACTGCCTATTAAAAGGATAACAAATTTTCGCAGATTTTGATGTTGTTCTGGTGCCTTTTCGTTTCATTTTTTTTTTTATCTAAATCCTTGAATTTGTTTTGCGTATGCAAAGTCTCAAAAAAAAAAAAAAAAAAAAAAACTATATAAAATTCACTATTTTTTTTTTAATCTATTATGTTGAATGCGTAAAAATTATTCAACTCTTTAAAAAGAAAAATCTCAAGTTGGTGTTAAAAATTGCCGAGAAAAACATTGTTGATTTATTTAAGAAAGAATGATCTGTTATATGTCTCTAATTTATATTTAGATACATTCTATTCGTTTTCATTTTTTCTAGTTGAATTGTTCACCTACATTGCGTATGATTCATTATTGTATATAATTAGGTTATAAAAAAAAAACCCAAAAAACTACCTTATATGAATAATACCTTATGAAATTTGAGATGCAGTAGAGTGGGGGGGGTCTCATATCAAAGATCGGAGGGGGGCACGTGACCCTTGCATCGGCCCTGGTCAATTCAGCGGAATATACCCAACTGGTTATGGTCAGGCAACTGAAAAGTAAATCTGTGGTACTGAACAGGATATTTGCTATAATCGCTTAATTAAACCTTCAATCAAGATCAGAAATCAGGTGAACTAGGCCAGAGGTAGCTATTCTTATTCTTCTTATTCTTATTATTATTCTTATTATTATTCTTATTATTCTTATTCTTATTGTATACTAATTTCCTTCAGGTCCCAACCAGAGATCTAGGGTCAGAAATGGCATCATGGCATTTTCCACCGAACTTTTTTGCCAAACAAATTGGAAAAAATAGACAGCATAACATCACACACATTTTACATAGATAGACCTCTTTGCAATGTGTGAGCTGTACTTATGTAAGTACAATGTGTTGTATTTCTTTAAGGCATGGGCTACCAGGAATCGTTTCTATGGGTCTATCGGAACCTTTTCTAATCAATCCGAGGGCTCCAACTATAACCTGTGATAGTGAAAAGGATATTAGCTACACTATTTACATTGTTCGGGCTATTGTCCTCATCTTTGTCGCCATATTTATGACAACGTTTCAGCCTTCTTCATGTGGTTGGAATGTCGAACTGAACCCTTTATTTCGCTCACTGGGGTAGACTGTTCTAATTGCACGTGCCATGTTTAATGGATGTCATGTATCAATTATCTCCTGTTAATTCCCCTCAACAAAGTTCTCCACTGCCTTAGCCGGGTTTGAACTCACACATTTTGGGTCCTGTCACTGGATTATTATTATTATTATTATATTATTCTTATATTATTCTTTAATATTATTATTCTTCTTATTATTCTTATTCTTATTATTCTTATTATTCATATTGTTGTTCTTGTTATTTAGTTGAATTGTTCACCGAGATTGCCTATGATCCATTATTTTAGGTAATTATGTTACAATAATAACTGTTTTTTTATATGAATGCTACCTTATATAAATTCACAGGTATCAGAGACGGCGCCCCGTATCATAGATTCGGGGAGTGAAAGAGACCCTTACACCGACCCTGGTTAGCTGAATTCAGATATAAAGATTTAACTTTATAATCAATCAAGCAACTTTGGGGGAACTGCATTGATGTTTTGTTTTCATGTTCCACCACTTCGCCAATTTTTTTTTTTTTTATCTTTTTAACATGCCTGGTACATAGATATTTATAGATCACCACAGAATCTTTTTTTATGTTTATATTACTGAGATGAGGTACTGTAACCACTACTGTAAACTATTTACATCGTTCGGACTGTTGCCATGTTCACGACGTTTCGGTCGTTGTACGCTTCGACCTTCTTCAGGTGATATACATTAGAATTTCTAACAAAACCCTTTATTTAACTCATGGAGATAGATTGTTCTAGTTCCATATGCCATGCCTTTTCTGGATATCTCAGTTTCAGTTAATTCCCTTTAGTAACTCAAATCTCCAAGTTTGTGTTCACCTCTGCTGTGAACAGGTATTGAACTTACAATTCTTTGGGTCAAGTCACTATTTGGATTACTTCAACCAACGTTTTTATCCACTTGGACACATGGCTCAGTGGATAAAAGCGAAAACATCATATGACAATAAAGATGAATTGAACAGTCTGAAGAATGTACCCAGTGTAAATAGTTACAATACTTCTCAGAAATATAGACAGATACCAAAATCTGTATTTTAAAAATAAAATCTATGTACCGTGTTAGGTTTGAATTTTCTCAACTGGAACTTTAAACAACAATCACAGATCATACTGTGAGCTTCATGACTTGTGCCTAATGATTTTAACCTATTTATATTAATTCAAACCAAATCAGGACGCAAACTCTTTGGGTTATGGCACTTTTGGGATTACTCATCCACCACTTTCATCCACATGACTTGTAGCTAGTTTGAGGTACCTGTTCTGGGTTGATTGCAATAAAACCATATATTTTGTAGTGTGGGCTCCAGATAACAGCCTCATATTCTAGTACAGGTTAAATAAGTGTAGTGTAAAAGGTTTTAAACCTTTTGTACATTTGCGATTAACTGATTAGATTTTTTACGGTTTATCAACACTTTGTAGGTTAAATAAAGCCGAAACCTATTTTGAATTGTAAGAATAAATTTACTCTACGAGCGGATATTACATTAACAATTATTTTGGAGATAGGACGTGTATCTAGAAAAAAATACTATTTAACCCATACTTGGGGGTAGAAGTGATGTATGGAGGATTTGCGAGAAAATATTAAAGATATTGGGAATCAATGCAGATTTTTGTATAAGGGACAAGTATAGGGTGGAGGTCTTTGCGTGTTTTATTAAAAAAAACAAAAAAAAAACAAAAAAAAACAAAACAATTTTGTCAAAATCAAAAGTGGGCGGTTCGCCAACGACTGACAGGAAAATGACCGCGAAAACTGCGAAAAACAATGCAAGACAAAACAACGATAAAACTCATCTAAGGCGGCAATGTATTGTTGAATATCATAGATTAACATGACAACGGGTAAAAAAAAAAATGACAATGTTTAACATAACATGAATGATCATATTAAACAAAGAAAATGAAGTTAACAATATTTTGACATTTTCAATGCATGATAAAAGAAATTAAGAAAATACTTACGCGTAAAAATACCTTGAAAGCATTTTTTTATCATAAAACAGAAATTTAAAAAAAAAAAAAAAAAAAAAAAAAAAAATCCTGGAAATTTACATGATTTAATTTCTCCTTGACACCAGTCTGCCATAACATTGAATACAAATATCATTTGCTAATACGCGTTTGTTCAAATTGTTATATAGCATCGATCATTTGAATTTCGTTTTGAAAATATAGAAATATCAAAGTAAAAACAGAAAGAGAAAATTAATTACATTTATCAAAGCACAAATCAAAAAATGTTCTTTCACAAAAACTTATTTTCTTAGGATTTTTTAATTTATTACTAGTTTTATTCTTGTTTTTCTTCTTATTGTTGCTTTGTATCCAAACACACTGGCTCTATACACTCTTCATTATTACTATTATTTTATTACTAGTTTTATTCCATCGTATTATTGTTGCTTTTTATCCCAACACACTGGCTCTATACACTCTTCATTATTACTATTATTTTATTATTAGTTTTATTCCATCTTATTATTGTTGCTTTTTATCCCAACACTCTGGCTCTATACACTCTTCATTATTACTATTATTACTAGTTTTATTCCATCATATTATTGTTGCTTTTTCCCAAAAGTTATGGGTCAATAGACACTTAATTACGACTATTATTTTATTACATCTTAATATTGTTGCTTTCCATCCCAAAACTCTGTATCAAAGATGTCCATTTGAATTGCGTTTAAACTGCGTGTGTGTGTCTGTATATACGTACGTTTGCGCGTCGACATGTATATTCTAATTCAGTAATAGACCTAAAATATTTCTAGGAAATTTAAAAAAAAAAAAAAAAAAGGTTTTAAAAAATATTTTTTATTCATCTTCATTGCCATATTCACGATGTTTGTCTAGTCCATTCATATACGTATATTTACCTGAATATGGTCGGAGCGTACAACGACCGAAACGTCGTGAATAAGACATCAAGGACAACAGTCCGAACGATGTAAATAGTGTAAATTAATTTTACATGAATGAAAAACACCAACCACGGTGGATACTTGTAGATTCAAAAATAAACCGAACTTATTCCTAAATTTATCACGAAACAGACTGACCCCAGCTTCCTGGTTCGACTGAAAAGTACAGTGACCCTCACTTTTGTGGCTCGACGGACGTCGGCCTTTCTGGCTTGACGGCACACCAGACCGACGTCTGGAGTTTCTGGCTAGACGGCAAATCAGACCTTTATCACTATCTACTAAGATGATATCTAGTGTTATTTTATTTTGTTTCTATAAGCATTATTTATTAGGTTGGTGCAAAAATAATGACGTAATAATGCCGTTTTTGACGTATTTTTTAACGTCAAAAAACGACATTATTACGTCATTATTTTTGCACCAACCTAATACATACATTGGCGCACGGCTCGTTGTTGCAACCTGGCACTCGCGATGACCGCCCCTACACCTACGTTGGCACTAATACACTTAAGCAATCTGCTTTCCCTAGTTCTTCTGTGTGCCGTGCTGCTTCGGGACGTGGGCAATTATTTCTCCCCCACAATTTATTCTCTTGTAACTTTTAGGAATATTTATCCCTTTGCTCCGAGCAATCCATTCACACAAGCTCGACGGAAACTGGCCTACTGCTTTCTTCCCCTTTTTTCTTCGATGCCCCGTGAGTGTCAAATTCACCAAGCCCCACCTCCTCATTATGTGTCAAAAAATTTCCAGATATCTCATTCTTATTCTGTTTTTGTGTTTTTATTAATTTCCATTTTTTTAAGATTTTTTTTTTTGTTTCATACGTGCACCGTCCAGGGTATGTTCGGCATCCTTCTGTAGAACCACAATTACTGATTATTCCAGTGTTCTTATCTGTGAGGAGATTGTCCAGCATTCACTGCCATACAAGTTTATATTCGTTTTTTTTTCTTCTTCAATTTCCAGTTCTGTCTCTTCATCTTCGTTTGCTGTGACACTCTTACTTGCACTGTCTGCGGCATTCACCCGGGAACGTTTGAGCTGCCCCCCGTCAAACAAATCTGCCGCTTCCCGAAGGAGGTAAAAATTCACAATAGTGGCTTCAGTAGGAATTTGGATTCACAAACAGTCCCCAAGCCACAAGAATACACTCATGCCCTTCCCTAATACCCCCTCTGCTTACTCTCTGGCCCTTTCCCGATCCCCCCCACGCGCTTACTTCATTACCCTTCCCCGATTCCCCCCCCACTCTCTTGCCCTTCACCCATTTCCCCCCTCACTCTTGCCCTTCACCCATTTCCCCCCCATCACTCTCTTGCCCTTTCCCGATTTCACACCCCGCTGCGATTACTCTCTTGCCCTTCCCCGATTTCCCCCACCTCCGCTTACTCTCTTGCCCTTCCCCGATCCCCCCTCCGCTTACTCTCTTGCCCTTCATTCCACATTCAGAATAGTGCGATTCGAACAGTTCCAGGATGGTTTGAATTTTCCTTCTCCTAGACTGGTTGCCAACTAAGGCTAACTGTCCTGCTATTTTCTGTCGAGGAAGAGATTGATACATACCTTTCACAAGGATATTAACTCGCAAGTGAATAATGAACTCGATTGGAATTCGAAATCCGATTCCTCAATCCGAGCCGCTATCCATTACTCTACCGCGCCCCCTTGAATTCATTTCTTCTTCTTCCTCCCAATGGGTTAAATAACAGTGTAGACCGTATTTTCTAGTCTTGGTTGACTATGTATGGAAGAAATATAAACTGAAATTATACTAACATTTTTTTTCTCCACAAGGAGTAGATAAGTTCACCTAGCATCCGGTTCATACTCCTTCCCGATTTTCGAACAGTAGTAAATGTTTATCGCTTGTTTCCAGATTGGGTTTCCGGTCCCTTCTAAAGTTTTCTTCAGTTTTTCTCTCTTCCACCAAAAAAGGAATAAATGTTTATCCCTTGTTTCCTGTTCAAGATGACGTTTCCGGTTCTTTCTAAAATCTCCCAATATCACCTCGATTGGGGTGAACTGATTAAAACATCAGTTTGAAGCAGTGAAAACAAAAATAACAGAAAAACAATTCGTGCCAATTTAAAGATCAAAGAAAAGGAAGTAGTAGAGAGCCATGGTCAGCTACGTCCTGAATGGGGCCCTTGTTTGAACGCCCTACTCTCTTACTTGCTCTTTCTCTCTCATTCTATCCAGTATCCCACACTAGTTCGCTTACATCATACCACCCGACTACACACTCTTGACATCTCACTTCCCTTCCTGATTCCTCCGCCTACAATGCTACGACCGTCAGCGAACGTGCAATTTACCTGCCACTTAAACATCTTTCTAGCTCACTCACAAACTATCCTTCGAGGCAATCTTAATATGATACACAGATGACGCTGTGCTAAAGTCAAACACAGGGACGGTGCGCGAATTCCTAAACAAGACAGTGAAGGATTTGGTTTGGTTTGTTGTGTTTTACGACATATCAACCTCAATGGGTTATTTAAGGCCGACAACTTTTTTTCGTGGTAATATTTTGCTTCGTCAAAAATCTGTTTCTGGTAATATTCTTTTTCCTCAAAAATGTATAACTGGTAATAATTTTTTACAAAGTATTTCTGGTGTTAAAACCTATTTTTACACATTTATAATGCTTTTTACCTCAGTTTCGGGGTTAACTATTTGCCCATAGCTAGGACTCTAACAGGTGCTACCACCACGGGTCAAGGTGGGCCTGGGAACACCAGTAAGACATTGTTCCACGCTCCTCAAAACCTCCTGATCAGACGCCTTGCTGTTGAACGTAGTTTATCGTCTTACCCTGGACGCGGATGTAGTTTATCTTTTTACCCAGGACAGAAGATAGTGAAGGAAAGCGAAGGCTTAGAGCCATATCACGTTGAAACTCCAGTTACCGTACGATCACCGAAGTTAAGCAACGTCGAGCCTGGTCAGTACCTAGTTAGGTGACCACTTGGGAATACCAGGTGCTGTAAGCTTAGATGTGCGGGTGGTTCGGGTTTGTTAATCGGAAAGCAGAGTTCCAATTTCCGTTGGGGTCGTTATATCCACATAAGCGCAAATACACTTGGGAAGGTATGAACACACCTATTCCCCCAGCTATGGGTTAATTAGCAAGACTTATAGCATTAATACCATTATTATCCAAAATAAAATAAATTCTTACGATCTTAAAATATACTTTAGCTTCAAATAACCTGTAAATGGTTGACAAACCTTAGAAAACAAAACAATCAAATCAAAGGAAAGCGAGAAGGACCATCTACCAATTGTAAGAAGATAGAATGTATGGATGTCAACAAAAGAAACATGATTTTAGCTACGATCAAAAAAACGAACAAGGAGATAAATTTAATTAACTGGAAAGAGACGGAAAATATGATACAGAAATGTTTTTTACGGTTTATCAACCCTTTGTGGATTATTTAAAGCCGAAACATTTTGGATTGTCAGAAGAAATTTTATTTATTTATTTATTTTTTTTTTTTTTTTGGCGAATGGATATTGCCTTGGGGTTTTGAGATAATGATTTTTCCAGATACAGGTCCTACTATTCAACCCATAACTGAGGGAGAGAAAAGATAGATTAAACCTGTCCCCAGGAGTATTTGCCCCTAAATGAGTGCAACGAACTTATTTGGAATTCAAACTTTCCATTCCGAGACATTATCCATTACACCACCCGCACATCTTACAGAAATCTGAAGACTCATTGGAATAGCGAAAGGCGCTTTCCAAAAGTTAAACAAAGTATTAAGAAACAGGGAAAAAAAATGTTAAAAACAAAGAAAGAGTGCTGGTTCCTTACGCAATATCAGTTCTCCTATACGACAGCGAATGTTTTTTGCTAGGAAAGTTCATTCCCTGTGCTGTGCTAAACTATTTTACTCAACACACCTACATAACTATAGCTGCACCATTTGTCCATGCTTTGAATATTACTGCCACATTGTCTAGTGCTCCTATTATATATTTAGAGATTCTTTGTGAAATCCAAGTAAAAAAAAAAAACTGCAATATTATTGGTCCTGACCCGACATCTCGGCTTCCTACTTTTCTACCACCGTGACGTAGCTTCCCCGTGACCTTTCTATAAATACTTTCATGTTAACAGTTCAGGTGAACTCTTCGCTATGGTACCTAGACTTTATGAATTTAAACGCAGTACTAGATTGTCGGCGAGATCTCATGATTTTATAAAGTAAAATGGCGAGATTTATCTGTAAGTTCTATGCTGATAGTTTCTTCTCCCGCATTTATCGCTTGTGGAACTCTTCCGACTTCCCAGTCAAACTTTGCTTTTCAAAATATTGATCCATCTTCCTAATAGTGTTTTCTTTTTTATCATATTCTTTCACTTTCATTTACATTTTGTGTCTCAGTGGCTTTATCGCCTTGAAATTATTAATAAAGTAACAGAGAAGGATCCTGAAAATACGGAACAAGTGAGTAGTTTTAAGAAAAATGAAGGAAACAAAAGGGAAATATAAATCAGAGAAATTTCTGGTACATATAATGAGGCAAGATGGAGTCGAGACTGTAGCAATCACAGGACATAGTAGAGTTTAGTAGTAGCAAATGATAATACTTGACTGTGATAGAAGTTGAGTCTTACTGAGCAAGAGTAGAATTTAGTAATAGCATTCAGATAGTACTCGACTGTTGTGGAAGTTGAGTCTGACTAACAGAGCTGTTCCCCTGGTCAAGTTGGTAGTGGTTTATATGGTAGCCTGGGAGATTCCATTCATGGCTGTCAGATAATTTCTGTGACCATGTCACCCTTTACATCTGGCTACCTAACTCCCAAAACTCCATTTATTACTATGCGTTGAGTGAGAGACCAACAAATCTCCTTGTAACACCAAAAATTAACTGAAGGCAAGGATTATGACAAAATTCACCAACTTAAACAGGGAGACCATCCGAAAGAGTTGCATCCTGTTCGCAGTGTCAAATAGAGTTTGATAGTGGCAAACGATAATAATTGACTGTATAGTAGTTGAGTCTTACTAAGCAAATATAGAATTTAGTAATAGCATTCTGACAGTAGTCGACTGTAGTGGAAGTTGAGTCTGACTGACAGAGCTGTTCCGCTTGTTATGTTGGTAGATGGTTTAAATGGCAGCCTGGGAGATTCCATTCATGGCTGTTAGACAATTTCTGTGACCAGACATAATCCAAGAAAGCAGAGTAGAGTGAATCTTCGAATGACCTATCAAGTTTATGCAAAGAAGAACAATGCTATGAAGCGTTACACACAAGATCGTTAAACGAACGGAAGTTAACGAGTTACTTGCACAGAAATTTCGTCTTTTAATTCTACCGATTCGCCATGACGCCCATTTTTATAGAATATCTGGGCGGGAAAAAAAACAAAAAAGAAAAAAAAAAACAGGTCGATGGTATCACGTGGCAACGTGAAAAGTTTTTTTTTTTTTTTATAATAAATCGGGCAGATGACGACGAGTGCAGAACTGTAATGATGTCTGGACAACACCTGATCATACAATCACGAAGGTGGGGGGGGGGAGACGTACTCTTTCCTTCCAATTTGACTTCAAGTGTTTCAAGTCTCCCCCCTCTCGGCAGCCACTACAACTCTACGGGTCTCTGATCAAAACTTCGTTTCTCTAATCCCCAGCGAGTGCTCGTCAATTAACTGATCTTGTTCCAGACAAAGTTTATTGAATAAACCACAGAAACTTGATCCGCACATGGCTCGAAACTTTAACGCCTTACCTTCAAGAAAGACGATATTATATATATATATATATATATATATATATATATATATATATATATATACCTTCCTCTTTCGAAGGCTAGTCTAGACCCGCTCCACCCTATTCCACCTGTCACACACCCCTGCCAGCCCCCGTTCTCCGGCAGGCACCTGCAAGGACACTGAGTTGAAATGCTGATTAGCTTCGGCTAAACGTAAGCCGACGTTTAGCGTACACTAATAACGCCCAGGTGCTTCGGGAGGAAGAGTTTCACTTATTTACTTCGGGAGATGGGTAAGGCTGATTATGAAGAAAAGGGCTCTGTGAAGAAAATAGATAGCTCGACCATGAAAAATAGGAAAAAAAGGAATAGGTAATTTATAAGTGTGCGCGCTTCAGAAACGAATGAAATTATCTTAAACACGTGGCAAGCCAATCATTCCTTAACTTAGTTGAGGGCCTTCAAGTGGACAAAAATAAATTTTATTTTGAAAATTACAGATTTTTGGGGTCCGTTCGTCACACCCTTAAAAATAGCCATACATTGACCGATCGAAACTAAATTTTGGGGATAAGTGCAAACAGGCAAGGGGGCCCAACATACAATTGGTTTTACTAAGGTGCGTAGCTTAATAAAATAAATTTTCATTCATTTTTGGGGGGCAAAATAAGTTTTATGATTCAACTAATTTTATTATTTTAAACTAATTAATGAATAAATGAAATCAAAGTATCACGGCTTGAGAGATTATTGCATCTTAAAATCACGCCGGACCTCAAGTTGAACTCGTATATATTTCACTATTTAAAAAAAAACAATTTAATGATTGAAATAACAAATACTTATTTAATAAAAATGCAATATTGTTTTTTGGATATCTTTTAATCTAAATTCCGTCTAGCTAAATTCTTTATCGACAATATATGTATTTTTTTTTTATCTGATATCTTCGGGGTTCTCATTCTCATCAGCAGGAAGAGGGGGGGAAGGACGGATAATCTCGGCTTTGCTAAATCTTAGTGAATTCCGTCGAGTTAAATTTGAGTTCGATTCTCCTTGGAATTATTTTTAAACATGATTTTTCAACGTATTTCTTTTCTAATTTTCTTCAACTTTTCAATCGATCTTTGTCAGAGTTTCAGCAATTATCATCCAGTTAGTAGACTGACTGACTTACTAACTTACTTACTTTCATCGACCTCCGAAGATCATAGTGTAACAATTTAACATACAAAATACTCCTATTGTTTTTAAAACAATTTAATCATTAGAATAACAATTATTTAATAAAAATGCAATATTGTTTTGGGGATATATTTTCTTTAAGTTTTTATATATACAAGAATCCAGTTTCCAGTTCGCCTTGCGTTTACGAGATCTATAAACGAGATAAAATAACTAATTAAAGGTGAGGAAATGTAAAATCTAAGCAGCGAAAGTGTAAGGAATCTGTCTGTCTATATATAAAATTCTGTGACTTCCGTAAGTCCGTCCGCCACATACTCTAAAATAGTGATACATTGACCGATCAAAACCAAATTTTGGGGGAGAAATCCAAACGGGGTACAAAGTACAATTGGTTGTACAAGGTTACTTAGCTTAGAACAAATTTTCATCAGATTTTTTTTTTTGAAAATATAAGTTTCATTATTTTAGCCTACAAAGTATTCCCATTATTTACATTATTCGGACTATTGTCCTCATCTTTGTCGCCATATTTATCACGACGTTTCGGCCGTTGTACGCTCCGCCCTTCTTCAGGTAGTTGGAATGTCGAACTGAACCCTTTATTTCGCTCACCGGGGTAGACTGTTCTAGTTTCACGTGCCATGTTTGATGGATGTCAGTTATCAGTTATCTGCTGTTAATTTTCCCTCTGAAAGTTCTCCACTGCCTTAACCGGGTATTGAACTCACACTCTTTGGGTCCTGTCACTGGATCTAACCAACGCCTTTATCCACTGAGGACACATGGCACAGTGGAAAAAGGCGTTGGTTAGATCCATGTATGGCTATTTTAGATTGTGGGAGGGACGGGCTAACGGAAGTCACAGAATTTTATATATATTTATTTCATTCTGGTAAAATATAATGCACAGTATTAGCACTGTAAATATAAACACGGTAGGTAGGTAGGTAGGTAGGTAGGTAGGTAGGTAGAGAGAGAGAGTTTCAAATGGACTGAGGATTTCAAGAGGAGTAATGATATAAATGAGACAATGCATGATTGGCTGGTAGGAAATTCAATAAAATTGAGGAGTGCGGATAACCTCGCTAATGCAAATGATATCCTACATTTCAATGTTGTCTACTTGAATACATTAGTGCCAAACGGATTTCCAAGAGACAACCTGTTGTTGAAAACAGGAATGCCATTGTGGAAGGACTATGTGATGGAACATCTCTTACGTTCGACAAACTTACTGAGAGCGGAATGCTACAATGCATCCTGTTTGGAACAGAAGGAGTGGTATTAATTCCAAGAATAAAGTTAATTACTAAAAATGGACAAGAATCCAGTTTGCCATGCGTTTACGAGAACTAATATCAAGCTTCAAAGAAAAACACTTCACAAAGTTGGAACGTGGCTCCAGAGAGAAATATTTACGTGTGGCCAGCTGTACGTTGCATGCTCAAGAGTAAGAAATGCTAAAAAATATTCTTTGCTGTTAAAAAGGAAAAAATATATACTTTTTTTTAAAATATTGTTTACTATGTCTGTTTCCTTCATGATGATGATGGCATTGATGACTAAGTGGACCAATTCTTGCGTGGAAGAACCAATGGAATTGACAGCATAATGTTGCTGGAGGACGAGGTTGATTTTGGGAAGTATTTCTCTCTTGTCGTTTGACTTCCTCGTTTTATGTTTTTTTTGTTTTTTTTTTCTGGTGGCTTTGAAGTGTTTGGTTTCGATGATCATGGAACATCGGCCGTTGCAACGGTCTTGTACACGCGTTTCAAACGATATAGTTTCAAGTCCAGCGGCTTTCGGTGTTTTGAATTGGCTCATATATCTTCGAAGAAGGGCAAGTCCGTGTATTTTTTTTCCTTGAAGTGAAATCACTGAATAAGACTTGACGTAGAAACCATGAATTCCAGTCTTGCTAAATGTCCTGGCATCAAAGACGATGTAATATGGAATACATGTTTATAATTTGTAGACATATTTTCATTTTTACAAATCAAAACACCATTTTTATTCTCTCTCGCTGTTTTTTTTTAATTTTTCATTATAAATCTGATTCGATCGCCAGATAACGGCAAGTACAGTCAACATTTATTTGATGTCCTAACAGATATTTTAAAAAAAAATTGGCAACTAGCATCTCGTCTGCTGTCGCTCTCTCACAGACGTGCCGTTGCCTCCCTCTGTCTTTTTACAGATAGTTTCACGGTAACTGCTCCAATGAGCTGCTTTCACTGGTTCCCAGACTTCATGAATTTAAGCGTTCAGCTAGGCTAGCATCACGCTCTCACCCTTTCACTGTCGAAATTGTTAAATGTAGCCGTCTCTTCTACTCCAATAGCTTCATGTCTCGCACTTCTCGCCTGTGGAACTCCCTTGTTTTCCTGATAGCTATAATCTCCAACTATTCGAATGTAACGTCAATCGACGTCTCCAGATGCCTTGATCTATCCCCTAACCTTCTCTTTATCTTTTCCTCTATCACTCCTCTTTGTTCTCGCTCCAACTCTATAACCCCTTGCATGCTAGTGGCTTCCCGCCTTGTTTGGCGTTGAATGCTTAATGCTATCTCATTTCTATCAGACATATACAAATTATTCCCCAAATTATTTTAAAACTAACGGAAATCGTGAAATTAGAATAATTCCGACAAATAGGCAGACCTTACGAGTGATTATTCAATAATAGACGATCTACAAATTAGACACCAGCTGATTGAAAAATATAAGTAAATATAACCAACCACTGTGACGCCTGCTGTGAAAAGTCATTTGACTCAGCAGAACATCCGGCAGACTTTAACGTTGCGACAATCGTGTGCATGAGTTTCAAACGATATAGTCTCAAGTCCAGTGGCTTTCGGTGTTGTTTTGAGTTGGCCTTTATATCTTCGAAAAAGGCAAGCCCGTGGGGTTTTTTTCCCCCCTGAAGTGAGATCAATGAATAAGACGACATGGAAACATTGACTCTTCCATTCTTTCCACATATCCTGATAATCAAAGACGGCGTTTAAGGATCGGCAATTCGATTCTTTGACTGTTGGCTCTTTCCAGGATTTTGGTGTTGATCACAGCGTAATTCTATTTGATGTTCGAGATTGAACGAAGTTTTTGCTGGTGATTTTTTTGTGATAACGCGACGATACAGATTCCAGATTGCGCAAGCATATAGCAAAGTTGAAATGACACTAAAGTACACTGGGACGAAACCTCATGCCACTGTTAAGAAGAAAGTTCCACTCTGACAGCTCTTTCCACAGCACAAACTCTTGAGAGGATGCGTCCTTGATAAAGACGTTGTTAAAAAGACAACTTAGCTTGGATTTTACCAAGGAGCACAAGGTAAACAGCAGGGGCACCAGACCATATAAGGCTGCAATATCCTAAGCATGGAAGAATGATAGACCTATAGATATGTAGCATAGATTCTGCAGAGAAAAACTGTCTCGCACGGCACAGTACACCGACATTCTTAGCAGCTGACATAGCAATTGATTTATTATAGTCTTTCTAAATGGCCGAATGGTTAGAACGTTTGTTTTCTGACTATGAGACCCGGGTTCGAATCTCACCATGGTTGATATTTCAGGAAGGTGACTTCTTGAGGTTATAGGTCTGGAGTGGCCAATCCCAGCGTTCAGTGACCCAAGCCTTGTAAGTGAAATTGGGTAAAGGAACCGTTGGGGGCCGTCGATAGCTGTGCTAGCACGAACTCACAAGTCATCGTGGCCGAGGGTTTGTGCGTACTGACTTTATTCAGATTATCACGTTAGATAACACGCTCTCTCCCCCAAAACGATAACTAACGTCTGCTCAGCAGTATAAACTATAGGTTGGCTCTGTGGGTGTTGAACAAACACAAAATGCGTCTGAGAAAGCGTCTGCAATAGGGATTAGCTAGCCGCCCTAGTAGATTACAAGTGACCAGCCTTTTAAAAAAATAAAGACCTTCCACTTGATGTCAGCAGAGATTGTTAGCACGAGAAGATGAACAGGTTACTGCCTGTATTCGTTTCGTTTTTTTTTTTTTTTTTTTAGCTTTCGTACTTATCTCCACATTTTCCGCTATACCTTGACCCTTTTCCCTTCACCTGTTTTACTTTAGTTTTAGTTTTCTTTAAGACGATAGACTACATCAGAGTCCTTTATCAATTATAGACTACATCGTCCTCCTTAAGACGATAGACTACATCAGAGTCCTCCTTAAGACGATAGACTACGAGTCCTCGGTAAGACGATAGACTACATCAGAGTCCTCGGTAAGACGATAGACTCCTCAGAGTCCCTCAACGATAGACTACATCAGAGTCCTCGGTAAGACGATAGACTACATCAGAGTCCTCGGTAAGACGATAGACTCGGTAGTCCTCCTTAAGACGATAGACTACATCAGAGTCCTCCTTAAGACGATAAGACGAGTCCTCCTTAGACGATAGACTACATCAGAGTCCTCGGTAAGACGATAGACTACATCAGAGTCCTCCTTAAGACGATAGACTACATCAGAGTCCTCCTTAAGACGATAGACTACATCAGAGTCCTCGGTAAGACGATAGACTACATCAGAGTCCTCGGTAAGACGATAGACTACATCAGAGTCCTCGGTAAGACGATAGACTACATCAGAGTCCTCGGTAAGACGATAGACTACATCAGAGTCCTCGGTAAGACGATAAACTACATCCAACATCAAAGCCCTGATCAGGAGGTTTTGAGTATCCTGGAACTACATCTTAATTGCTAGTGTTCCCAGATCCACCATGACCTGGGGTGATAGTACATGTTAGGGTCCCTGCTATGGGCAAATAGTTAACCCCCAAACTACTATAAAAGTGTAAATATAGATTTTAAAACAAGGAATACATTTTTTGTAAAAGATTACCAGCAATACATTTTTGGAAAAAAGTATTAGCAGCTATAAAAATCTTGTCATTAACTGCCAAATGTTTTAATGTGCATTTTTGGCTCAGACAGGTGTCTTAGGAGTTTATTTATTCCTTATGTTTAATTTCAGTAGTTACCATTTTCGTTTTTATAGAAACTAGAACATCAAATATATATGTGTATAAAGCATCAAAAAATAATATTGATTAGAAATAATAAAAAAAAAAATACTTTTCAATATAGACATTATTTTTCTACTCGTCAAATGTAAAATTACGACAGAAAGTGTCTCCTAACGGCTAATAATAAAAACTTTAAAGGCTAAGTGTTGTAAAATATACCTCTGCAAATGCAATCTATGTAAGCAATTCAATGTAAATACAAGGAATAACATGTAGTGAGTTTAATTTTAACAGATCCCCAAATGAGGCTCATGGTAGGTAATGG
>CAHIKZ030000063.1:610000-617500 GCA_903632075.3 Acanthosepion pharaonis | reverse complement strand
AGATCTGAATATATCCATAATGGTTTTGGAAGTGTTTGTGACTATTTCAAGATTATTTAGATGGGATAGGTTATTCTGGATAGTGGACGTGACAGAGTTGGTCGGTAGTATTATGTATCTGTTTTCATGTAATTTACTATTGCGGATTGTGTTGTTATTTTTGTTTCGGTTGTATATTTTGTATGCCTTTCTTCTTGCGTTGGGGATAAAATGATATGGGTATTGTAGGTTTTTGAATGCGTTTTCTATGTATGTTTCTTCTTTAAGTAAATATTGGAAACTGCAGATTCTTAACGCTCTTAAATAGAAACCTATAATAATTCCAGATTTAATTTTAGAAGAGTGGTTTGAGTAGAAATTGACCAGATCATTTTTGCTTGTAGCCTTTCTGTAAACGTCAAAATTGAGTTCGTTATTATTTCTATGTAACAAAATGTCCAGGAAAAGAAGAGTGCAGTTGGTTTCAGTTTCGAACGTGAAGTTTATTTTAGGTTCAATGTTGTTAAGTTTGGAGAGAAGATCCGTTAAATTGGTGTTTTTTGGATACATTAATAACGAGTCGTCTATGTATCTGAAATATGAAGAGTTTGTAGGGAGAATATTTTTGAATGAGTCACTTTCTAGAAATTCTAAAAATAGACAAGACAAACTTCCTTTCTTTTGCAGACGCACGCAGTTTTTTTTTAATTCTGAAAAATCCGGTCAACTATTTCATATTTACGTTCCCCCCACCCTCTCTATCTCTCTCTCTATATATATAAAAACAGTGACAGAATTGAAGGAGAGAAAAGAACGTAAATATGAAATAGTTGACTGTGTGCGTCTGTAAAAGAAAGGAAGTTTGTGCGTGTATGTATATATATATATATATATATATGTATATATAACTGGTTGATCAGGGTACAGCCCCTAAGCCTTATTTTTTGCTTTTTCGAAAAAAATAAAATAAAAATAAAAAAAAGAGGATGTATTTGGCTTTTGAGACCAAATTAATCGTTCCCACATCCGAGGAGACGCATTGGTATAAGTTAAAACACGACTGTAATTGCGTAGCGATTTTTACATGTTTTAATATCATATATATATATATATATAGGAGAGAGACAGAGAAACAAGCACGCAAATATTAAAATTTTGTCCACATTAGTAACAATAAGAAATTGTGTGGGTTATAGAAATGGATAGCGGCTTGGATTGAGGAATCGGAAAGTCGAGCTCGAATTCCAGTCGAATCCATTACATTCACTTACGTGCTAATACCCTTGGGAAAGATATTAATCCTCTTCTCTCTCCAGCTATGGGTAAATAGCAGGACAGACTGGGTTCTATAGTCTTGGATGGCAACTGGTCTAGGAGAAGGACAACTCTGAATTCAAAACCTGCGGATGGTCGTTTGGAGACCTTGTGGCACGTAGTGCGCCAGGTCTCTGTATTCGGCCCTTCAAAAAGGGTGGATGGTTCTGCACAAAACCTTCACCATTATAATCAAATCTCATGTGCTGGTGTCGGTTTCTAGGACCTGATCTGCTTGGCCCTCATACATCTAGTTTGAGTGTGTGTGTGTATATATATATATATATATATATATATATATATATATATATATATATACAAATCGATAGCCGAGGAAAAAAAAATAGGAAATAAAAAAGAAAGAACTAAAAACATCAGAACAGGCGAAATAAATCGACCAATGCCTTGAGTCTTTAGTCCAAAGAAAAAATAAACCCAAGCGAGTAGTAAGGATAAAACGCAGAGTGCTCAATACGCTTAGCAGAAAGGAATAACTAAAATAAATCCTAAAAGGCTCTTTAGAATTTATTTTAGTTATATATATATATATATATATATATATATATATATATATATATATACATGTGTGTGTGTGTGTGTGTGTGATTGGTAGCCCACCACAAATCTTAAATTTGTCATCAACTTTTTCTGGCAATGTACGGTACCTCTCTCTCTCTCTCTCTCTCTCTCACACACACTTATCATTATGCACAGGTGTGTTCAACTTAAGCAATTACCATTTTCAGGTGCGAAAACAAATCGATGAAATAAACAACACACACACACGATGTGTTTTTTTTTAGCGTCCCGCACAGACGATGTAGTTGTTTGAAATGACACTTCTCGCCCCCGCCTGACTTCTTTTAAAAGTAAAAATATAATTCGACATATTTTTTTTTTGTTGAATGGACAGTAACTGAAACATGTGTCCGTTTCTAAGAATGACAGTTACCAAACAAGCCTTCCAGAACACTTGCTCAGGTTTTGTGTTTGATTCTCACCGGTTGTCATATGATCAATTATTGAAGCCTTGCAGAAGATCAAGATAATATTAGTAAATATATTATAAAAACACACCTACCCACAGCAATGCCACTACTACTGCCTAATGCTAAAAAAAAAAAAAAAGGAAAAGATATTGCTTTTCATATCGTTGTGTCAAACTTAAATAAACATACAGTATCGCTAGTATTGGAGCTGTGTTATAGTTAATACTGTTTAGTGTTTGTATCGCTTATCCGTTATATATATATATATATATATATATATATATATATATATATATATATATATATATTTTTATATGTATTATTTATGAAGAAAACTATACGTAAAAAACAAACAAAAATCCTCATATGCAATTATGCTGTTTTAATGTTAATATAATGTCAACGTCGGACGTTTCGGTCTAATAGACCCTCTTCAAAATTTCAGTTGTCTGTTTTGATTAGTCTTACTCTTATGTCCATCGTCTTTTCATGTTGAATTAAATATAGTCTAATGTCAATTATGTTTTATGAATATGTCCTGAAGATGGTCTACTAGACCGAAAACGTCCGACGTTGACATTATATTTAACATTAAAACAGCATAATTGCATATTAGGATTTTGTTTGTTTTTCCGTATATTTTTCTTCATACTGTCGGATCTGTATCCATATATTTATATATATATATATATATATATATATATATATATATATATATGAGAGAGAGAGAGAGAAACAAAAAAGGAGGAGAGAGAGAAGATGAATTAATGATCACATATGGTTCAGAATCCGAGGGGATGAAAAGAGTTTCAGTTAGCAAGGTCGAAGGAAAATTGTAGTTTAAAACAGTAAAATCGATGTTGCTAACCGAAACGCTCCTCTGTGGCTAAATCGGTAAAAGCACGTCAGGCTATATGACGGTTCCGTATAGGATACAGGTTCGATTCCTGTCGGAGGACGCATATTTTCTATGACAATTTCTCGGACATTCAGGCCGGTAAATGTTGTTAATTCTGTTTATTATAAACAGAGCATTTACTTAAATATTTGTATCTATAAAAAAGAATGTATAAACATAAAAATGCTATATATATATATATATATATATATATATATCGTCAGACAGACTGTTTCGCTTTATCACATCTCCTCAGAGTGGCTACACGTCAGATTACTTTAAGCCGGGATCGAAACCAGATTGATTCCAAATCAGTCAGATATCTTACCCGAAGGCCATCATCGCACGACAGTAAGGCAATTTTAACGTTTTTCTTTCTATACGAAATAATGAATACAGACTCCTTAAAAATCCAGCAGGTCAGGTGAATAATTTATTTGAAATTATCCCTGCTAATCATTAATAGAGATTATACATTAATCTCTTCAAGCCAAGCAAGGTGATAATGTCACTCAGACGCATACAAACATCTCCGAAGTATTGCCCTGTCATGGTATTGTGTTAAAAGCTTCCGATTAATTTCAGACGCTGGTACACGTTCCGACAAGAGAAATCGGATCACTGCTCTTTAGTACCTCCGCTTAAGCAACAGAAATGAGGTTCCATAGAGCAACCATGTGAGCAACGACGAAGTTTTAGAGAAAATGGAAACAAAAAGGAAACTTATACTTAACAACAGGAAGAGACAGTTGAAATTTCTACAGAAGGATGCTGAGGATACCTTGAACCGAACATGTGAGTAACGACGAAGTTTTAGAGAAAATGGAAACAAAAAGGAACCTTATACTTAACACGAAAAAGATGCAATTGAAATTTCTGGGGCACGTAATGAGAAAAGAGGGTTTGTAAAATCTGATACTCACAGGGCAGATTGAGGGTAAGAGGGACAGAGGAAAGCAAAGCGTAACATACTTGATGGGCTTGAGAAAATGGATGGCAGAACGGAGTTTGGGAGAAATAACAAAAAGACAAACCTTATTAAGACAAGGGACAGGAAGATGTGGAGGGTCATGATCACCACGTCCGGAAAGGATACGATACATAAAAGAAACCCAGAGATATTAGTTTTAGGTACATACATACATAGATATATATATACACTTAAGAGAAATGCCATCCCTTTATTTCTACGGATACATTGAATAAGTAAAAGGCATATTCTGTGTATCCGTTTGTGTGTCTGAAGCCTGTATAACTCAGGCCACACTTATTTATACCTTTTAGGGATCAGGATTGAAAATCTGATCTTCATCTGGTATTTGAACATCCTGAATTGCGATTTGTGTCCGAACGAAAAGAAATAGCTATTAATTCAAATTTTATAGTAACTGAAAAAAAAAAATTAGTTTAATTTATATTGGGTTTAAAATTTGTGAATTTAAAAAAAAATGTTTTAAATTCAGTTTAAAATATCTCCAAAACTTTGTAAATTGCGGAAACTCGCATATATATATATATATATATATATATATATATATATATTCTTCAAAATGCCAAGGAATCAGAAAAAAAGTGAGAGGTTTTGTGACGTGATATTTTGAAGTTCCGCAGTGTTTGTTGTGAATTGAAGAAATCAATGGAATTTCGGCCTGAATCGGTCTTTTGACTAGAAACAGACTTACAGCTCTATCAGAGTTAAAGTGAGTTTTTAAAGTTTCAAAATTTTGGAATTTTAACTTATCTTTTTAAAATTATTATTGATCTGGACCAGAGATCCCTTTAATTTTGTGTCGGGGGCCCAATTAGCCCCTCCGCAGGAGATAGCTTCAACGTCTGCAAGGAGTGCTGCTTTTATGCCCGTTAGCAACATTTTGAACGCAACCCGTACATACGACGTTTTTTGCTCGACTCGGACGGGTTGCCATGTTAATTTACTCATGACTGCTCAAGCCGCTGTATGCAGTAAATGGATACGTTTTCGTGCCAGAAAATCCTCATGTTTGCCGTCGCCCTCTTAAGCAACCAAACAACCAAATCCGACATTAACATCGACTTCAAAATTTGCGTTAACGATCAGGCAATGCGCCGTGCAGACAGGAAACTGATCCTTCTACGCATTTTATTTTAAACAGGAAACTACATTATAAACTTACTTTTTTTCAACCATGATATACGCTCTAAAAGTAATACTTGCAATTTTTTTCCACGGAAAGTGAAACAGATACAGGAAATACAATAACATCGTTAGACCGAACAAGTTTTATTAAAAAAAAAAAAAAAAAAAAAAAAATAGGATTTTTGATACTTTAACTGCCGTTGACTACAATATTTTCGCTAGCAATAGAAAAGAGTCAACATGCCAGCGGTGACATTATTTAGTAAGATATATCATTGATATATAAAAAGCTTTTCCAACTTGGGTGATATCGCCCACCAGAGGGCGATTTCAATTGTTGGGTGGGCGATGAGCAACTGAACAGAAAATGGTGGGCGATTTATGATTTAACTAGTAAAAAACATTTTTCAACATATACTACTCGAAAAAAATTTTCAAAAGGTGATATTTAAAGAAAAACTGTATCATGAAAATAGAAATAAAATAAAACATGATGCCAATTAGGAATAACTGGGTCACATTCCTAGATAAGATATAAATATCTTCGCAAACAACGAATATTTTAGTATCTTCTACAGTTTTGAGAACGGTCATTAACATTGAAATAGTTCTTCAGATAGAACATCTTTTCAGATATAAAACAAATGAGAAATCCAGGAACAAAAAAAGTAGCAACAGATAGAAATTCAGCGACTAATCTATATTCTTTTTAATTTTAGAATTCCCAACAAAAATCGTTTAATTTTTTGTCAATATATTCAACATTAACCATAAAAAATAAATCACACACGCATATTTAATATATATGAAGAAAAATATGGAAAAACATACTGTCGGATCTATATCCACATATTTGTTTATATATATAAAGTTGGATTGATGTGAATTTGTGACCCTGGGTTTCAAGTCCTTGCTATCGTCAGACAAATTGATTAATTTTCAAATACAATACGTAGACCTGCTTACGTATGAGTGACATCCCAAACTGGACACAGAGGAAAATTTTAAGAACTTGTCATGGAGGTTGGCACCAACCATGCTGACAGAAGGCAGCAATGGGTCTCTCATATATATATATATATATATATATATATATATATATATATATAACTCACTCCTAAGAACCAAGTAACACGCACACAAACACTAAACAGAGACACATCCCCTCTCCAGGACCAATAAAACTGACCACGGGAATTCAGAGAAGCATAGATCCATGAAGGTCTTATCTCAAATAACAACTTAAAAAGACTGTTTGACCAACACAAGGAATGTTAAAAGATTCATGTTAAAAAGATAAAAAAATAAAACAAATGAAAACTACAGGCAAAAGTTCATTTTCTCCATCAAGACATTCATTTCTGTAGTTTACTGCTACCAGCAAGCAGAAATATTTCTCCTGATGATGGCCATTTGGGCCGAAACTAGTCGAGGAATCTAAACGAAATAACAAAAACGAAAGAATATTAATCTACAACTCAGTGTGTCTGAAGATTTTAATTTTTTAATATTTTTTTATTGTTCAATATATATATATATATATATATATATATATATATATATATATGTATGTGAAATATAGTCCATTAGTAATTAAGAGTAAAAATAATATTAAAATTGTAGTTCAATATAACGTATTCAAGCCCAAACACCCCCTTTTGAAAAAAAATCTACATGTATAAAAGTACGAATTCAACGGAAAAAAATGCCGGAAAACTTTCTCATTGATAAAGAAAACCAGACGACATGCGCTGAACGGATGTCAAAATTCATTGAAAAATGCACCCCTACCCAACCTAAACGAACCTCTTTTTCGAACGTAACTCATAATTGATACAATAATAGTTAATAAAAATGAACACGCTACCTCCCCTGTCTAAATGATTGGGTTTCTCTGTATCCTTGGAAACAAAAAATTATGAATTGTATGTGCGTTTAAAGCTCAGTAAATTTAAAAATATGTTATTCCAAAATTCACTTGAAGATTAAACGGAATTAATGCTTTTAATTTAATTATAATTAAATTTGAAGTTTTTAGCTTCGGTTTTTGAAACATGGTAATTCCTCTGTAGCGAAGAAACCATATTTTAAGCCAGTTAATTTGTAATATTTATGCTCTGTATATTTACATTGAGCACTGTTTCGTAAAAATAAAAATATCAATAAGAACATCGGATTATATATCTTACTGTTCTTTCTTTTTA
>CAHIKZ030000063.1:595000-605000 GCA_903632075.3 Acanthosepion pharaonis | reverse complement strand
TCTTCAGGCGATGGTAAGTAACTGGTGATTCTTTAAAGAATTACTTACCATCGCCTGAAGAAGTACAATCATAGTATTGAAATATGAAAGCTTTTGTGTAGTGATTTCAATGTTTTTATTATAAACTCTTTTATAATAAAAATTATATACTGGGAATATATAGTTGAAAATGCAAACGGTGTCTTGAGGAATATTTAGAGAAATTTTACCGATTCCACAGTTCTATAATTTTCCAAAGTTAAATTGTGATCGAGTGTCGTGCGTCTATGCCACAAAAAATCTTGCATCTAACGGACAATCTTTTGGACGATATTTTTCCGTAGATTAGAGATATATCATCGTAAAGACAAACGTCAATTTAACTTTATATATATATATATATATATATATATATATATATATATATATATATATGTGTATATATATATATATATATATATATATATGTGTGTATATATATATATATATATATGTGTGTGTGTATATATATATATATATATATATATATATATATATGTGTGTGTGTGTGTATATATATATATATAAATATATATGTGTGTGTGTGTGTGTGTGTATATATTCGTCGCAAAAATTCACGTAAATAAATGAAGTAATGAAAACTTGGGAATCCAATAATTCTGTAACATGAGCTATTGAAAGTTCGGGAGTTGTGTCCCTTTAAATGAAAAAGGGTGTGACACACTGACATTTGCATTTTTTATATGGATTGTAAATGTGCAGGAAATGCACTAGATTAGTTATTTAGAAAAAAATACATTGTTATGCATCTTGCATGCGTGTATTTCGCTTACTTATTCTTTAAACGAATGCATTCGCAACTTCAGCAGCCCCTTGTATGCGCATGCGTTAGTCTGACGTCACGACTTGTATGACATTTTCCCGACTTGACATTTTAATAATTTAGTAATTGTTTTAAAAAAAATCTTCGTCGCCAAAAGAATCCCATAGTGTTTTATGTTTGTTTGGTATGGGGTCACTAGTTACCTATAGCTGGGACACTAACTGTTGCTAGGATACAGCAATTAAGAGGTTGTTACAAGCTGCTCAAAGCCTCTCATCTGCCGATCAGCGGCCTTGCTGCTGGATATAGTCGATCGTCATACCCAGGATTAGCACTATCAATATGTTTTTCGTTTCTAGCTGTTCACATACAAGCTGTCTCCATATGGTATAATATAGTATAGTGGCCACTCGTAATCGAGGATACCCCTCTACTAGGGCTAGCCAATCCCTATTGCATTTGTGTGTATTCAACACAGAGCCCACCTGTGGTTTAAACTGCAACTATTCTGATCAGACCTTAGTTACAGTTTCTGGGAAAGAGCATGCTATCTAGCGTGATCAACAATATGAACAAGGCCAGCACGCTCAAGATCTCGGCCACGATGACTTGTGACTTCGTGCTAGCACAGCTATCGACGGGTTTCCGTCCACACAATTTCACTCACAAGGCTTGGGTCAAACTGGAGGTTTTCAGGCACTTACCAAAGGTGCCGCATCGAACCGTAACATCAGCCAGTCTTCTTCCTGACAAATCGACCATGATTAGATTCGAACCCATCTCTCATGGGCAGAATTCAATCCTTCTAACCACTTGACCATTGTTTCCAATATAGATTATGGATTAACGGCAGAATACTTATTCGGATATTAGTTTTTCAATAAGGTGAATTTATTTTCTTTACGAAAATAATGTATATGTTTCTATACGTTTTTGATATGGACATGTTAATATGGCAAAACGACGCCTCCCAAATTCGAGTGGCGCCTTCTGAAATTAAGATGAAAGAAATACTAATTAAAAATTTAATAACAGTTGATAATGCCCCATCCAGTAAACATTCAAGGTCGGGTTACTAATAATTATGCGTATTTTGTGCTTCCAAACAAGAATAATTTAGGCGCCCAGTAGTAAGTTAATAATGAAAAGTAAATTTTAATTTTAAGATTTTATCTTTTGCTAAATATACAACGTGGTGCTAAAGTTCTCGGTAAAAATTTAGTTTCCAAAAATGTAACAGAGAAACGGGCCAGCTCGATAAAATATTCCGAGTTGGTTGCATGTGGTGCTGTAAGCACCGGGAGTTGCGTCCCCTTCCACAATGTGCTGTCGAGAGAAAACCTACTTGGAGTAGGTGGCGCTGTTTGCATATGAACGATACTGAGCATGTATTAGCCAATAGTCTGCGTGGGCCTGGGACAAGGAGAGCTATATAACATCAGTTTTTTTTTGTTTGTTTTTTTTTGTTTTTTTTATCTCCGTCAAGAGAAACGCTCTAACCGTGCGAATACCAGACAGGACGAACACAGAAACTCTACAGCACCGATTTCAATTAGTCGTTAACAGAACTATTTAAGCGCAGTAACAGACTGGCGTCGAGATCTCATCAATTTAAAGTTGAGCTGGCTAAATGTAACCGTAAGTTCTATGCTAGCCTTTTCTTTTCTGGGACTTCTCATTAGTAGAACTCCCCTCCGGCTCCATGCTTTCCAGCAAACATTTAAATGCAATGTCAATCTGTATTTACTTTCCTACTGATCACTCTTTTCTTCTCGATCCTTATTTTCCCGTTCATTATTAATGTTTCTAATTCTTTCACACCCAGTAACCCCACTCCTTGTATCTTTGTGACATTTCTGCCTTGCTTGGGGGAAATCGATTTTTTAAAAAGTGCTTTTCTTAGAAAAATATAAACATGTTTTTATGGTGCAATGTTTTTTTTTCTTTTTATATATGTAAATGTTATGGTAAAATGACGGATGCCCGACTCGAGTGGCGCCAGGCCCCGTGTTAACAGATTGACACATTACTTAGTCGCGAGACTAGATTGCTAAGTCATAATCTAATGGTCGAGTCTACTTTGGCATATAGATCCACAAATGAAATTATATCAATTGTGCTAAGCATATTTTTAAACTGATTAAATGGGAGAAAATGCGTATGTTGTTGGCAAGAAACACTATGCTAAAACCGAAAAAGCGCGAATTTAATTTGATCATCGGTGATTTGTTTAACTGAAGTAGCAGCCCAATTAACCAGAAACACTGACTGGAGAACGTCCTTTTTGGCAAAAAAGTTCATTTTAAATAAATGCTTTCATGAAATAGAAGTGTATTTTTTTTCTGGACAATATATAGTATATTGACTTCTGTTCGGTTTTTTTTTTTTCTCGAATACAGGAAAAAAGTCGGGGAGAAAAATAAAAGAAACTTGACTCGTGTCAACTAATCCTCTATACTGCAGACAAAATTAACTGATGAATATTATGTTTGGGTTAATGAATTTTACGGCATATTAACTCCTGTTAGCCTATTTAATGTCGAAATCAGTTTATGAGAAGACTTTATTCGGGGATCGGTAAACAGTCGTCGTCGTTCCTGCAGGCCACGCCATCGGTAAACAGCCGTCATCTTCACTGGAGGCCGCGTCGTCGGTAAATATCGGTCGTCGTCCCTGGAGGCCGCGCCGTCGGTAAACATCGGTCGTCGTCCCCGGAGGCCGCGCCGTCGGTAAACATCGCCGTCGTCCCTGGAGGCCGCGCCGTCGGTAAACATCGGCCGTCGTCCCTGGAGGCCGCGCCGTCGGTAAACATCGGCCGTCGTCCCTGGAGGCCGCGCCGTCGGTAAACATCGGCCGTCGTCCCTGGAGGCCGCGCCGTCGGTAAATATCGGTCGTCGTCTTTTAAATAGAAGTAAAATCAGTAAGATCATTGCAACGATAATCTGATTTTTAACATACTTGAACCAGTAAGCAGATTTTAGCCGCATGCCAAGGAGACCGTTGTCGCTTTTTTTTCCGTTTTTCCTTTTTAGTTCTGTCTCTGAAAGTAGACCCGAACATCTTACCACTTTGCCAGTGAGAGTGAAAGTGAAACGTTCGCAGGGCTGTAATATGTACAATGTTGTAGGAGAAACTCAAGAAGAAATGGGTTGTTAGCGGCCAGAAATTATCTTGTTACTAACAAAATAGGAGACTTATTCATCCGGTGTAAGCGCATTGCTAAAGAGCGCAAATTAATGAGCATAGTTTGGGGCCTTCGAGCACTAGATAATGGCAAGCCAAAGGGATCCCCATCGTCTCAATTTATTCCGTTTTAACCTCCGTCTCTTAAAGAGGTTTCGAACACCTTGCCACTTTTTTTTCCAGCTTTGCTGTCTTTGTGCAGTAGACCAGTGTGAAGAAAAAATCAACTCAGTTTTACAAAAGACAAGAAATCAAGGTTTTCTTTTACATGCCTTCTCTCTAACCATTGCTCCCCCAAAAGACTGCGTCCTGGGTATGACAATTAACTTCATCCGCGTCCTGGGTAAGACGATAAACTACTTCCAACAGCAAGGCCTCTGATTAGGAGGTTTTGAGGAGCGTGGAACCACGTCTTAATTGCTGGTGTTCCCAGGTCCACCCTGAGCCGGGGTGGTAGCACCTGTTAGGGTCCCAGCTATGAGCAAATAGCTAACACCCATACTTGTGTAAAAATAGGTTTTAATACCAGAAATACTTTGTAATTAAAAAAGCAATAATTTTTGAAGGAAAAACTTATCAATACTTTAAAAAATACCATCAATACAAACAGTTATACATTCTTTGAAAAAAATATGACCAGCTAGAAATTTCTTCAAGGAAAAATATTCCCAGAAATAGATTTTTGGAAAAAAAAAAAAAAACATTACCAGCAATAAAAATTTTGTTGGCATTAGATAACCCATTGAAGTTGATATGCCGTAAAGCAAAAACCCAAACAAACCAAAGTCTCTCTATCATGTTGATAATCCGTAAAAAACGAATCAATCAAATATTGATTAGCGACACAGGCATGTCTTTTAGGTTTATTTACATTTGGAATAAAAATGTAAAGAAACTGCCGTGATCACAAAGTGAGGGTTCAGTTTATACACTGATTGTAATATAGAATTGATCCCCCACTTCATATCCATATTATAATTTCTTGTTTATCAAATTCTGATTAGGTATTTTTGCGATGTCAACAAACACTCGATGCCACTTTTGTAATGTCAACGAATACTCGTCACTTTCGTAATGCTCGTTGTAGTAGAGACATTGTAATCGCAGATAAAGCGACAGTACGCCGTTGAATAATGCTGGTATCAGACACGTTCGAATATCACGCGCACTAATAGTTGCTCAATAATACTCGCTCGAACGGTAATCCATATAGAGAATAGCGGTCCGTATAGTAATAAAGGATAGAATAGAAATGGTGATCCTAATACTGATAGAGGATAGAGTAGAAATAGTGATCAATTAGACGTCATGCAACCTCCGACTTATACGTTTCCTCTTTGGTCACGTGGTCTACTTAATTCAATAATGGGATCGCCCGTGTTTGCTCACTGGCGATCTATGTTCAAACTCAAGTGTTGACAGCGACATTTTATTCCTATATAGCAGGTGTGAATTCAACTCTTCCAACGAAGTTATGGGATTAATTAGTCAAACTTGTACCACTAAAGCATTATTATCTCTAAAAAAAATTTGCTTACAATCTAAAAAATTTTCTGGTTTTAACCTGCAAAGGGTTGATAAGACGTATGTTAGAAACAAAAGGGAAATAACTCTCTCGGTTGTCTGCCCGGAAGTGGGGAATGGAATGTAACATGGCGACCAAATAAATCTATCAATGTTTCTACACGTGTCTCCGTTTTATCTTTCTTTTTCTTCCTCCAAGTTAAACAGTAAAGGCATGTCATTAGAACAGGTGATACCACAGATTTGGCGACGAGGATTCTTGTTTTTTTATTTGTCCCGTCTTGTTGAGTAAAATTTAATCTTATTTTTTTTTTTTTACGTATCTTTTCCTTAAAAAAATAAAAAGATGGTTATTTCCTCTGACGCAAGAACAGTTTGAGAAATCTTGAGTGAATTTAATAATAGCTCTGACACAGCAATTTCAAGTTCAACTAACTGCCCAGAACTCTATTCGACCGAAAACAGTTCTGTCGATTTTCTGGCAAATTATTTTCCCGTTCCAGTACAATCCTTCTAATAACGTAATTTTGTCATCATGGTTCCAACGTTGGAGGGACACTTTTGAATGCGACTTTTCAAACGAAGATAACACCTGTAGTATACCCTAATTGCCTTCAAATTTAACATTCGCAGAAACTGTTGACCTTTTTTTTGTGTGCCGTGTCCCTTCAGGACGTAGGCGATCATGGCTCCCAACTTCCCCCTATCCCTTGTGACTCAATAAGTTTCATCTCTCTGCCACCTCCCCACTGACCACGTTCTGTCATCCATTTGCTTAAGCTCGCCAGGTATGTCATGCGTTGCTTTCCCTTGTCTCTTTTTCCCCTCTATTCGACCTGTGAGTATCGGATTCTCTAGGCCTTCCTTTCTCATCACGTGTCCCGGAATTTTAATCTGCTTTTTCCTGATGTTAAGTATAAGCTTCCTCCTTGTTTGCATCCTCTCCAAAGCCTCATTGTTGCTCAGATGCTCGGTCCATGATATCCTTAGCATCCTTCTGTAGAACCATACCTCCGTTGCCCCGAGTCTCTTCATTTTTGAGAAAACCGTCCAACATTTGCTGCCGTAAAGGAGTTTTTTTTTTTTTTTTTTTTTTTTGGTATTCAGCAGAATCTCTTTTACAACTGTTTATAAATAACTAAAAGTGATTCGGGTGACTATGTGACATTCGTAAGCTGAGAAATTCCTGCTTCAGACACTAACTGAAGACCACTTTAAATGTCTCGCCTTCATCTCTGGCCTTACATCGCCAAATGATTCTTATGTGCGCACACGGCTATTATCAAAACAGGAGAATGCGAAACACTTGAGTCTTAAAAAAAAAGACAAAATAATGGTTCAATAACGACAGGCCTCACATCCAGATTTGTTCACAATCAGCAGCATCGAAGCAAAGGAAAATTTATCACGCGTGTCAAAGAAAACATCTCTTTCTGAATGTTGGCTTCACAGTGATTGGCATAATTCTTATCCCTAGTTATGTTACAAACGCGGACAAGGAAAGCTTTTGTCGCCTCTCGGGAGCTAACGCTTCCGATTCTACGTCAAAGTTTGTTCAAAAGAAAATCTGTGAGCAATCCTTACCATACGCAAACAAGTTCACGTTCGGGGAGGGCGACTTTTAAAATTGGATTTTATTTGAGTCACGCAGAAAGTCTATTACTGTTCATTTTTAATTTGATAGAGCTTCAGACATTACCTTAATTTCATGATTCTGATTTTTAATAACCTGCAAGAGATTGATAAGACGCATGTCAGAAACAAAAGGGAAATAATTCTCTCGGACAAACGGGTGTAGTTGTCTGCCCGGAAGGCAGAATGGAATATAACATGGCGACTAAATAAATCTATTAATGTTTCTACTCGCGTCTCCGTTTTATCTCTGTTTTTCTTGCTCCAGAACTGTGAACAGGCGACCACGGCAATTTAGAACATTGTAACATATGTTATTATTTGTAACATAAGTGACATAAATATCAGTTATGTTACAAACGCGGACACAAGGAAAAATTTTGTCGCCTCTCGAGAGACATAAACCTTCTGATATTACTTCAAAAACAGTCCAAAGGAAATCTGTGAGCAAGCCTTAATATAAGCAAATTCACGATCAATGCCGGCGACTTTTTAAATTGGATTTGAATTCAAATCCTGCAGAAAGTATACTACTTTTTCTGCCAGAAAAATCAAAGTTCATTTTCAATTCGATACAGCTTCAGACATTATCTTAATTTCATGTTTCTGATTTTAAATAACCTACAAGGGATTAAGACGTATGTCGAGAACAAAAGGGAAATAATTCTATCGGACAAAATGGTGCAGTTGTCTGCCCGGAAGGGAGAATGGAATATAACATGGCGACTAAATAAATCTATCAATGTTTCTACTCGCGTCTCTGTTTTATCTCTGGTAATCCTTGTTTTTCTTGCTCCAATTTACGCAGTATGCAAGCCATAAGAACAGGCGAATACAGCAACTTAGAAAATTAATTAATCAACCAATCAACGAAGTCAAACGAACGGATCGAATATATGTGAACCGTAGCACCCTAAATGTGTCAAAAGAAATTAGAAGAGTGTATCAGCACGTGTAACCTCACACCAACAACTCTAATGTTCAGCGTGAGATACGATTAACGAACCGGTAATGGTGATAGGTTCTCAGTAATTGCGTTCGTCTGGTCTCTGATTAAGTGTGAAGCAACGCAATTGCCTTTCTGTGTATATGTCATTAGTGATACAACAAAAAAGGAAAGCGATAAATTAATGAAAAGTTACGGAATTGCACTTCGACATATACATTACTTATTGGATATTGAATTGTGATGTCTATCGGATTAGAACGAAATACCATGGATTCAGAACATTGAAGATGTTCTTGGGAAATGCCAGCGTCCATTACTCACGTTCTGGGAAGACGCCCGGCAAAAACAATGCTATTTACAAACTCGACGTACACTTTCAGTTGAAAAGTGTCAAGAAATACCAGTCATCTTCAATAAACAAGGCTAAGTACGGTCTGAGAAAAGTTTTCTACACACACACATTATATATATATATATATATATATATATATACAAGAAAATTCTGTTTTGATCTGTTCAATCGATGATTCTTCGACGAAACATGTCAATGTTTATCAAATGGTCTTTTATATTTACATTTTCATCCAATTCTCTCTCTCTCAAACACCCATGTCACTCGTCTCTCTGATACCTCCCGTGTTCCTCTCTCTCTCTCTAATATCTCATGTTCCTCTCTCTCTAATATCTCATGTTCCTCCCCCTCTCTAATATCTCATGTTTCCTCTCTCTCTCTCTCCTAATATCTCATGTTCCTCTCTCTAATATCTCATATTCCTCTCTCTCTCTCTAATATCTCATCCTCTCTATCTAATATCTCATCTCTCTCTAATATCTCATGTTCCTCTCTCTCTAATATCTCATGTTCCTCTCTCTCTAATATCTCATGTTCCTCTCTCTCTAATATCTCATGTTCCTCTCTCTCTAATATCTCATGTTCCTCTCTCTCTAATATCTCATGTTCCTATCCTCTCTCTCCCTATATCTCATGTTCCTCTCTTTCTAATATCTCATGTTCCTCTCTCTCTCTCTAATATCTCATGTTCCTCTCTCTCTCTAATATCTCATGTTCCTCTCTCTCTCTCTAATATCTCATGTTCCTCTCTCTCTCTCTAATATCTCATGTTCCTCTCTCTCTCTCTAATATCTCATATTACTTTCTCTCTCTATTGTCTTCCAACAAAAATTAATGGATTTATATTTAAACGGACATAACGGTTGAAGTAATGTTGATTAGAGTTGATTATGACAAAAAATGTGTAAAACAACTCATCCGAAAATCAGATTTCAGTTTAAATATCAAAAACCAGATTTGATACCTGCTATGACCACATCCATACAGTTTGTCTGCGTTCGCGCGCGCATGTATGTATGTGTGTATATATATATATATATATATATAAAAGATAAAAAGAGAAAGAGAGGTATAGGAAGACAGAGCGTTTAAACATCAAATACCAGACTTGATACCGATGACCACATCCATATAGCTTGTGTCTATTCAGGGTGTGTAATATATATATATATATATATATATATATATATATATATATATATATATATATATATATATATATATATATACACACACAGAAAATAACATAATGAATAAAATCACTAAAAATATTTTGTTTCAATATTCTGGTGTTATCAAGGATGATGTTGGATTGAACATCATCACTTGATAAGACAATTGAGGTGTTGAAACAAAATGGCTATTTTTGTAGTGATTTTATAACATTTGTTATAATTTTCGAATAATAATTATATCTCCTCACTCTGTATTGAGCACTTTTTAAGAATAGAAGCTGTTGATTATTGAATTTATTCCGTATACACCAATCCTATACTTGGGTGGGTATATATATATATATATATATAAAAGAGCGGGTAGAGAGAGGATCGCTTCATAA
>CAHIKZ030000063.1:535000-590000 GCA_903632075.3 Acanthosepion pharaonis | reverse complement strand
ATATCCTACATATCCTCATAATTTGTACTTACTTCTTCCTTGCGTCTATGTAACAAGTTTATTCATTAACCCTCTAGTTTGTCCACCTTTTTTCGATGTTTATCCTGGTAGATTACCGTCCAGGGTAAGACGATAAACTACGTCCAACAGCAAGGCCTCTGATCAAGAGGTTTTGAGAAGCGTTGAGCCACCTATTAATTGCTGGTGTTTCCAGGTCCACCCTGACCCGGGGTGGTAGCACCTGTTAGGGTCCCAGCTATTTAACACTCATACTTGTGTAAAAGTAGGTTTTAATACCAGAAATACATTGTTATAAAACAATAGTTCAAATATATATGTATACACACACTTTTTTTTTTTTATCACTATGAATCTATTTCAAAATTTTGTTGGCATTAAATGACCCACTGAGGTTTTGATATGCCATAAAACAAAACAACAGTAATTGTGGGTGCAGTCCCTGGACTGGGTATAGCAGATTTAGATTCAATTTGAACGAGGCTAACAATAAATAAGTAGTACTAAAAATAATCATAACAAAAAAAAAAACGAGGTATTCTTAGACATGGTCAGCGTAAAGAGGACAGCTCCTCCATAATTTAATTAAAGGGTGCTAAATTCTTTGAAAGCTATTCTGATCGACAAGGACCTGTCGAAGGCCGGAGGACACAATAGCCGAAACGTTGTGACAATAACATGTAAATGATGCAGATACCTATTTGCGAGGAACGCTTTTCACGGTGTATACAGACAACACTTGCCCTAGGCGGCGTACCAATTCTATCAGGCCCACTATAATTGTCGTGCCATATATTATAATCCAATACGGGCACCTCCAAGCGGTGTAATAGCGCTGGAACCATTACGACTGAGTAGCGCGTACGATCCTCACTGGGTACCCCATACTTTCGGCCTTGTTCCACGTCTAAGCTGCACCAGATCACTATAATAATCTAATACGGGCATCTTCAGGCGGTGTAATGTATCGCTATAATAATCCAATATATATATATATATATATATATATATATATATATATATGTGTGTGTGTGTGTGTGTGAAAAGCAAGTATCTTTTGGGTAAGGTATGTATAAACCCGGATGAATGTAATAAATATTTTTCCCCTCCCATTTTTTTCTTCCAAACTTCTGTATTTTTCTTCCTTATCCTTTTTACCATTCTTTCTTCCGGTGTTTATATATAGTGGTAAAATTCACCGAATTGTTCATTCTTCTACTCGCCTGAAGAGAACTTGCAGTTGAAAACAGGGTAGTGAAAGATTGCATTTTAGTGTTTTTGCAAAAAGTTTTGCTCTACATTTCCGGTGGTCTAATCTTGTATTGAGCACTTTTTAGTGTTTATATATTTTACGCACGGCTGTTTCCAGCATCCTTTTACATTATCTTATATACGCCTGGTATTTGTTGTAACCTAGAGAAAAGAATATTTACACGCAAGCTAGTAATGAACGATAATACTCAAGACAAGAACACATAAGATTCGCCAGCGGCGCGTAGTAGTAGTTAACTGCTAGAAGTGAGTCAAGTGAATTCCACAATGAATCTCAAATTGCAGGATATCTACCAACTGTTCCACGCAGTCAGATGTGGCATAAGGCCGAATTTAATGTGGGGTATCAGAGCCCGTAGCCTCGGCTAAAAATTTTCCGTAGACCCTGTATAAAACGGGGTCGGATAACTGTTACCCGAGACAAGATTCTGCTCTTCGACATAGCCACGTCTGGGGGATCCTCTTCACTCGGAGGCAGAGAGTTTGACCAGCACAGCTGGAGATGAATCACCAACTTCAGACCAACATACAGTATCTACGACTGTATTTAGGTGGATGTGGACATACCTATTATCTTCCGTAGGTATGCTATAAAACAATTCGTGGATAGAAATAATAGAATATATTTACACATTAATTGGTAGTCCAGTGTTCTATTTTTGCCCGAACCTCAAATCACGTGGGAACAATATGGCGAAGATGAATATAAAATAAAATCAAAGAACTGAACCGCTAAATTGTAATATGACGGATAGCGGTTTTCAAAGCGTAGCTTGGATGTGGCATAAGGCTAAAAAACATGAATGATCGTACTCACTACTCAGTTATAATTGTTCTAGCAAGACAAGCTTGTTAACCATTACACCACGTTGCCGTGTTCCAGACTGTAATATAATGGAAGATTAGCAGACGAAATGTGAAATAGAAAAAACAATGTAGGGTTTTTATTCTAACTGATTTCGGACGAGGCAGATACGAATTCTTTCCATACAAAACCGACTAATAAATAAAAATATCTACAAAAACATTTCATGCACAGAGTAAATTTTACAACTGGAACTAAAATAAAGAAATATTTATTAAAACATGTTTTTAAAAATTATTCGAATATTATCTGCATTATTTATATTATTCGGACTTATCCTCATCTTCATTGTCATATTCTCAACGTTTCGGCAATTATACGCTCCGGCATTCTTCAGGTGATTGGAATTTGCAATCGAACCCTTTATTTCCACCAGGGTAGATTATTCTAGTCCCAAACGCTCCAAGTTTTGGTTCACCACTGCTGTGGCCTGGTATTGAACTCATGACTATTTGGATCTAGTCACTGGAACTAACCAACGTCTTTATCCACTGGGCTATTTGTCCTTGAAATAAAGGGTTCGGTTCAAAATTCCAATCATCTGATGAAGGCCGGAGCGTAGAACGGCCGAAAAGTTGGTCATATGGCAATGAAGATGATGACACTCCGAATAATGTAAACAATGCAAGTAATCATAACACCTCATCTCAGAGACATAGACAGATATTAAATATTACCGTTTATATTTTAAACTCCATTTGTAGATAATATTTATAATTGGCTGGTAAGCATTAATTACATGTTATTAACGTCACTTCAACGTGGTGTAATGGTTAACAAACTTATCACGCTCGATCAATTAGAATTGAGTAGTTAGTTTGATTCTCAGTGGGTGTTCCACACTCTCGGCCTTGTGCCACATCCAAGAAAATGATTTTGGACACTTCGACGTATCTAAGCAGTTAGAAAGCTTATCCCGCTAGAGCAATTATGACAGAGTAGTGAGTTCGATCCTAACTGGGTGTCCCAAACATTCGGCCTTGCGCCCACATCTAAGGTACGCTTAGAAAACCACTTTTACGCGTTATCAATGTGCGTTGTTTTGTTTCTCCGATGTGAAGTGGGTACACCGACAAAATTTAGCCTTACGCAAACGCATACGAAGATTACATCTTTATCTCCAGAAAAGTAAAATATCTCTTTGAAAATGTCTAATTATAGCAGGCCAGACTGTTCTCTCAAGGCTTGGGTAGCAGCCAGTCTCGGAGAAAGGAGACTTTGAAGAAAGCAATAGGAAGCAACTCTACTATCTTTCACAAGAAAAATGTGTCGTAACTGCCTATATTATTTAATAAGAGAGTATAAACTGCAAAACAATTCAAC
Source organism: Acanthosepion pharaonis (assembly GCA_903632075.3). Taxonomy (NCBI): domain Eukaryota; kingdom Metazoa; phylum Mollusca; class Cephalopoda; order Sepiida; family Sepiidae; genus Acanthosepion; species Acanthosepion pharaonis. The sequence goes on along the minus strand of CAHIKZ030000063.1, from coordinate 586,522 downwards.
AATATATTTAGGCTTTCTATCGATATGACCAAGAGAGAACTAATTAGCTATTTTACCCCTGGTTCGTTTATGACAAGTTATCTCCCCTTGACTCTGTCGACTTTAATCAGGGAAAAGCTAACAGGTGGTTATTCTATTACTCCTACTTAGACTTTTAAGTCGAAATAAGAAAAACAAATATAGCTGTGATTATTTTTTTTTTTTTTTGGTTGGATTTTTTTTTAATCGCACCAATGTTAAAAGTTCCAAAATGAGAAACATATTAGTAACATGAAAGAAAGGAGAGAAATAAAAAAAATAAAAAAAAGAATAATTAAAGCCAACTCACTTAAAACAGGCACGGTTTGTGCTGGATTGTCTTGGAATGGTTCTCTTATATCTGGGGAGGGTAAAACAGGAAAAGATATAGAGAAAAAGAACTTAAAAAAACAAACAAAAAAAAAAAAAAAAAAAAAGAAACAAAACGGTAGTAACCAAATCGGGAAGTAAAATAAAACCAGACATTGACTTCAGTATACGACTTGAATTGTAAATATTTAACATTGAGTTTCTCACAGTCTCTCATTACATAAATTCCCTTTGAGATGCGTGTTCGTTTTTTCACACTCCTCTTGATATATAAAAATTTTTCAACGTCATACACGTTTACAATGGTAACTATTGAAACAATATATCAATTCATTTTTTGGGGGGTGGGGTAGGTTATAGTAGGAAACCTACAATTTAGACCAGTAGTCCCAACTTCTTTCTCTGGGCCGCATATTCGGAAACAAAATTTACTCACGCCTCACCAAATTTTATGTGATAAAAAGTACATTTAACGATACAAACTGTGGGTTAAAAGGGAGATAACCGTGGATTTGAAGTCAGAACATTATCATTGATAACTCTCTCCTCCAATTTGAGGACCCTAGCTACTTTATTATTAATATTTGATACAATGCGAAAATATCAAAATGATAAAATCGGTAAATAATTATACTGGGACTCATGCATGCAATTACAAATAATCCATGATATTTTAAATTTCAAAATATTTATTTTTAGCATATGATTTCGAAATCTTTGATCGTCTTGGAATCATTCTGCCTCACCTGATATCCTCTTCCGTCGCAACTACGAGGTACGCCGTACCGTCTGGGGTACCATGGATTTAGACAGTAGACCTTTTCATTTTGAAACCTACAATTTAATCCGTAGTCTTTTTTTTCATTTTGAAACCTACAATTTAGACCATAGTCTTATTTTAAAAAGCCTACAGTTAAGACCATAGTATTTTTAGAAAGCTACAGACCTTACATGTTATTAGAGTTCGCCAGTGTTATAATAAATGGCTTTTAAGCTCTCACTGTTATTATATTTCCATATGGGATCTTTAGAATATATTTTATAAATATTTTGCAGTTTTGATGGAAAAGCATAAAACTTACAAATGATATAAAGTCGATCCCTCACTTCATATCTAGCAGAACTTATATATACACCAATTTACACATGCTGCCAAAAAATAACATCATTTCTCTGCTAATTAGTATTTGATGGAATGTCAAAACCTCATATATATAATGTGTGTGTGTGATTTGTGTAGCAATTCTTTCATGCACATTTCATTGAATAAGACAGACAAAGTGCTTTTATTTAGTCTCTTTAAACAATTTCTCATGCGATCTAATAATTTGTTTCTTTTCAGATGATAAATTATATAAAAACTGTCCGAATGTTCTTTTTATCCGAGCGCTTTCGGCTATATATTTAGCCATTTTCAAGGATTAAATATTTTAACTGTTAAATATGAAATAGTTTTTTTATATGTATGTTTTATAAAATGTTTTCATTTTTCAAAACACGGTCAAAATATTGTGTCCATGTTCAAAGTTAGTACTATTAAGTGTTTTTATTAATAAGGCTTCCATTACTTTTAGCCTTTTTTTGCACGTAGATGATGCTATTATATTAGTGTTGGCAACAAGTATGTTACGAATAGTGTCCGGTAGGTTTCCATGAATATTTAAATGAGATCTAATTGAGCTATGGTCAAAAAGATGCAGAGTGAGTCTGCGTGTCAAACATGTTGTAGTGTGGCCTATATAATTATTTACGAATTTTGATTGATCAGGAATACAATTCCTTAATGTGCATTTAAATCCGTAAATAATATTTGCCCTATTTAATTTTGTTCTAGGAGGTGATTTTTTTTTTGGGGGGGGGGTAAATATATTTGTCCATTTATTAAATTACTAGCAGTAGAGCCCGGCGTTGCCCGGGGATGTAACAGAAAGAGATAGATCAAGTATCGACCATCATAAAGACCGAAAAATAAAATTGACAAAGATTATTGTTTAAGGTTGACGGACACGCATGTCTTAGTTTTTTTTTTTTTTTACGAATTGGTCAAACCCAAACTCAAACAAAGACATTGTTTTCAATCGTTATGAGTCTATCGATTGAATATAATTTTATTATAAACAATTGTCTTGTAAATGGAATTTTTAAAGCATTCTGAATGTAAAAATAAAGAAAAAAGTGTGCAAGACAATAAGAAACACAACCTGCCAAAAAAAGTGAAGTTTTGTTGAAATCGGTTGAAAAATGTAGGAAATCCGATCCCATATATAAACGAACACACACAACCTGGGTTTTATAAGTATAACTCGATATGAGTTGTCCCCCTTTCATTCTGGTGACAGAATCGTGTTTTATCGTATTTTCAAATTGATTTCGTGCATAAACAATTGTTTTTCCAATTTTTGGCGCTGTCAGAACCACCGCAAGGTAATTTTACGTAGTCCTGTTAAGTTTTGTTGAAATCGGTTGAAAAATGTAGGAAATCCGATCCAATATATAAACGTACAGACACACACAATCTGCGTTTTATAATAAGTAAGATGTAGTATTTCTGGGAGCATCAGTTTATTACTTACTAAGTTAAAAGCCACACTCCATGTGAACTTTTAAATTAGCTCCTGGGGAGGGCTAATTGGGCCTCCAGCCCCAAATTAAAAGGGCCCTCTGCTCCAGCGTAGAAAACAGCAATAATAATTTTGAAGAAATAACTTTGAATACCTCAGTTTACGCCATGGAACTTGAAACCTCACTTTAACTCTGATTCGTTGACATTTTGAGGAAATAAAATTAATTTACTTAATTCACAGTGTTTGGAGATATTTAAACTTAATTTAAAACAATAAAAAATTAAATTCTAAGTGTTTGTGTTACTTTAAACTCAGTATAAATTTTTTTAAAAATTAAATCACTAATTCTTTTCAGCTATTTTGAAATTTGAATTTTTAACTGTTCCCTCCTCATCCAGACACAAATCCCAATGCTGGATGCTCAAGCACCAGATGAAGGGCAGATTTTCGATCCAGGGAGAATCCAGAGTACAAAAAGGAATAATATGTCTATATAGAGAAAGTGTGGTCTGAGTTAGAGGGGTTTCAAACTCACTAACGTCGAGACAGAATTTGACGTTTATTTAGAAGATAGACAGAAAGATGTGAATCATAGATAGATAGACAGAAAGATGTGAATCATAGATAGATAGACAGAAAGATGTGAATCATAGATAGATAGACAGAAAGATGTGAATCATAGATAGATAGACAGAAAGATGTGAATCATAGATAGATAGACAGAAAGATGTGAATCATAGATAGATAGATAGATAGAAAACCGATCCCCGCTTTACGCCCAATACGAACAGACATGGTAAGTTATTCAAGTAGGCATTTTATTGTCTTTATTAGCTGTCGGCTTTTAAATGTGATTTTTAAAAAATATATTTTCCAAGTATGATATTTAAAGTAATTCTTGGGAGATAAATTTATTACTTTGTAACAACAGAAAACCAACCTCTCGTTTTATTCCAAGTAGACTCTTCTATTAATTTTTTGGCTATATATTGTAAAAATGGAGGTCATATTTTAACTATCAGGTCGTCCCATAAGTACAGTATTATAAAATGTTAAATGATACTGACTGATAATATGGATTTAGAGACATTTAACTTAATATAAATTTCTTTAAATTAATATAAATTACTCAAATTAGCCCCATAAAATGTACTTGTCGAAAAAGCATTTAAGGCATATAATGCTTTATTAGTTTTAAAAAAATGGAACTCTGCAGCCGAAGCGACTCAAAATGTTCACTCAGTGTATGAAGAAGAATGTCTGAATGAAAGAACTTGCAGAAAATGTTTTGCCAAATTCAGAAGTGGAAATTTCAGCCTTGAAGATGAAGACCGAAGAGGACGTCCAGTTGAGTTTGATGAGCTTCTTGTAGCATCACTTGAAGAAACTCCTGCAGTATCAGTTGAAGAATTGGCAATGAAGTTTCGTTCAAACCATACAACTGTTCATCGTCATCTTCAACAACTTGGAAAAGTTGTCTAAAGTCAACTGCAATTCCCGAGCTGACATCTACTCTTCTCTTCATTTTTGTAAACTCATCTCGCCCCTTTTTTTTTGTGACTGGTGATAAAAAATGGATTTTTTTTTTATCAAAATGTTAAACATCGTAGACAATGACTTGGTAATGGGGAAGAGGCCCAAACAACCGACAAAGGAACTTCATGCGCGGAAGGTTTTTCTCTCCATTTGGTGGGATTGCGAAGGAATAATTAGGCTTTGAGTTGTTACCAACTAATGCGACAATCAATGCTCAAGTCTGCTGTCAGCAATTAGAGCGTTTGAACGCAGCTTTGAAAAAAAAAAAAAATCTGTTTTAACGAATCGAAAAGGAGTTGTGTTTCGTTAGGACAATGCACGACCCCACACTGCAAAAATCACATCCCAGAAGATTGAAGAACTTGGTCGAGAAAGAATTCCTCATCCACCTGATTCTCCCGACCTTCCTTCTTCGGACGACCATTTTTTCCATAGTTTGCAGAATCATTTGGATGGATTAACTCTCAAAAGCTATGAGGAGATGGAAATTGACATTTCAGAGTTCTTCTCTTCGAAAACGAATGAGTTTTTTTATTGGTGGAATCAAAAAGTTTGTAAGCAGATGGAATTACGTCATAGATGATGATGGAAACTATATTGATGAATAAATTTCAATAAAATCTAAAATCTGATCACTCTTTTCTTTTTTATTCAAAATCTGGACAGAACTTATGGGATGACCTAATATTTACTAATTATTAAAAGATTTTATAATGCGAGTCTCCAACGATTGAAATAACGTAATTCCCCATATATAATACGCCTTCATCCATAATACGCACTCTAAAACTGTGCTGAAAGTGTGGGAAAATGCTTGTATTCATGCATAAAACGCGCCTCTTGTTTGGTAATGAAACCCTATAAATTATATTTTTTCCAATTTCATTACAGCCAGCGTTTCCTATTCTTATTACAAAAATGGTTTTAAACAGAACAACATTATTCTAATTTAGTTTTATGATAATTCTTATTTTATTTTACATTTGTAAGTATTGTTAGGTACATATCATTGTATTTGACATCCTTATGGGCGGTCGCAATCGCCGAATATCAAATTGTCGTATGTTTGCGGTGAGTAGGTATTTCGCAACTGAAATCGATCTAAGAAACGCCAATTTTTGAAAGATTTTTTGTAGCTGTGCATAATAAGCACCCCTAATTTTGCTTTTTATTTTATTTTTTTTTTTTCAGAAAATGGGGAATTACGTTAATTCTTTATCGCAAGGGAGACAACTCCAATACAACAAAATGTTCGGAAAAAATGCACTTGTCGGATTTGCCGAGACCAGTTTTTATTTTCTTATTTGCAAAGATTTTACATTTCAAAAGTTCAATTCGTTAAGCCCATCAACCTTTCTAATGTCCATATACTGAAATCAGCAGAAAACAAAGTAAAACAGGACAAAGCAATAAAAAAAAAGTGCGCCTCTGCTCCAAATAAAGAAAGAATATCAATAACAAACGAACACGGGCGCCTCCTGAGTCCTCAACATTTATGACCTTGTGCCAGACTTATTTAAACTTCATAAATAATACCATTTTAAGAGTTTATTTTATTTGTTTTTAAAATCACTGATTTCAACACTTTTCTTTGGTATTACAAGGTTTCGAGCGATACGTTAGCCGAATTCTTTATGTTTAAAGCCCATAATTCAGAGGAAGTTATATAGACGCCTAGCAGAGGGAGATCTGGTTTTGAAACTCCCTATTCTATATGAGCGAACTCTTGGTAATATAATCCCGGAGAAGACAGTCATAATGAAGGGCGCTGTTTGGAAAAACTCGAAGATCATGTCAACCCAAGATTTTTACGTTAAATTAGGTTTATTGAATTTCTTTTTCAACGGCGTACGAACTTTTCGCGAGTTATTTAAAACTAAACAATATTTTCAAATAGTAAGAATTGATTTAGAGTCAATAATATACGGATACAGATTTTTACTGGGGGGGAGTGGATTCATGCCTTTCTCAAGGATATTTTCGTCTAAATGAAGATAACGAACCTGAACGAAATTCGAACTCGGCTCTCCGATTTCCAATTCCGAGCCGTTATCAATTACACCACCCGCACAATTATGCTTACAGCACTTGGTATTCCCAAGAAGTCACCCATCTAAGTACAGACCAGACTCCACGTTTCTTAACTTCAGTGACCGTACGAGAGCCGGTGTTTCAACTTGATATGGCCGTAAGCTCTTCAATTGTTAGAAATTTCTATTAAACCACTATTAATAAAGACAAAGCCACCTGTGCCCGCTGGGTGATTTAATCTTCCAATCACATTAAATCAATTTACTAAGTAACAATTTGGCCCGGATTAAAAGAGGCATAACACCATCAATTGCCAGAAAATTGGTCGTTTGCCTATGTCATATTTACAACTGAGAGGAAGTGTAAAAACCAATACATATAAGACAAATGAAAACCTGATTAAAAATGAATATTTCAACTGCGATATCCCGATAATTTACTACTAAACCACCGATTTTCCGACTTCCTGTTTATCCGTTCTGCTAGATCAGCAGGTCCCCTAATTCAATAAAACACCTGCTAATCCCACTTGTATTAATATATTAAACAATATATTTATCCACCCTCCTGAATATTCGATAAATCTTGTTATAAAAATATGAACAGAAATAAATGCTTTTGTTTTTTTTTAAATGTAAGATTTCACTGAAATAGATGATTTTAGAACACCATTATATATATATATATATATATATATATATATAAACAACTTTCCAGAGAGAACATTGAAAGTAGAAGACAAAGCGCTGAACTATGTAAAGGGATTCACCTATCTTGGTAGCAAAGTCAACTACAGTGGAACTTTAGATGATGAAATCATGCATCGGATTGCTAAGCCTACAAGTGCTTTCGGCAAAATTCGCCATCGCTTGTGGAATGAGCAGGGTATCCGACTGGATAAGAAAATTCGGAATCACAGAGCTGTTGTCCTTGTCATCCTTTTGTACGGCTCAGAGTACCATATACGCCAGCTGAATGTTTTCCATAAAAGCTGTCTGCGTGCCATCTGTGGAGTTAAGCTTCAAGATAGGACATCTAACGTAGACCTGTTTAACAGGTGTAATATTGGAGGAATCGAGACTTTTCTCATACAGTCTCAGTTACGGTGAACTGGTCATGTCTTGAGAATGTCTGATGACAGGATACTCAAGATCCTAACGTACAGCAGTTAGATCACAGCTACAGGAATGTAGGACGCCCATGGCTCAGATACAAAGACAAACTAAAGAGCAACTTGTCAGTTGTCAATATATACATCATAACACCCTCAAGCGCTTAGACTTGGAACGGGTAGAATGGAGATCAACGTGTTTTAATGGACTCAGCAGTTTTCAATCTGCTAGAATGAATCGTGAAGAAGCGAGAGCATGATCTAAAAGGTCAGCCAATCTAACAGTGATCTCATTCCACGATCCTCATTCTTGCTCTATATGCGGCCTCCTTTGTAAATCACTAGCGGGTCTTAAGTGCCACTTAAGATTATCGCACAAAATTTCATAACTGAATCAATTGGTTAAGTTGTCAGATTCTCATACGTCGAAACCCACAGGAAAGTATATATATATATATATATATATATATATATATATATATATATATATGTGTGTGTGTGTGTGTCTGTTTGGATCCTAACGTAAACAAAGACAACTTTTTAGGAAATGAATTGAGTCCGACAGATTTAATTTATTTGTTTAAACGTTATTTTTGAAATAGATACTCATATTTGAGCGGATGTCTGTTTTTATTTCTTTATTCAACAGTATATTTATTTACATCTACCGGCTTGAATATTCGAGAAATATATTCCAATACTCTTCTTAGAAAAATATGCGCCTTCCAGCAGGATTTGAACCTATGTGCCCTTATGGGAAAAGGCGTCATTAGATCTGACGTGCCTTGACCTTTCGGACACGTAGGAGGTCCAGATCAAACAAAGCCCGAATAGTGCTTTTGAACACATATCATTCTCGAAATACACATATCTGTTCTGTTTCGTCTCCTAACGCAAACATTTTTTAGGAATTGATTAAATCCGACAGGTTATTTTTCATTTATTTCTTTAAATGTTGTTTTTAAATAATATATAATATATATATAATATATATATAATATAATATAATATATATATAATATAATATATATAATTATACACTATAATATATAATTAATTAATTTGGAAAAGTTTATCACAGCTGATTGGTATTCGTTTCGGACGTTGCGTCCTCTAGACTTCTTCAGCTGTCTGTTGGTCGGTCCAGCTGCCCATGTTTTATTTCATCTACGGGGAAGTGAATTGCTCTTCTTCTGCTACTCCTGTCTAAGGACATATGATTATGCTCTTAAATAAGCAATATTTGGTTGATGATTTAAAGATTTAAACTCTTTCCTACAGATTAGTTAGTTTGAACCGTAGATGCGCTCTCGAGCAGGACTTGAACCTGCGTCCTCCTTACCAGGAGAAATCATCATTAATCTTACCTGATTTTAAACCCCATCAGCCACGGAGTGCTTTGACGATCAAACAAAGTTAAACTGAACCTGAGAGAGCATATTTTTTTTAATAACATCCTCCGAATATTCTGGGCGTAGATCAAAATAAATAAATATACTGTTTACCAAATAAACGGGCTTTCTATTCAAATATAGGTATCGACTAAAAATAACGTTTAAAAATATATATATATATATATATATATATATATATAGTGTCTTGACCTTTCGGCAGCGTAGGACTTCCTGATCAAACAAAGGCCAAATATTTCAATTTATTTCTTTAAGCATTATTTTTAATGGATACTCATATTTGAGTTAGATGCTCTGTTTTTATTTATTAAAGATATACTGTTTAATAAATAAATACAAAAAATGCAAGCACATATTCTTGACCACAAAAATCTACTGAGCCGACCAAGCATAGAAATGAATACAATATGGGAACCAGTAATAATGAGTGCCAGAGAAAGCAATAAATAAAAACAGCAAATAATAAGCGCTGGTAAAAAAAAATGCAGGAAAAAAAATTGCAAAATGAGCACTGGTAAAAAATAATTGCTGAGACAGGTTTATAATTCATACACAGACGTCTTCAAAGACACATGGCCAAGTTAGATACCGTGACAAGACCCAAAGAGTTGCGTGTTCAATACCAGGCCACAAATAATGCCAGTAGACAATGCAATATACACCAAAATAATGGTAGAATTTGGTGATGGAGACGCAGCTGTGTTGGTTTGCAGTAAAAACGACGGTAAAAAAAAAGGTCTTAAGAGTTGAAATGAAAATTGTATTAGTCTACTACTGTCTAATCTGCCAAACTACGAACTGGTAGAAATTTATCAGCATGGCGTTGCTCTTTGCTACACATCTATGAATAAAGATGTTCAACTTTTGAAAGACTGGCCATCATGAAGTTCTGATTTCAATATAATTGAACCATTGTGTTGGGAAATGAAGAAATAAGTGCTCCAACAAAAATAACGCAATCTCCAAGAGCTTTAGGATTACTGCCAAAAAGAATGGTGGGGAGTTCTGGACATTGTTTTGATGAATGGCACATCGGACTGAAACAATTATAGGAACTAAACGCAAAAATACTAATTACAAACGCTATATTTTGACGTGTGGTACTATTTATAATAATGAAGATGCATTTTTGAAAATGAAATCAAACAAAAAGACAATTTATTAAGAACTAGAAAGGCCAGGAAATTGTGGAGAGTCATGATTACCAACGTTCTGAAGGGACATGGCATATAGGAGAAGAAAAAAGAGCTTGAGTAAATTGATGACGGAACACGGTTTCGGAGAGATAAACAAAAAGATAACATTTATTAAGAACGACAAAGGACAGGAAGTTGTGGAGCGCGATGATCGCCAATGTCCTGAAGGGGTACAACACATAGAATAAAGAGGAAATGGCAATTTCCGGTTTTTTAAAAAAAAAAAACGGACCAGCACAGACTGTCAACAATATTACACCAATGCAGTAGCGAACGAATTAATCTTGTAGATGGATTTGAATGTTCCGACCAAATATCCAGCTATTATCAATTTAATTTAACCACTTCCCCGGACTAAACCTGTACATAAGTTTTTACCGAATTTTTTTTTCCAGACACGGGCGTATAAACACATCCAAAACATAACGTACAAAAACCAGCTACAGACGTGTTTACACGTCAGTCTTGATTCTTTTTATGCCCTTCTGCACTTGAAACGAATACAATTATCAACTGATACGTCTGAGAGGGGTGTTAGCCACAGCTCGGGTACGCCAATGTACCTAAGTTTTTGTTTGTTTTTTTTTTAATTACTATATTAGAAACAAATAAAAATCGTCCGAAAATTAAACGTTTTTCCCAAAATAATTGGCGGCGAAAAAGCTAAGTAAATCAATGAAAGATGGATTTTTTTGCTAGTGGTCCAGTATTTTTTTTTTCATGGCCTCTTTTTCAGCATTACTGTGATCAAAATGCGCTATCATCCACCATGTAGTATTAACGAAAATGTAGTAACTTGTTTTTTGGCCCTTAAACATCATAAATCGTACTGAGAAAAGCATACATTTCCTTCCTTTCAAAAATAGGCATCACTGGCCGTTGGTTGAAAAGCGTTTCGCATCGCCTTCAAAAAACTGTTCAACACGCGTCAAGTTGGATTTGGTCGAGATCAAAACAAGCAAATAGAATGCGCGCAACATCACGACCTAATATGCGCAAGTGAGATATTTGTGTGGTCGTCTATAACGACTTTTACACAGCGCGTCAATAACAGCAAACGCGTTCAAGAAACTTTCATTGCAGATAGATTTTACTTAAAGGAACAATTAGTTAGCTTATCTTCATACCCTGCCTGGTGGCAAACGCTGCTGGTGGCGCTAGGGGTGGCGGTCCCGCCATAGCCACCGAAACCGTGAGATCACCCCTGGTCGGCGGCTGATGAAGACAGGGTATCGCACGTGCTAACACACGTTGTATGTTAAAAATACTGCTAATCGCACTGAAACGTACCGAGAAAAGCATTCTGCTAATCGCACTGAAACGTACTGAGAAAAGCATACTGCTAATCGCACTGAAACGTACTGAGAAAAGCATACTGCTAATCGCACTGAAACGTACTGAGAAAAGCATACTGCTAATCGCACTGAAACGTACTGAGAAAAGCATACTGCTAATCACACGGGAGGAATTTTTTTCCACATGTCACTACAATCTTGAAGTCTAGGGTTAACCGGTATATTTCCTGCATAAAATTATAAACTGCATTTCTTGCCTTTTCTGACGCTCATACAACACAACACAGGAACCCCTACATCGAATGGGTCTTAGACCTTGTATTGGGAAAACATTACTACAAAAATGTATGAAACGTTTATCTAAATTTAACTAACATTAGTAGACAAATGTACAAGGAGTTCCGAAAGTTTTGTCACCCTCTATATAATATAATTTCCTATTGCCGCCACGAAAATGATGTTCATACAGACCTCCTCGATGTGTGACAGCGTCAATGAGATGGAACATACTGTATTACTTGCTTTTCTATTGTCCTCATTACTTTTTGGAAAGAGGTGACAAGACTTTCGGACCAACCTGTAGAATGAAAATTTTGAAAATATTCCTTGCCAAATTATAAACCTACGTTTCATAGCAGAAAATCTGGCATATTATAATTGGTATTGGAACCGGTTATGTTACCCGTACCATGTAACCAAGTACTATCTGACGCTTGGTGGTGACTGGGAAAGTATTCTCTCTGGAGTCATTTATTTTAAACGATTTCACCCCATACAAGGCAGTAATGCCACAAAGAGTTACAGGGTGTGAAAGAATTAGGAAGAGAAACATTAATAATGAGTGGGAAGAGGAAAAAATAATCAGATTGGGGGGGGGAGATCGTACAGGGTGGTCCGAAAGACTTGTCACCCATAACTTCTATTTAAAGAAGAAAGTTGGCTTGAAAGCATGGAGCCGGAAGGAAGTTCTACAAGCAAGGCAGTAAAGCCAGTAAGACACAACGGGTTACTGGGTGTGGAATAATTACGAACAGAAACAATAATAATAATGAGCGGGAAGAGGAAAGAGTTATCAGGGGGAACCGTACAGCATGGTCCGAAAGTCTTGTCATCCCTACATAATACTAAATTATTAACTTCTATTGACTATATTTAGTCACCCCCCACGTGGGCATCATGTGGCACAAGGCCGGTTTAACGCGGGATCTCCGAGCCCGTAGGCTCGGCCAAAAATATGCCCACGTATAAACGGGTTCAGGGTCGGTTTACCTCCCCGAAAGAGAATCCGCCCTTCGGCGTAGCCTCCTTCGGCCGTAGCCTCCTTCGGGTTCCTCCCCGCCCGAAGGCAGAGAGTTCAACCGATCAGCCGGTCGACCGAGATCGACTTGAACGACTAATATAAATATTTTAAGACATTTTTATGTTTAACATTCTTTTTATAGATGGTATTTATCAATTCACCCACAGGAATTGAATGTGGCACAAGGCCTTTTTAATGTGGGTATGTCCGAGCCCGTAGGCCCAGCCAAAAATAAATAACCATCCAAACCCGCCGAGGCGGGTCAATTCCGTCAACCTCCCCCAACGAAACCCTACCCTTCGGCAGAGCTTCGTCAGGGTTCCTCTCTGCAAGCAGAGAGTTCGACAGACACCCGACCCGGCAGCTCACAAAGCACAGATACTACACTTTGATCCTAGCCACCGGGCCGAGCGGGTATTCTTTTTATAGATACAAATATTTAAGTAAATGCTCTGTTTATAATAAACAGCATTAAACAACATTTACCTGCCTGAATGTCAGAGAAATTATCACAGAAAATATTCGTCAATGAAAGTGAATAAACTGAATCCTTTGCATGTGCTTTATATTACTGTATTAGGCGTTGTTCTATTGTTCTCTTTATTCATTTTTATCATTATACCCAGGACATATCTATCTCGTGGAGTGAACTTACAATTACTATATCACCAAACCTACTTTAATCTGCTCAGTCATATCCTAAAGCTAGAAATTGAAGTCGTAAATCTAACGTTCTGACTGCATCTTTGCCTCCATTTTGCTGAAGGTTTTCTTTTCTGCATTACCTTCTTTTTTGCTACTGCCCAAGTTGCTGGCATTTCTAGCACATGTTATTTTCTATTACTGATATGGGATTTATAACAATGCTAGGTCTAACGAATAGACCCTCATAGCCATACCAGAATAAGCATCAGTTGAAGGACGCCGTTCGGAGAGCCTTTGCAACAATCAACAAAGCACAGCTTCTTAAATTATCACACAGGACATAGAGCTGCATCATTTTGTGACACAAAAATGATAGTGTTCATACAGACCTTCCCGGTGTGCGTCAGCGTCAATGAAAGTGAATAAACTGAATCCAGTCTATTACTTGTTCTTCTATTCTCATTACTCTTTTTCTGTAGAGAGTGACAAGACTTTCGGACCATCCTGGAGAACGAGTCTTTCGTGAATATTCCTTGCCAAATTATAGACCTACGTTTCATAGCAGCAAATCTGGCATATTATAATTGGTATTGGAACTGATTATATTACTGATAAATAAACATTAATAATGAGCAGGAAGAGAGAAAAAAAAAAGTGATCATATGAACAGTACAGGGTGGTCCGAAAGTCATGTCACCATTACATAATATAATCTATTTCACGATAATTAATTCAATTTTCTTCTGGCGTTTTTCGATCCAAGCAACGTTTCAGAGAATTTTAAACTAGACAGACTCCTTAAAAGATGCTTCCCTCATCTTTACAATCTTAGTCACTTCAAGTCTATGGTCAATCGTTTTCTCTTATATGTATTGCTAATAATATGCATTTCTTATCTTCTCCTTTCACGCCTCAAAAAACCTCTTTCGGTAATAATCTACCTTGAGTGGCTTTTGGGTCTTGTATCAAGTGAACAACAGTATGTAAATAAAAAAAAATATCTTGCCCGCAAATTATTGTCCGATTTTAGAATTTACTTTAATTTTCAAATTTATGTAAAGAGTGTTATGTAAAGAGTGTTAATAATATAATTTTTTATTTCAGATGGCTGACCTCCTCGATGTGTGACAGCGTCAATGAAAGTGAATGAACTGAATCAAGTCCATGTGCTTTGTATTACTGTATTATTTGTTGTTCTATTGTTCTCATTACTTTTTCGTGTGGATGACAAGACTTTCGGACCACCCTGTAGAATGAGTCATTTGTAAATATTCTTTGCAAAATTATAGACCGATATTTCATAGCAGCAAATCTAGCATACTATAATTGGTATTGGAACTGATTATGTTACTGGTAAATAAACATTAATAATGAGCAGGAAGAGAAAAAAGTGACCAGGAGAACAGTACAGTGTGGTCTGAAAGTCTTGTCACCCTTACATAATATATATAATCTTCTATTTCACGAAAATGATAGTGTTCATGCAGACCTTCTCAATGTATGACAGCATCAATAAAAGTGAATGAATTGAATCCAGTCTATGTTCTTTGTATTACTGCATTACGTGTTCTATTCTCATTTTTTTTTTTATGTAGACGGTGACAAGACTTTCAGACCACCCTGTAGAATGAGTCTTTTGGAAATATTCCTTGCCAAATTATAGACCTACATTTTATAGCAGCAAATCTGGCATATTATAATTGGTGTTGGAACTGATTATATTACTGGTACCATGTAACTAAGTACTATCTGCCGCATCGTCGGGGCATCGGCGACTGAAGCCGTTTCTACATCAGGCTTTTTTTTTTTTTGCTAATGAGGGCGACGGTACACCCACCGGGATTGAAGAAAAAGAAAAGAAAAAAAAACTGACAAAGGATGTATAAACCTTCTTGCAGGGTCAATGACCGTTTTAGCACAATGGGGGGAGGACTGGCCTCCATAGCGATGTACACAGCCAGTGCAGTGAGGGTTTTCTAGATTCCTGAAGTCAATAGCCAGGGTGGATTGTTCGGTCGGTGGAATCAGCGGTCACGTGTTCATGACAAAGACGGACCATTGAGTTTGGAGGATATCAAGTTCGACCTGGAGAAGGGATAGGCTCAACTCGGTCACGCTCTACGCAAAGTAGGCTACGCATGAATGAACATCGGCTTCTTTTAATCATTTCACCCCATGCAAGGAAATAAAGCCACTAGGACGCAAGGGGTTACAGAGCATTAGAAAATGCTATTAAGGACACAGAATAATAAAAGAACAAGAATCAAGAAGACACAAGATAACGATTGACATTGGATCGAAATGATAAATTTGAAAATATTTGATAAAACATTGTGAATGATATACAAAAAAAAGATCAAAATATAAAGTTTGTCTGGTCTACCCTCATCAAATTGGATTCTATGACGGGTATATTGGGACTAATTCCAGAAATCTTTCTGCCTCTTAAGGCGCCTTTGGGATATCTAACATCATTGCTAGTTCAAAGATGGCAGCGCTACTTGGAACTGCTCGTGGAAAATGTGTTTCTAAGCTGCTGGTCGAAGTTGAGATCTGACCATTATCACCCGAATAAGAGTCAGAGAGGGTATCAATTGCCTTAATAATAATTTTTTAAGCATTTCACACCGTGCAAGGCAATAAAGCCACTAAGACGTAAGGGGGTTACTGAGTGTTAGAAAATATGAGAAAAATATACTATTAAGGACAATAAAAGAACAAGAATTAAAATTAAGACGGAAAATAACGACTGACATTGCATTGAAATTTTAGAAGATCAAATTTGTCTGGAAAGCAAGAAGCCGGGAGAGATTTTCTCAAGCGATAAGTGCGATGGAAGAAACTGAGTATATGAGAAAACTAATATTAATGAGAGGATCATAAAAGAACAAGAATTAAAACAGAAGATATCGATTGGCATGGAAATTAAATTTAGAAGATCAAAGTCGGAATAGATTTCCACAAGAGAGATGTGCGAGAGAAGAAAATATTAGCATAGAACTTACGGTTACATCTAACCATGTAATATTTAATGATCGAAATTTGCATAGGGTTTCCGATGAGTATCAAAGCCACAACCCAAAAGTAACTGTCAGACGGAGTAAATTGGTCAATCATTTTTTCCTACTCCACACGAAGGATATATTCGATCGTTCATTCTGTATTCAACTTCCGATTCATTAATACAATAGTAGATTAATATTTATTCATATACATTAAAGGCTGCGCAGACTCGAGATATTTAAAACAAGCACACACATTTTTTTTAATCATTTCACCCCATGCAAGGAAATAAAGCCACTAGGACGCAAGTGGCTACAGAGCGTTAAAAAATACTATTAAGGATACAGAATAATAATAATAATAATAATAATAATAATAATAATAATTAGAAAAATACTATTAAGAACACAGAATACAGAATAATAAAAGAACAAGAATTAAGAGGGCAGAAGATAACGAATGATATTGCATTTTAAATTTTTGAAGATCAAATTTTACTGGAAAACAAGAAGCCGGGAAAGAGTTCCACAAGTAAGAAGTGCGAGAAAGAAACTCTTAGCATAGAACTTACGCTTACGTCTATGCATTTCAACTGTAAAATGAGGATACCTTGCCGCTAAACTAGTACTGCGTCAAACTTCATAGAGTTTAGTTATCATTGAGGAAACTTCATCAGAATAATTGCCATGAATGTATTTATGGAAAACTCAGAGGAAAGCAACGTTACGACAGTAGGTGGGTGACTAAAGTCGAGATGCCAGGTCAGGACCAATAACATTGCAGATTCTACATAGAAATCTCTAAAAAAAAAAAAAAAAAAAAAAAAAATAAATAAATAAATAAATAAATAAATAATAGCAGAACCCCGACACCAGGTGTGGTAGCAATATTCAACCAAGGCTGAATAGCACAGTCAGAAATACTATTTGTCCCATAGCAGGTGGGGAGAACGGATGGATTCATAGTTTCTTCTAGGCTATTTTAGTGAAAGAGAAAATAATGAGACTCGACTAGACTGTTCCTTCTGAGCCGCTACCGACTACATCACCCGCACATCCATATAACATTTTATTGTATAATAAAAAGCAATAAAGCCATTAAGACGAAAGGGAGTTAATGAGTGCGAAAGAATGAGAAAAATATTATTATTAAGGAAAGAGGACAATAAAAAAGCAGTTATATCTAGCCAACTTACGGTTATATCTAGTCATTTCAACTGTAAAATGATGAGATCTTACCGCCAATCAAGTACTGCGCTTAAATTCATAAAGACTAAATACCACAGAGGAAAGTTCATCAGAACTGTTGCCGTCAAAGTATTTATAGAAAAGGCACAGGTTCCTTTGATCTTAACATCATCTGAAAAATGCATTTCCCCCCCACATCCTTTCAACACATTATGACCAAAGCTGAACCTGTAGTGAATGCGAAATAATAACTCCTTTGACCAAATCACTTCAAATTCGGAGGACTGATTAAAAGAATAATAAAAAAAAAACAAGAATTAAGAGAACAGAAGATTACATTTCATTTTTTTAAAGATCAAACTTAACTTGACATCTAGAAACCAGAAAAGATTTCCTCAAACGAGAAGTGCGAGAGAAGAAACTCTTAGCATAGAACTTACGGTTACATCTAACCATTTCAACTGTAAAATGACGAGACCTTGCCGCCAATCTAGTTAGTCACTTATGTGCCATGTGTGATACACGCTTAGGCGATCATATATCTTTCGACACATGACTGACGAGGCAGATTTTTCCCGCAGTAAGTTGCGATTTCTTTCTGCAGTAGACCAGTTGACATCTAAGGCAATAGAACCCGGTCTGTCCTGCTATTTACCCATAGAGAGGAAAGAAGAGGATTCATACCTTTCTCAAGGGTATTAGCACGTAAGTGAATGTAATGGATTTGACTGGAATTTGAACTCAGCTCTCCGATTCCCCAGTCCGAGCCGCTATCCATTACTCCACCGTGCAAATCTACTACTGCGCTTAAATTCATAAAGTCTACGCATCACAGAGGAAAGTTCATCCGAACAATTACCATATAGAAAAGACACAGGGAAGCTGCCTTACAATGGTGGGAAAATGACGAAATGTCAGGTCAGAGCCAATAACATTGCAGACTGTTTTTTGGGATTTCATCAAGAATCTCTAAATGTATGGCAGGAGCACAAGACCAGATGTGGCAGCAATATTCAATGCATGGACGAATGGTTTTTTTGTGAAAAAAATTGTCTAGCAGGCCATAGTAAATCGGTTTTCTGAGCAGCAGACCGAACAGTATGTGTGTGTGTATATATATATATATATATATATATATGCAATATAATCTTTCCACTTCATATCAGCGAAAAATGTTAAACCTGCTGATTGAACTTGGCGCTACGGTAGGCACATTTAACGTCCTCTATTTCTACACTAATTTCATTTGAAGATGTTTTGTTGTTTTTTTTTTTTTTGTAAAAAATCCCCAATATATTTAGTCCGCTTAATATGGCACAAGACCATAAGAATTAGAGCGATAAAAGAAAATCAAATCAAGGTTAGCTCGCTGTAACGCCACACAAATAATCCCAACTAAATGATATATCTTGAGTTTTCCTAAATATTCACTGCCAAATTTACAAATGCGTGTTATACGCTAGGAAATATAATATTGATAGCTCTAAAGAATTGCTTTATTCTTAATCCGACATTACTTCAAAATTTATTTTTAGAGGATGCCAGTGTTTGAAATAGACGTCCCGTTTTTATTTTAAACAGTTTGCATTACGTTTATCGGCCTGAGTACTCGAGATAGCTTTAAAAAAAAGAAATAAAAAAAGTACTCTCCGACAGGGTATGAATCTGCATCCCTCTGTCATAGATGAATTATTGCAGAAAGAGCCAGGTACTTCTGGGGGTGATAGAAGGGACCATTCATTTTCTCCAGCTGTTATACTAGAAACACACCTATTCTATTGTTAATAGACTCTCCCACTTATAATAAGTAGTAGCAGTAGCAGTCGCCAGGAGGCTCAGTGGAGTTGGTGTGTCAGTCGATGTCGGACATTAAAGTATCTACCACCACAACTAGATTGCTGCGTCATTAACTATTATTTCAAGTTCCTAACGTTTTGTACGTCGAACCTTTTTAGGACCGACTTAGTGAAATACAAGCCTCCACTGTGAAACTACTCTACAACACCAGCATCTTTGGCATTGGAGTGAATACGTGAGTTCCGCTCGAGGTCTGGAGTGAATTTGAGATCAAGGCATGTCGGCTTCATAAATGATGCCACTTGCTGACTTTGTCACATCGTCGATTTTCAAGTATTGCGATGTTAGCTTTCTACAGGATTTGAAAGCTCATGGTCTGTATCCCCGAAATACACCTTAAGCCATTCAGCCGCCGAAAACTAATAATAGACGATCACCGAAGAGAATCTTTTCTACCTCCTATTAGCATGGCTGATGCTAACCTCCAGAAGAGCAAGATTTTACGCCTTCTTGACATCACGTTTCCCTCTGACATGAAGTGGGAGGGACGATATCGCGTCGACTGTTATGTCTACTGCATAGAAAGTTGGTTCACTTTTCAAATCTACAATATACTCTTTTAACTATTTATGTAGATTGGTGGTGATGGTATAATATTGTAGTATAGATTGGTGGTGATGTGGTATAAGATTGATGGTGGTGGTGGTATAATGATGTGGTATAAGATTGATGGTGGTGGTATAATGATGTGGTATAAGATTGATGGTGGTGGTGGTGGTATAATGATGTGGTTTAAGATTGATGGTGGTGGTGGTGGTATAATGATGTGGTATAAGATTGATGGTGGTGGTGGTGGTATAATGATGTGGTATAAGATTGATGGTGGTGGTGGTATAAGATTGGTGGTGGTGGTATAATGTTGTGGTATACGATTGATGGTGGTGGTATAATGTTGTGGTATACGATTGATGGTGGTGGTATAATGTTGTGGTATACGATTGATGGTGGTGGTATAATGTTGTGGTATACGATTGATGGTGGTGGTGGTGGTATAATGTTGTGGTATACGATTGATGGTGGTGGTGGTGGTATAATGTTGTGGTATACGATTGATGGTGGTGGTGGTATAATGTTGTGGTATACGATTGATGGTGGTGGTGATGGTGTTGGTATAATGTTGTGGTATAAGATTGATGGTGGTGGTGGTGGTATAATGTTATGATTTAGATTGATGGTGATGGTATAATTTGTGAAGAGTAACATTCATTAGATCTTCCTCATGATACGATATTTGTCAGAATCGAAAAATATTGAATTTTTTTCCCCATCATTTCAGAAGGAGGGTACCCTGTTCATAATATCGATACATTTTAAACATTTCACAGCGTTATCTGAACTGATAAGATGTTCTACGTACGAAAACAGACTTTATATTTTTTACATAAATATTCTTTAAATAATAACGAATAAACGGACATACGCATTTTTAATTAAAAGAACAGAAAAAATAACATCAATTAATAAATGTATATAGTCGTTTATTTTCCATTTAAGATAAATAATAATTAGCCGTCAATGAAGATGTATATGCTTCCGAAATAACCCAGCACAAAATAAAAAAAAAAAAATTAAAGTACTAAAATTCAGAAAATTAAAAAAAAATATGTCCATGAAGTAAGCAGAGTTTCAAATTTGACCTTTGTAAATAACTAAATCCAATAATTCAAAGCTCGATTTTACACAGTATCGATATTAGAAAAGAAACCCAATTTCTAAACAGGAAAAAAGAATCACTATTTTTCGATTCCGATAAATGTGCTTTGAGGGAAGTTTAATGAGTGATAATGTATAAAAATTATTTTCAAAAAAAAAAAAAAAAAAAAAAAACAAAAAAAAAACACATATATATATATATATATATATGTGTGTATATATATATATATACATATATATCCCGATCTTTACGAGGGTCTAGTCTATTGAAGTAATAGTTTTATGTTTTCTAAAAAAATTTAAAAAAAAAAAAAAAAAAAAAAAAAAAAAAAAAAAGCTTTGTATTAATATGAAATGTGACATTAAATATATATATATATATATATATATATATATATATATACCGTGTCCTTTCATCACAAAAGTGAAAGTGGCTCTCCCATCTTGTAAAATCGCCATCACTTCTTGGGAAATATTGTGAAGTGGTTTCTTGTTGCCTTTTGCATGGTTTAGAATTCAAAGTTTTCATTCTCCTGAGCTGCTTACGTTGTCGATACGCACAAAATTTTCTCATGGATTAACTTTCCACTTATTCTAAACAAAATGCAAGATCATATTTTAGCTAAGATGACATTCTTACGAATATACGACCCTTAATAGTCGATAACATTCGACATTAATTGCAAACAGATTTCAAAATTTAAAGTACTTATAATAAGAATTAAAAAAAAAAATTAAGATGCCCTTCAGTGTAACAGTTCAAAATATCCGTCAATAAATATAAAAAAAAACGGGGGAAAAAATTCTAACCACTGACTGACTATGCGGGTTATGTAAATATTTAAATCTACAAAATATTTTTAGATTGTAAGATTTTTTTACGGTGGAGGGGAGGGGGGAGATAAATTACTAATTAACCCAAAGCTGGAGAGAGGAAAGATGGATTCATACCTTTCCGAAAAGTATTTGCACGTAATTGAATATAACTAACCTTATTGAAACGGCTCTCTGGTTAAAAATTCAGGGCCATTTTCTATTACGCCAGCAGCACACCCAAGCTTAAAGCAGACGCTATTCCCCAAGCGGTCACCCATCTTGGTACTGACCAGGCTTATCGTTGCTTTGTTTTGGTGATCGTACGGGGTTTCAACGTGAGGTGGGGGTAATGACGTCTCTTGTTGGAAAAAGCCTTAACCCACAAAAGTTGGCTCCCTGTGCCGCGCCAGGAAATTTTTCTCCCCGGAATCGATCCCCCTGATCTACTACAAATCAACAATTCGCCCTTGCATGGAGTATTGCTGTCATATATGGTCTGGAGCCCCTTCTGTTTGCCTCGGGGTTCTTGATAGGCTCCAGAGGCGGATACGCAATATAATTGACCCTCCTCTGGCATCTCGTCTACAGTCACTTTCGCACAGACGCGCCGTCGCCTCCCTCTGTCTGTTCTACAAATACTTTCATGGTAATTGCTCCGAGGAGCTGCATTCGCTGGTTCCCAGACTTCATGAGTTCCATCGCCTTACGAGGCTGGCATCCCGCTCTCACCCCTTCACTGTCGAAACTCCTAAATGTAGCCGTCTCTTCTACTCCAATAGCTTCATGTCTCACACCTCTCGCCTGTGGAACTCCCTTCCCTATTCCAGTTTCCCTGAGAGCTATAATCTCCAGCTATTCAAGTGTAATGTCAATCGATATCTCCAGTTGCCTTGATCTAGCCACTACCCTTCTCCTCATCCTTTCTTCTATCACTCCTATCTGATCTTGCTCTAAATTTTCTGTAACCCCTTGCGTCCTAGTGGCTTCCCGCCTTGCTTGGGGTGAAATGCTTAAAAACGCCAAGAAAATATCAGTCCGAGTTTACTGCTCGTTCTTCTCTTCAGAAATAATATGAAAGTTTTGTTCCTGAAGCGAACCAAAGAATGGTTGAAACTGCTATATATTCCGTTGTAGTCAATAACCGACCCACAACGAGCACCAGTTTCTTGCACGCTAATGCACATCGTTTGCAAGCAACAACAACTAGTCTGTTCAGGGATATGGGCATTTATATCTCCTCGGCTTTACAAGGAGGATAACTGGCGAATGCTTCTATAAAAAACAATTATTGTCAGCGATTCTCTGATAGTAATATTTTTCTCTCCCTCGTTGTGTACATATAAATATGTTTTTGTCCTCGATTGGTCCTGAAGAGAGAGGAACAACAACAGGTTGGCCATTTTTCTTATGTTATTTCTTCTTTGAAAATATAGTCAAGTTGTTTCCCGTTGCTTTCTTAACGGTGTTAAATTCGGAGCAAGCATTCTCCTCGAGCGGCGGCCATCCATGGTTAACGAACTCGGCACCAATTTGCTATTTAAGCAGTAAAGGCGAGAAGAGGATATGAATTCTTGCTTTTCCCAAGGTCATTAGTACGGGAAAGAAATGGTTTTATATATATATATATATATATATATATATATATATATACACGCACACATTATATATTATATACAGTGCTGTTCGATAAAAGTGACTCACCTGATTTTTTACTAAATGTTCTCTTCTACGATGAAACGAAAGTTGAGCTAAATTAGAAGGATAAGCGATCTAAAATCCGAAGAAGCAGCTTTGAAAGCTCTTTGAATTTAGCAGTAAGTACTGTCAAGCATCCGTTCAGTATAATGTTCTGGGGTTGTTTTTCTTTTCATGGAACTGGTTTCTTAAAACCTATTGAAAAGACCCTCAGGAGCGAGCAGTACAAGAGAATTTTAGGGTCTTGTCTGCTCGATTCTGCTGAAAGGGTGCAAATTGACCCCACAAAGCTCATTTTTATGCAGAATAATGCTCCCTGTCACAAATCAAAATTGATGAAGGAATACTTTGATGAGAAGCAGGTGAGTGTTATAACATGTATATGTGTGTGTATATATATATATATATATATATATATATATATATATATATATATATATGAACCTAATGAGCCAGGTAAACCTACCTAGGTTTCATTTATACCTGACGATCCGTATAGGTGAAACCTAGGCAGGTTTACCTGGCTCTTGAGTTCATATTTAGGTTTGCTTTACTCAGTGTATTGAGCACTTTACGTAGTTACTTTTGCTTTATTCATGTTGGACTTTTTTTCTTTAGACTGAGCTTGGATTCTAGACGATTGCTTTCGCCTCATTTTCATGGTCTTAGTTCTTTATTTATTTATCCCTTATTTTCCCTTGGGCATTGGTTTGTTCAGTTACAGCCCAAAATACCTAAGGTTTTTCCAAACAAGCATAACTATTTATATTATTATTATATAACTTTTTCATTCGAAACTAATAATTCTTTTCGTTTACTGCATAGTACCTGCTTCGCCAGAGATACATACGATTTCGAATTCAGAGATTGTCACCAACCAAAGAAGAGGAGCTCAGTCAGCACTACTATTTGACCCATAGCCATGGGGGAATATATGGATACATATTTATTGAAAGATATTTGTGCGAGAATGAATGTAACGCATCTCGAATCTTTCGTTCTTGATAAGATAAGAACACGCGCACATACATTTCTTTAAAATATACCAGGGAATTCATACTTGTATCTTAATATCAGTTTCAGATGTCGCACCGTAGAGAGGTAATTTGTAAACCTGTCTCGCAGAAAGAAAATAAAAACTATATATCTTGTTCGACCCACACGAAAAAACTAAAAAAAATGTAGCCTTGTGTGAAACGGAGCTAAATAAATAACTTCAAAACTAACTCGCTCAATTGCAGACAAAATTTAAAATAATCCATTCAAAATTTAACTTCTATAAAGTTATAAAATCCAATTTGAACGTTAACCGTAACTTTTAAATACATTAAAAAGCCTCGTGAACTTGAAAAGGTTTATTTCTGAAATAGTAATAATAAATATATATATATATATATATATATATATATATATATATATATATATATATATAATAACGAAATAACGAAAGAAACCTTCCTGCTCAGAAAAAAAATACAATTGAAGATGACAGTAAAATGTTGTTTGTAATATTTTCTGGCCGGACATCTAAGTATGCTACACCTGTGTACACACATTGTGACTAGGCTGTCAATACAAGTATGCAAACGTATACCTGTGGATACAGGTGCGCATTTACACACACAAACCCGAAACTATTCAAAGAAACATACACTAACACCTGCGTAAACTTCTGTTTTTTGGCGTGAATAAAAAAGGAAAAAAGAAGAAAGATCGGATTTTAGCAATAAAAATACGAGAAAAGGTTAGTAATGACAATGTATCTGACACATAACACACGTGGCGTGTTATATATATATATATATTTGTGTTTCTTTTCTTTCTTTAAGTCTTCCTTCTCACCTGCCTAATGTCTGGTACAATCTGGTCACGGTTGATATATCGCGAGAATAGGCGATCCTTTAGCGTGACCCAGTTGAATTGCATATGGATATATATATATATATATATATATATATATAAGAGAGAAGCATGACAGAACAAAAATATTAAGAAAGCAAGAGAAAAGTAGCAAAGAGAGAGAGAGAGGATGAGAAAAGTAGCAAAGAGAGAGAGAGAGGATGAGAAAAGTAGCAAAGAGAGAGAGAGAGGATGAGAAAAAGTGGTGCACAGAGAGAGAGAGAGGATGAGAAAGTGGCAGCAAGAGAGAGAGAGAGAGAGGATGAGAAAAGTGGCAGCACAGAGAGAGAGAGATGAGAAAAGTGGCAGCACAGAGAGAGAGAGAGGATGAGAAAAGTGTGGCAGCAGAGAGAGAGAGAGGATGAGAAAAGTGGCAGCACAGAGAGAGAGAGAGGGATGAGAAAAGGGCAGCACAGAGAGAGAGAGGGATGAGAAAAGTGGCAGCACAGAGAGAGAGAGAGGATGATGAGAGAGAGAGAGGATGAGAAAAGAGCACAGAGAGAGAGAGGATGAGAAAAGTGGCAGCACAGAGAGAGAGAGAGGATGAGAAAAGTGGCAGCAGAGAGAGAGGGATGAGAAAAGTGGCAGCACAGAGAGAGAGAGATGAAAAGTGGCACAGAGAGAGAGAGAGGATGAGAAAAGTGGCAGCACAGAGAGAGAGAGAGGGATGAGAAAGTGGCAGCACAGAGAGAGAGAGAGAGGATGAGAAAAGTGGCAGCACAGAGAGAGAGAGAGGATGAGAAAGTGGCAGCACAGAGAGAGAGAGGAGGATGAGAAAAGTGGCAGCACAGAGAGAGAGAGAGATGAGAAAAGTGGCAGCACAGAGAGAGAGAGAGGATGAGAAAAGTGGCAGCAGAGAGAGAGAGAGGATGAGAAAAGGGCAGCACAGAGAGAGAGAGAGGATGAGAAAGTGGCAGCACAGAGAGAGAGAGAGATGAGAAAAGTGGCAGCACAGAGAGAGAGAGAGAGGATGAGAAAAGTGGCAGCACAGAGAGAGAGAGAGGATGAGAAAAGTGGCAGCACAGAGAGAGAGAGAGGATGAGAAAAGTGGCAGCACAGAGAGAGAGAGAGGATGAGAAAAGTGGCAGCACAGAGAGAGAGAGAGATGAGAAAAGTGGCAGGCACAGAGAGAGAGAGAGAGGATGAGAAAGTGGCAGCACAGAGAGAGAGAGAGGATGAGAAAAGTGGCACAGAGAGAGAGAGAGAGGATGAGAAAAGTGGCAGCACAGAGAGAGAGAGAGAGGGATGAAAAGTGGCAGCACAGAGAGAGAGAGAGGATGAGAAAAGTGGCAGCACAGAGAGAGAGAGAGGATGAGAAAAGTGGCAGCACAGAGAGAGAGAGAGGATGAGAAAAGTGGCAGCACAGAGAGAGAGAGAGAGGAGAAAAGTGGCAGCACAGAGAGAGAGAGAGAGGATGAGAAAAGTGGCAGCACAGAGAGAGAGAGAGGATGAGAAAAGTGGCACAGAGAGAGAGAGAGAGGATGAGAAAAGTGGCAGCACAGAGAGAGAGAGGATGAGAAAAGGGTACAGAGAGAGAGAGAGAGGATGAGAAAAGTGGCAGCAGGAGAGAGAGAGAGGATGAGAAAGTGGCAGCACAGAGAGAGAGAGAGATGAGAAAAGTGGCAGCACAGAGAGAGAGAGAGGATGAGAAAAGTGGCAGCACAGAGAGAGAGAGAGGATGAGAAAAGTGGCAGCAGAGAGAGAGAGAGGATGAGAAAAGTGGCAGCACAGAGAGAGAGAGGATGAGAAAAGGGCAGCACAGAGAGAGAGAGAGATGAGAAAAGTGGCAGCACAGAGAGAGAGAGGATGAAAGAAAAGTGGCAGCACAGAGAGAGAGAGGGATGAGAAAAGTGGCAGCACAGAGAGAGAGAGGATGAAAAGTGGCAGCACAGAGAGAGAGAGAGATGAGAAAAGTGGCAGCACAGAGAGAGAGAGAGGATGAGAAAAGTGGCAGCACAGAGAGAGAGAGATGATGAGAAAAGTGGCAGCACAGAGAGAGAGAGGATGAGAAAAGTGGCAGCACAGAGAGAGAGGATGAGAAAAGAGGGCAGCAGAGAGAGAGGATGAGAAAAGTGGCACACAGAGAGAGAGAGGATGAGAAAAGTGGCAGCACAGAGAGAGAGAGGATGAGAAAAGTGGCAGCACAGAGAGAGAGAGGATGAGAAAAGTGGCAGCACAGAGAGAGAGAGGATGAGAAAAGTGGCACAGAGAGAGAGGATGAGAAAAGTGGCAGCACAGAGAGAGAGGATGAGAAAAGTGGCAGCACAGAGAGAGAGAGGATGAGAAAAGTGGCAGCACAGAGAGAGAGGATGAGAAAGTGGCAGCACAGAGAGAGAGAGAAAAAGAAAAGGCACAGAGAGAGGAGAGAAAAGTGGCACAGAGAGAGAGACAACGACAATGGCAGCACAGAGAGAGAGAGAGAGACAACGGCAGCACAGAGAGAGAGAGAGAGAGACAACGGCAGCACAGAGAGAGAGAGAGAGACAACGGCAGCACAGAGAGAGAGAGAGAGAGAGACAACGGCAGCACAGAGAGAGAGAGAGAGAGACAACGGCAGCACAGAGAGAGAGAGAGAGACAACGGCAGCACAGAGAGAGAGAGAGACAACGGGCAGCACAGAGAGAGAGAGAGAGACAGAGAGAGAGAGAACGGCAGCACAGAGAGAGAGAGAGAGAGACAACGGCAGCACAGAGAGAGAGAGAGAGAGACAACGGCAGCACAGAGAGAGAGAGAGAGACAACGAGAGAGAGAGAGAGAGAGACAACGGCAGCACAGAGAGAGAGAGAGAGACAACGGCAGCACAGAGAGAGAGAGAGAGAGACAGACAACGGCAGCACAGAGAGAGAGAGAGAGACAACGGCAGCACAGAGAGAGAGAGAGACAACGGCAGCACAGAGAGAGAGAGAGACAACGGCAGCACAGAGAGAGAGAGAGAGACAATGGCAGCACAGAGAGAGAGAGACAATGGCAGCAGAGAGAGAGAGACAATGGCAGCACAGAGAGAGAGAGACAATGGCAGCACAGAGAGAGAGAGAGACAATGGCAGCACAGAGAGAGACAACGGCAGCACAGAGAGAGACAACGGCAGCACAGAGAGAGACAATAGCAGCACAGAGAGAGAGACAATAGCAGCAGAGAGAGAGAGACAATAGCAGCAGAGAGAGAGACAATAGCAATGGCAGAGAGAGAGAGAGACAATAGCAGCAGAGAGAGAGAGAGAGACAATAGCAATAGCAGAGAGAGAGACAATAGCAGCAGAGAGAGAGAGACAATAGCAGCAGAGAGAGAGAGACAATAGCAGCAGAGAGAGAGAGAGAGACAATAGCAGCAGAGAGAGAGAGACAATAGCAGCAGAGAGAGAGAGACAATAGCAGCAGAGAGAGAGAGAGAATAGCAGCAGAGAGAGAGAGAGAGACAATAGCAGCAGAGAGAGAGAGAGACAATAGCAGCAGAGAGAGAGAGAGAGACAATAGCAGCAGAGAGAGAGAGAGACAAGTAACTGGTGATTAAATGATTTTTAAGGGAAAAAAATCCCTAGACAAATGCGAACTTGAATAATTACGTACGTCTGATAAATTTTTGAAGTTCTTTCTTTTTATGTGCCATGTCCTTTCAGGATGTAGGCGATCATGGCTCCCCAACTCCCTCTATCTCTTGCAGCTCTCAACAAGTCTCTTTTTCTATTCGACCCGTGAGTATCAGATTCTCCAAGCCCACCTTCCTCATTACGTGTCCAAGAAACTTCAGCTGCCTCTTTCTGATGTTAATTATAAGCCTTCTCCTTGTTTGTAACCTCTCTAAGACCTCATCGTTGCCCACGTTCCCGGTTCATGATACCCTTAGCATCCTTCTGTAGAACCACATCTCCGTCGCCTCGAGTCTCTTCTTCATCCTTGATGAAATCATCCAACAGTCACTGCCGTAAAGAAGGACAGATGTCACGTAACAGCTCAGTATTCTTTTCTTTGTTACCAAATAAATCCTGCCGTCTGGCAATACTCTGCTCTGCTTTTGGAATATGTCATTGGCCATCCCAATACGTCTACGGATCTCAGTGTCGCATTACCGCCTTCTGTCAAGACGCTTCCCAGATATTTAAACTTCTGCGTCTGCTCGATTCTAAAAAGTGTTTTTTAATGTAGAAACTTGCACACCAATACCTTTAATTACTCTAAACAAATAGAAAGGTAGTTACCGTAAATAAAAAAAAAGAGGAGAAAAATGTCTTTTTTAAAGCAAATGAAAATTAAACCTAACACTTAAGTTCACTCCAGCAGTGCGTACCACAAGCGTCTAATAGATTCTGGGTTTTATAGATTATATTTTTATTTGGAATCCATGGCTAAGTTACGAAAATCAAACAATGGTGGAAAAATATTTGTAGACGAGGAAAATTACAGCTACCACTGTCATAAGAATAAACGCCGATGAAACAAAAGCGTACTCGCGATGGGGAGAGCGATCTTGCAACACTTAATCTGTCATTGCATTTTAAACAAAAATAAACTTTTTTTTTTTTTTTTTTATTACTTTTAAAAAAATATGTGGTTATTACCTATGCTTTTTCCAAACTTTATGGTAATTGCTTCAATAAATTATCAAAGGTAAACAATTATCCAGAGACGCAAATGTCCAAGACGCAACTGTCCCAGAACCGCAGCTCCCGCCTAAATATGGCAAGAGTACCCCATTTAAATTTATGACTGATCTATATCTATAAACTTTATTTATCTCATGGAATTATGCATACCATTCAGAGAGCCAATCGAGCCGCATATGGCCTGTGGAACGCAGTTTGCCTATGACTGGCCTACAACTATAAACGCTCTATCTCGGATACTGAGCACTTCCCCCTAATACGTATAGCGAAGTCTAATGAATACATACATACAGGGTGTGTCAAAAGTAACGTCCTTTTTTCTGAGCTGAGCTGGACAAGACAACAATTCCTGAATTAAAAGAAGCAATCTCTGATAAATTTTCCTGAAATTAATGTAGAAATTTGTCAGAAATGTGGTTCTACAGAAAGATGCTGAGGGTACTATGAACCAAACATGTAAGCAATGAAGTGGTTTTAAAGAAAATGGAAACAAAAAGGAAACTTATACTTAACATCAGTAAGAGACAGTTGAAATTTCTACAGAAGGATACTGAGGATATCATGGGCCGAATTGTGAGCAATGACGAAGTTTTAGAGAAAATGGAAACAAAAAGGAAACTTATACTTGACATCAGGAAGAGACAGTTGAAATTTCTGGGACACGTAATGAGGAAAGAGGGCTTGGAAAATCTGATACACACAGGATAGATTAAGGGAAAGAGTAAAGCAGCGCGTAACATGATGAGCTTGAGTAAATGGATTGTAGAACAGAGAAAATACAAAAAGACGAAACTTATTAAGAGCCACAAGGGGCAAGAAGATGTGGAGAGACATGACCGCCTACATTCTGAAGAAAGAGAATAACAACAAATCGTGTTGCTTTGATGTGACAATACTTTAAAAAAAAAAAACGACTAATTTTTTTTTCAGGAAAAGTTAAAAAAGGGCGTTACTTTTGCCGCACCCCGTGTATAAAAGCAAAAATCAAGAAGTGTGGGGGGGGGCACAAAATGGTTGAAGTTATAACAAAAGTTGCACCCGACTCTCATCGAAGCGAATCTTTCCTCTCAGTGTCTTGAATTGTCGGCATCATTAAGGTCAGTAGGAACCGGCTAAATACGTGTCACATCTCGGAAGTAAGGTCATGAATTTTCGTTGTGTGTACTTAGTCACCCGGCCATGTGGAAAAAGTTCAGCCCGCTAGGTATGTTATTTTAAAAACAAAGTTAAAAATAGAAATAAAGAAATTTGAAAAAAAAAAAAAAAAATAAATAAAAAAAAAGATTCAGCGCTCAGATTGGATTATGGAAAAAAAAGGTTAAAAAAAAACAAAAAAAAAATGATTCAGCGCTCAGGTCATTAGCGACATTGTAAAAGAAATGAGAAACCTCTGTCCCGTCCCCCAATGAGCCCCCCACCGTGGAGTAATGGTTAAAGAGCTCGTGCCTGGTTAGATGGCCCCACTTTTATAATTATGCATTGGAAATTTCGAAGTGCAGGTGTTTTTTATACGAAAATTCACCCAATAAAAGGCACGGGAGTAACTCAAGGTAGAGGGTTACTGTTAATGCTTATAATGAACTAGATGTGTGATATTAACGTAAGAGGAAGCAGAAAGTCAAGATGATGCGGCGGGGTATCATGTCGGATTGAGCGATTTGTTATCTACAGGTCATCAACCTTTTGCAGCCAACCTTTTTTAAAGTTAAAAATATATTTTAGAATCTAGGATTTTTTTTTAATGTATGGTGGGAAGGAGATACTGATTTACTGATACAACTCCGACTAATTAACCCATAGCTGGGGGTAGATGAGGTGGATCCATAACTTTCCGAAGGGCATTTGCGCGTAAGTAAACATAACGAACCCGACTGGAACTGGAACTCGGCTTTCCGATTTCAAAGTACCTGTAATTCCCAGACAGCCATCTAGATACTTACCAGGCTCTACGCTGCTTAACTTATGTGATTGTACTGGAAACGGTGTTTCAACTTGATATGGCCGTACCCCCGAGAAAACCCCACCGGAGCGCAATGGTTAATACACTAAAGGAGCTCGTTATAGGTTAAGTGCACCTACTTTACTAGTCCTGTATTGGAGCCTTCGCAGTGGATTTATTTTTATAATAAAAATAAACTCGATACAAGGCACGAGAGCTACTCAAGGTAGAGGGTTACTGTTAATGGTTATGATGAATGAGATGCGTGCTATGAATGTAAGAAGCGATAGAAAGTCAAGATGATGGGGGATATCTTGTGAGAGAAACAAATTTTATTTACAGCAAAAAGAACAGGCATAATTCAAAAGAGGGCAAAAAGAGAATTGAATTGATTTGGGTTTTTTACGGCTTATCAACCTTTTATTTAAAGCACGGAAATATTTTTAGATTCTAAGAATCTTTTCGAGATAATGATTTATTGATACAAGTCCCACTAATTAAGTGATAGGTGGTTGGGGCGGGGTTTTGAACAGATAGACTCATACATTGGCCAAAGAAATTTGTTCGTAAGTGAATATAACGATCCTGTTTCCAATTTCCACAACAGATCACCCATCTTGGTACTGACCAGAAAAGAAAGAAGAAGAGTCAGAAGAAGAAGAAGAGTCAGAAGAAGAAGAAGAGTCAGAAGAAGAAGAAGAGTCAGAAGAAGAAGAAGAGTCAGAAGAAGAAGAAGAGTCAGAAGAAGAAGAAGAAGAGTCAGAAGAAGAAGAAGAAGAGTAAGAAAAGAAGAAGAAGAGTAAGAAAAGAAGAAGAAGAAGAGTGAGAAGAAGAAAAGAAGAAGAAGAGTGAGAAGAAGAAAAGAAGAAGAAGAAGAGTGAGAAGAAGAAAAGAAGAAGAAGAAGAGTGAGAAGAAGAAAAGAAGAAGAAGAAGAGTGAGAAGAAGAAAAGAAGAAGAAGAAGAGTCAGAAGAAGAAGAAGAAGAAGAAGAAGAGTCAGAAGAAGAAAAAGAAGAAGAAGAGTCAGAAGAAGAAAAAGAAGAAGAAGAAGAGTCAGAAGAAGAAAAAGAAGAAGAAGAAGAGTCAGAAGAAGAAAAAGAAGAAGAAGAAGAGTCAGAAGAAGAAAAAGAAGAAGAAGAAGAGTCAGAAGAAGAGTAAGTAGAAGAAGATTAGTTAACCGCTTATCGCTCCTCATTCATCTGAAGTCGATCGAACAAAGTAAAACCGAATAAAATATAAAAGAATATTTATTCACTAGAAAGACCCGTGAAAATTTTACGGTTGTCGTATTTTAATTTTTCTGATGAATTTTAATTCTTAAGAATGAGTAAGCTCATGGTGAATTCTACGACATTAAAATATACGTCGAAATTCCCTTGTCACATCGTTACATATTTGAGCTTAACAACTTTAACAAAATATGGCAATAACAATTATAAATATGAATGGAGGTCGTTATTTTAAAAAGTGGGTGCAAATGAAAAGATAAAAATAACTTTTTGCATTTCAGTGAAACAGACGTTAAACACTTCTAGTTTCACTTCCTTTAATTCATTTTCACATTGACGCCAAGTAGTGCCTTCCCCCCCCCTCTTTCCACAAGATCAAAACGGTTTAGTTCATTACTTATGAAGTGTGGGCGGGACGTAACGGTCGTGCGAACTAACAAAGGGAGAGGCAAGCACAATTACAATTTTTCTTCTTGTCATTGTACAATGCACACTGAAATTAAACAGCAGTCCCCAAGTGCACAAATACAGACGAAACACACGCGCGCACAAATACAGACGAAAAACACACACGCGCACAAATACAGACGAAACACACACGCGCGCACAAATACAGACGAAACACACACGCGCGCACAAATACAGACGAAACACACACGCGCGCACAAATACAGACGAAACACACACGCGCGCACAAATACAGACGAAACACACACGCGCGCACAAATACAGACGAAACACACACACGCGCACAAATACACACACGCGCGCACAAATACAGAAAACACACACGCGCGCACAAATACAGAAGAAACACACACGCGCGCACAAATACAGAAGAAACACGGGCACACGCGCGCAATACAGAAGAAACACGGGCACACGCAATACAGACGAAACACACCTACACACACACACACACACACAATACAGACGAAACACACATAGATCATCGAAAGAAAAACAGTAATGAAGTTTAAAATACATTGAAAATTGTCAGTGTTCATTTACGCAGGTCCTACATATAAAAGCTGTTCCTCAAGCACTTTGTTCTAGAACTGTCAAGTCCTATACGTTTCGATTTATGACTGACTAGGCAGAAGATATTCCCGCAGGACGCTGCCGTTTCTTTCTGCAGTAGACTGGTTGTCAACCAAGGCTATAGGATACAGTCTGCTCGCCCTGCTATTTAACCTATAGCTGGGTGGAAAAGAAATCTTTCCCGAAGGGTATTGGCGCCTAAATGAAAGTAACGAACCCGACTAGTATTCGAACCCGGCTCTATGATTTCTCATTCTGAGCCGTTATCCTTTACACCACATCAAGATCTAAAACATCGTCGTGATGGTGACAAATCAAACAAGTGGTACCCGGGGGGTGCAAACCGTCTTTCATGAGGTTTTCTGCACTGCTGCGACAGCGAGAATTAGAAATGGCCTCCAAGGAGAGTAACAAGCAGCAGGTTAGTTTCTGTACAACACCTATAAGCCCCAGGAGAGCCCTCCTACGGTTATACGGATTTCTTTTTAAAACACCATGTGCCCCCCCCCCCCATAATGTCAGAGAATCGTGTCTACCCTGGTATTTTAGTAAAATAGGCTGGTCTTTCTCGCCTTGGGCAAAGATTATTCTGAATTCAAATCGGGGAAAATTGCTTTCTCCCCCGAGAGGACAGTATTTCAAAAGAAATTTGTATAATTGTAAGAATGCGGGGCACATCAAAGTAGAACACATGGGAGTTTCAAGCTATAACGACCAAACATTTTTATACTAAAGTTCACACAATACAAGGCGTAAAAGTTACTAAAGATAGTGTTACTGTCAAAACGATTATGATGTTTGAGTTATATGATATGCATGGAAAAAGGATGTGGTAGAAAGTGAAATTTGTGATAAGGAGGAGGATAGGTAACAATTGATTTAACTTGGACAGAACCTACCTGTTAAGCAAAAGGATATAAATGTATGCTCGTTTAAAAATCATGTGAATTGTATGAATTAACGTATAAGACTTTGAGATCTTTTTCTTTTCTTTTTTCTATGCCTCTAGATTCCTAGGGGAATATGGGTCCGCAACAACACTTCGGTGTTCGCGGTTTCGGACGATCCTCTTCAGCCCGGCACATATCGTTCCGGCTGCCTTTATCTCTGCGTCACCAAGTCTCTTTTGGTCGACCGACTTTTCGCTTTCCTTGTAGATTCCTGCCTGATTATACTACAAGCAGGCTTGTGGAATGTGTGGCCGATTCATCCCCATTTCCGTTTCTTGATATCAATCTCGATTGGGGCTTGTCTGGTCCTGTCCCGCAGTTGGTCGTTGGAGACGACTTCCAGCCACCTGGTATTAAGAATGTTCCCGAGACATCGGTTCGTAAAGGTCTGAAGTTTGTAGGTGTTGGTCTTCGTTACCCACCAGGTTTCAGAGCCGTAAAGTAGGACCGACTTGACGTTGAAGATCTTTTTACTTACTGTCAACTAAAACATGGTGCAATGACTAAGAGCGATATCGTCGCGAGTTCTAACCTTCCAATAAGGCCACCCTTGGGAGTAAAATTAAAGATGGGGACCCAGACTAAGCGTGACCAACGCCAAAGACCTCCACGGCGAAACAAGCGGATGACAATGACAACAGATCTAAATGGTTGAACCAGCGGATGGAAAGAGCTACGCATCACTGACATACTACAGAAGGCGTCACTAGAAATTATAACAGAGTCAGCGACAGTGTGTTGCAGTTTCATAACTGGATTCTGCATGTCTTATTCAACGTGTGCCACAGAAGAAGGTCGTGAAATCAAGTGTGTGAGTTACTACCTGGAAAGTTGAGGTCCGACTTAAAGCAATTCACGCCATCGACACTTTCTTCTACTTTAATTTTGTTTCACCTCCAAATCTTGCCAAGCCAAATGTCGATAGGGAATGGACGACGGGAACAGGTTTTGGGGAAACTGGAACTTTCTAGTCCGGAACGTGCATATTGGTGGAGAATTTAGTTAACGACATCATCACAAAGTAGGCGATAAGCAAATGAAGATTTTTTGATACTAGATAAAGCCGACGACTAATTAAAACACTATATTTTCAAAATAAAGTTAGCAATAATAGAGGAATGATAGGGGGTAATGACTTATTTTTACGGCTTATCAACCCTTTGCAAATTATTTAAAGCCAGAATTGTTTTTTAGATTGTAGGAATTTTTTTTCGATGATAATGATTTAGTGATACAAGTTTTACTAATTAACCCATAGCTGAGGGGAGAAGAACTGGATTCATACCATTCCCAAAAATATTGCGCGTAAGTGAATATAACGAACATGACTGGAATTGGAACTCGGCTTTCCGATTCCAATTCAGAGCCATTATCCATTACGCCACCCGCACAGCCAAGCTTACAGCATCTGGTATTCCTTGTACCATCTAGATACTGACCAGGCCCGACGTTGCTTAACTTGCATTGTATAGGTTAAGTAAGCAATGGATAGCGGCTGGGATTGAGGAATCTGAGAATCGAGGTTCGAATTCCAGTCAAATCCATTACATTCACTTACGTGCTAATACCCTCGGGAAAGGTATGAATCCTCATCTTCTTCCCCACCCCAGCTATGGGTAAATAGCAGGATAGACTGGGTTCTAGAGCCTTAGAAGAAAACTCGTCTACCGTAGGAAGAAATGGCAAGCTACTGAGGGAAAAAATCTGCCTCGTCAGTCATGAATCGAAAGATACATGATCGCCTAAGCGTGTATCACGCATGGCACATAACTGATTGAGTCTTTGGCCTAGACTAACCAAACTACCTTTCAATGCATGCTTTTCCAAAGGGCATTAATGTAAAATAAATGCAAGAATCTGGGAGCAAAGTTGAAGTCATTCGCCATTCCACTTTCCGAGTCGATAGACATTACGCGACCCGCACACCCTTCTCCTCGGGCACTGACGCCGTTTTTTATTATTATTATTATTCTATTATTATTATTAATTATTATTATTTTTATTATTATTTAATATTTTTATTATTATTATTTTTATTTATTATTTTTATTTTTATTTATTATTTTTATTATTATTATTTTTATTATTTATTATTGTTTTTTTTATTATTATTATTTTTTTTATTAATTGTTTTTATTGTTTTTTATTATTATTTATTTTTTATTGTTTTTTATTATTATTTATTATTATTATTGTTTTTATTATTATTTATTATTATTATTGTTTTTTTTATTGTTTTTTATTATTATTGTTTTTTATTATTTATTATTGTTTTATTATTATTATTATTATTATTTGCGTTGATTCCCTTCTGGGTCACAATCAGTGACTTAAGGTCAGAAATGGCTCCATGACATTTTCCATTTATCATTTTTGTATATAAAAAAAAAAAAAAAAAAAAAAAAAAAAATCCCTTCAATGAGTCCATTGGAATCTTTTCTAACCAATCCGAGGGCTCCATCTACAACTGGAATTATTGGTGTCCTCATATGCCACATTTTTGAGATTTCAATTTTTAGGTGCTTGTATTTTTTTTTATAGTTTTTGAAGATCTTCAAAGAGACATTGCACTCTGCAGGAACTGCCATGTCAATAAGGCATATTTAATCTTTACGGTCTCTAATCACGAAGTCTGAGAGATTAACTTTGATTGTTCTATCTGTGTGTATTGTAAAGTCTCATAAAATTGTTACAGGTCCTATCTCCGTAACCGGGTCTGGTTGGTGTTCATACCAATTTCTTAATATTATTATCAATATTAAGATTATTTTAAACATATTCTTATTATTGTAGCTATAATAATAGCTACAATAAGAAGAGTATTATTAGTATTATTATTGTAACCATTATTATTACTGTTGTCATTATTATTGTAGTATCGTATGCAAATTAGATAGACCAGTATAAATAGAGAACAACTGGCGAACATAGGGTGGCTATGCCTAGCAAACCCAGTAGCTATTCAGGACAAGGAGAACTGTACTACTACTAAGCAGAGAGGCATGCAAAACATAACAATTACTTATATTGTAATTATTTTTTTTATTATGGTCCTTGTTACTATTATTATTTGTACTTTTGCAAATGTAATTATTTTTATTCCGTCAAATAACGTTAGAAAATTCTCGTTTTATTTTTACAGTTGCTTGTGTCAGCGTAAGTCAAAAACTATTCTGAGAGGAATTATGTTTTGTTTTCTGTTTTGCAGAAATCTCTTTGAAGTCAGGTTTAACGCTAAATTATTGCATTCTCATACCTGCCTCCGCACGTGGTTTATTTGCAGCTATCATGTTTTTTTTTATCGTTGTCTGCAAAACATAGATCCCCCACCACCACCAACCCAAATCGTCTTGCTAGAAATGAGAGAAGTATTTCAATACAAAAAGGTTTTTGTATGTTTTATTATTATTATTATTATTATTATTGACAGTCGGACTATTATCCACGTCATTGTTGTTATCACACCGTTTAGGCCGTTGTGCTCTCCGATCTTCATCGGGTGCTTGTCGATTCGGGAAACGTTTTCTGCTGAATTATTTTTAAATGAAGAGAAATGCTCGGAGGACAGATTTTGAACGCGTG
The DNA here is from genome assembly GCA_903632075.3 of Acanthosepion pharaonis. Taxonomy (NCBI): domain Eukaryota; kingdom Metazoa; phylum Mollusca; class Cephalopoda; order Sepiida; family Sepiidae; genus Acanthosepion; species Acanthosepion pharaonis. The sequence goes on along the minus strand of CAHIKZ030000063.1, from coordinate 547,634 downwards.
GAAAACACTAGTTGGTTTCAGTGAGAGAAAAAAGGAATGAAAGGGAGAAAAAGGAATGAAAAAGAGAGGACGACGACAAGAAGAAGAGGAGAGAGAGAAAAAGAAAAGAATGACAAGAAAGAGAGAGACGACGACAAGAAAGAGAGACAAGAAAGAGAGAGAGAGAGAGACGACGACAAGAAAGAGAGAGAGAGAGAGAGAGGACGACGACAAGAAAGAGAGAGAGAGAGAGAGAGGACGACGACAAGAAAGAGAGAGAGAGAGAGGACGACGACAAGAGAGAGACGACGACAAGAGAGAGAGGACGACGACAAGAAAGAGAGAGGACGACGACAAGAAAGAGGACGACGACAAGAAGAGGACGACGACAAGAAAGAGAGACGACGACAAGAAAGAGGACGACGACAAGACGACGACAAGAAAGAGAGAGGACGACGACAAGAAAGAGAGGACGACGACAAGAAAGAGAGGGACGACGACAAGAAAGAGAGAGACGAGACAAGAAAGAGAGAGAGACGACGACAAGAAAGAGAGAGAGAGAGAGGACGACGACAAGAAAGAGAAGAAAGAGAGACGACAAGAAAAGAGAGAGAGACGACGACAAGAAAGAGAAAGAGAGAGAGAGAGGACGACGACAAGAAAGAGAGAGAGAGAGAGGACGACGACAAGAAAGAGAGAGAGAGAGAGAGGACGACGACAAGAAAGAGAGAGAGAGAGAGACGACGACAAGAAAGAGAGAGAGAGAGAGGACGACGACAAGAAAGAGAGAGAGAGAGAGAGGACGACGACAAGAAAAGAAGAGAGAGAGGACGACGACAAGAAAGAGAGAGAGAGACGACGACAAGAAAGAGAGAGAGAGAGGACGACGAGAGAGAGAGAGGACGACGACAAACGAAAGAGAGAGAGAGAGAGAGACGACAAGAAAGAGAGAGAGAGAGAGACGACGACGACAAGAAGAGAGAGACGACGACAAGAAAGAGAGAGAGAGGACGACGACAAGAAAGAGAGAGAGAGAGGAGACGACAAGAAAGAGAGAGAGAGAGACGACGACAAGAAAGAGAGAGAGGACGACGACAAGAAAGAGAGAGAGAGAGACGACGACAAGAAAAAGAGAGAGAGAGAGGACGACGACAAGAAGAGAGAGAGAGACGACGACAAGAAAGAGACGAGAGAGAGAGAGAGGACGACGACAAGACAAGAAAGAGAGAGAGAGAGAGAGAGGACGACGACAAGAAAGAGACGACGACAAGAAGAGAGGACGACGACAGAGAGAGAGAGGAGAGAGGACGACGACGACGAAAGAAAGAGAGAGAGAGAGAGAGACGACAAGAAAGAGAGAGAGAGACGACGACAAGAAGAGAGAGAGAGAGACGACAAGAAAGAAGAGAGAGAGAGAGACGACGACAAGAAAGAGAGAGACGACGACGAAAAGAGAGAGAGAGAGACGACGACGACGACAAGAAAGAGAGAAGAGAGAGAGACGACGACAAGAAAGAGAGAGAGAGAGAGGACGACGACAAGAAAGAGAGAGAGAGAGACGACGACGACAAGAAAGAGAGAGAGAGAGAAAAGAGAGAGAGAGAGAGGACGACAAAGAAAGAGAGAGAGAGACGACAAAGAAAAGAGAGAGAGAGGACGACGACAAGAAAAAGAGAGAGAGAGAGACGACGACAAGAAGAGAGAGGACGACAAGAAAAAGAGAGGACGACGACAAGAAAAACAAGAAAAAGAGAACGAAAGAAAAAGAGAGAAGACGAAAAAAAAGAAAACGACAAGAAAAAAGAGAAGAAAAGAAAAAGAAATATAGAAATTAAATTAAACTACCTGGTTCTGTTTCATCCTCAAGTGAATTTTGAATTAACTAATTTTGAAATTTACGGAGCTTTATAAGCATATACATTCGTAATATTAGTTTCAATGGATATGGAGAAAATTAACCATTTTAATAAGGGGCGGTAGGGTATTCACTTTAATTTAATTTCTATAATTGAATTGGAAGTGTTTAGCTTCTGTTTTTGAAACATGGAATCATATTTTTAAAAATAATAATTATAATATAGGCTCTACTTGTGTATCAAGCACTGTTTTTTTTTTTTTTTTTTTTAAATAAAAAATAGTAAAGTTCGGATTATTAACCTAACGGTTCTTTCCTATTTTTCAATATATTTGCACTCACATTATATTTTAAAAGTAACATTATATATATATATATATATATATATATATATATATATATATATATATATATATATATATGTTCTCAGCAGATAGGAATTTGATCCTCAACAGGAAACAAGGGATAAACTTAGTTTCCTGTTGAGGATTGAGTTTCCAGTTTCTTCTAAAAAAAAATTATTCTTTTTTACTCTCAGCAGCCCATTATTGCCTTGCTTGGGATGAATTAAAAAACAAAAAGTAATGGCGGACTGGGTCTATAAATATTAGTTGTCAAGAATTAAAGCGAGGGACATCCCCAGCTACAATGCTAGCATTTAAAAAATACATGACAGAAAGAAAAAAAGGTTACAATTAAATGCTATGCAAAAAAATGTGTATTTTTTAGTAATTACTGTGTACATATTACTAGCAGAAGATATCAACTATAAATACAGAATGTTATAATTTAAATTTTTATTTCGTTAATTTTAAGTAATTGTTAAATAATTCACTGCCCAATTTACGCATTAACAGATATTTCAAAAGCCCAACAGGAAAGTACACACAGTCGACTATATTATGAAGAATCGATTGGGTTCACGAGATTGAGTGAATTTGCCAATAACTGCTTCTGCATCCATTTCATCTAACAATTCCTTTTTCAATGGAAAGCCACATATCGAATTCTAAATTCTGAAATCAGCGAATTTCTTAACCCTGTCTTTATTATGTTAGCTTTGAAAATGTCCTTCATAGCGACAAAAATCGTTCAGAAATATATAAACTGCACTGAATCACAAAGAACTGTACAAAATAATAGAAGTATCATTTGAGGACTTTCAACAGCAACTAAAATACATAGCACATGTGACCGTAAGAAAAAATAATGATGATCAAAATATTTACATTCTACATCACTTCAAACAAAAGGTTAGCAAGGAAACTCCCATCAATACTGGAAAGAGCAATAGCAATTATTGGACTTCGGAAACGTATTCTCATCAAAAATTGTTTAAAATAAAATTTAAAAAATTATAAAATTCGATCGAATGTACAACTTGCTGCTCAAACAATGAATCTATATATAAAAGTCTGTGCCTGCCATTAGTCCGTTCGTCATACCCTTTAAAATATCCATACATTGACAATCGAAATTTTAGTTGAGAAGTGCAAACAGACAAGTGGGTACAAAGTAACATCGGTTTTCCTGATGTACGTAGCCTATTACAATAAATTTGCAATTCTTTAATTTGTCAGAAAAAATGTTTTGATTTTACATACGAGTTACCCCCATTATTTAAAAAAAAAAAACAAAAAAAAACAAATTAAGGATTAAAATAACAGATTATTTTATTAAAAAAAAAAAAAAAAAATACATTCAAAATTTTTTTGGCATATCTTTCATAAACATATATATATATATATATATATATATATATATATATATATATATAAAATAAAAAAAAAAAAAATATATAAATTTCGATCGAATGTACCATTGGCTGGTCTACCAATGAATCTATATATAAAATTCTGTGACTTCCGTTACATAAATAGATTGCGTTTAAATTCTAACAAACAGACATGAACGAACTAATTTAACCCCAGACGAGGTGCAAAGAAAATTAATTTATTTTGACGAGAATTAATCGACAGGTGTTGGTGGTCTGATTCGACTTCCAAGACAAAGCACTTTTGAAGGAGGTTGGATAGGGTGGGTGGAGGGGAGTGGAATGTAAACACTAATTAAGAAAGCCGACATCTGCTTTCTCTCGTTTTTTTTTTGTTTCATGCGTAGACCTTGTGACGTCACTTCAGATACGGCTAACAGCTGATCCGTCATATTAGGTCAACCAGCACTGACTACAGAAGGAAGGAAAATTAAATAAAATTAATATTTTCGTTCGTTTGTTTGTTTTTATTCGTAATGAAGGTTAACAACCAAGATAAATTTTTAAATGGCTTTTAATGGGAGAAAATAATTGACCTGCAAAATGCACTAATTACTCAAAGTAATTTTAATGTCCTCAACGCTATATCCAGCTTTTCTTCGTTCAATACCGAACGAGGTTAACCAAATTAACTTGAGAGGAGGAATTTGACCGCAAGATGGAATCGATTTCAGATTATCGGATAGTAACTTGAAAGTGTAGGTGACTTAAAGTCATAGCAACAAAAGGTTCTTCAACGCTTTGAGCCCTGACTACCAGTGGTAGAGAAAAATGGCGTAATGCCCAGCCACCGGTTGAATTGGTGGGTAAAGACTTGTAACTATTTTTATATCTACCGTGAAACATTACATACCAGTTATTTGCGAATTTTGACTCAGGAGCTCAGGTAGAAGGGTTAAAATTGTTCAGGAACGCAGGGCTCGAATGGGTTAAAGAGAATTCGCCCACATAAGCGTTATATCCCAAACTGTCGTCCCTTCGGAGATAGCTGGCACGCACGCCGACGGAGAGTCGTACGTTGACGCCGGTACCCCCCCAACGCCGACGGAGAGTCGTACGTTGACGCCGGTACCCCCCAACGCCGACGGAGAGTCGTACGTTGACGCCGACACGCAAATAATACACACACTCACACATTAACGAACCAAATCCTCACACTATTGTTGAAGTGATCGCTAACATTTTTTGTCGAGATTTACAAACTACGTTTCGTTCAATTTCGCAAACCAATCAATGAAATTTAAATAAGCTGATTTGCTTGGAAAAATACTTTGACAAAAACTCTACCCCACGGTTTAATAATTCCTTTAATCTAATTTTATACGACATCATGATAAACTATATTTTTTAAGAGAATATATATTCCTTCTTCCATTTTAACGGCGAAGAATAATTTCGTAGGATTTCTTACTCTTGAGCATCCAAGATACATCTGACCATGCGTAAATATTTTTTCACGAAATCAAATTCCAACCTTTTGAAGCGTTCGGCCTTGCGGTTCCCGCAAACGCAGGGCAAACTAGAAACTGGATTCATATATACACACACACACACACACACACACACACACACTTAAAACTTAAAGAAATGATACACCACAAAGAAAAAAAAACAATATTGTATGTTTATTAAATAAGTACTTGTTATTGTAATAATTAAATTGTTTTTACAATAGTCAGAGTATTTTTATGTTAAATAAAAAACTTAATTTTTCCACAGAATTAATGAAAATTTATTGTATTAAGCTAAGCACCCTAAAAAACAACAACTCTACTTTGTACCCACTTATCTCTTTGCACTTCTTCCCAAAATTGGGTTTCGATCTGTCAGGATCTCGACTTGAGTCACTTTCTCACAGAAGTGACATGGCTTCCCTTCAGTCTCTTCTACAAATATTTTCATGGCAACTGTTTTTCTGAGCCTTTCCCCACCCTAGTGCCTCGCCGACATGAATTTAAGCGTGCTACTAGATTGGCATTTAGGTCCCACCCCTTTTACTGTTGAAATGGTGAAATGAAACTCTACTCCAACAGTTTTGCTTATTTGATTCCCCGATATCTAAAATCTCCAAAAATTTTAATGCACCGTCAATCGTCATCTATTTTCTTGAACACCGTTCATCTTTTATCATTTCCATATGCTTAATTTTTACTCTCACTTTCACTCTCTGTAATACTCTGCATGTTAGTGGCATTCCCGCCTTGCTTGGGGTGAAATGATTCAAAAAAATTAGAGGGCGTGACGGACGGGCGGACGGACGGACTAACACTTGGGAAAGATATTAATCGTCATCTCCCTCCAGCTATGGGTTAAATAGCAGGACAGACTGGGTCCTATAGCTTTGGATGGCAACTGGTTTAGGAGAAGGACAACTCTGAATTCAAAACCTGCGGAGGGTCGTTTGGGGACCTTGTGGCACGTAGTGCACCAGGTCTCTGTATTCGGCCCCTCAAAAAGTGTGGTTGGTTGTGCGCAAAACCCTGATCACCATAATCAAATCATGTGTGCTGGTGTCTGGTTGTCGGTGTCTTGCTACTTGACTCTCATACGTGTAATACGATGGGAGTGTCCTTTATATATATATATATATATATATATATATATGGAAACGGCAAAATAAAATATTCTCATTGCGAATAACTACTTAAGGAAACTCAACTTCAGTAACAGTTTCGCTGGTCGGATACCTTGTGCAGCTAACAACAGGAGACGAATGATTAAGTTACTCTTTAACATACTTACAATTTAGGGAAAATACTTTTTGCTATCAAGTGTGAATTATTTATGATAGAAGAAAAATACATTTTTAAAAGTCTCTGTGTATTATGTTACACGTAAAATAAGTTTTTCCAAAAAATATTTTTCTATGAAGATATTTTAATAGGAACCGTTTTTATTTAATTAAACCAAATTAGCCGAATGTGTGTTAGGTTTTACTACTCTCTTTCACCTAAAATAAGGCCCAAGAACCACTCAAGACAGAAAGTTATTAAATGAGGTTATTTTACGGGCGTAAGTGCAGATTATGAAGATATGTCGGGTAGATGACAGTTGAACAGAGTCCTGAAGGTTTGGTTTATTTTGTTTTACGGCATAACAACACCTCAAAAAGTTAATTCTGTATTGTCATATTCACGACGTTTCGGCCGTTGTACGCTCCGGCCTTCTTCAGGATTTATATTTCCGAAATGAGGTATTGTAACTAGTTACATTATTTCCATTGTCCAGACTTGTCCTTATCTGTATGCTGGCGTTTCTGAAGATTAGTTCGATGATTAGATTAGAGGATTGTTTGGTTGATTTTGTTTAGTAGCATATCAACACCTCTATGGGTTATTTAATGCCGAAAGCTAAATATTTTGAACACAGTTTTATGGTACCAGCCAGTTAAATATATTTTGAACGTAATCGTATGCCTTCAACTCCAGATAAAATGTATTATTGGTCATTTCGCTAAAAAAATGTATTGTTGGTAATTTTACTATAAAAAAAAAAAAAATGTATTTTTATACTTTCATTGTGTTTTTTTTTGAAGGTTCACTATTTGCACATAGTTGGGATACCATCCGAAGTCAGGGTGAACCTGGGAACAACAGCAATTATGAGGCGCTTCTGCGGTCCTCAAAACCTCCAGTCTCTCGATCAGAGGCCTTGCTGCCGGATGTAGTTTATCGTCATACCGAGAACTAGCGAAACTAGGGAATATAGCTAGTTAGAACATTATCAATAACAATAGAGCAACAAGAGGCCAACGATGGTCTGTGTGGGGGGAGCGTATCATAGGGGGGGGATAATTCAGCGCCTATCAAGCTGTGGAGACACTTTTGGACTGTCAACTCAAAAGTAAGGAATAAACAGCTCCAACGACAACCTGGCAGCAATATACCATTTTTAGTTTGATTTGTCACGAACAGAGAAAAGTAATTTGTCATAGAAGTTACCTTACCCCTCTAAAATTTATCAAAATTGGTTCTGCGTCACGCCAGAAGGTTTTTCTCGTCTGAGTTCATCCTTCAAATATACCATTCATCCATGCATGGAATACTGTTGCCATATATGGTCTGCTGCCTCAGCCATTCGGCTGGGGCAGCAGACCAGATATGGCAAAATCCTAAAGACAGATATGACAAAATCCTAAAGACAGATATGCAATGTGATCCGTCCTGACTTGGCATCTCGACTCCAGTCACTTTCTCACAGACGCAATGTAGCCTCCCTCTGTCTTTTCTGTAAATATTTTCATGGCATCTTCTCTGACAAGATATTTTCACTGGTGTCCCGTCTGCATTAATTTTAGCGTGCTTCTCGGTTGGCATCTCGGTCCCAACCTTTTACTCTCGAAACAAATAATTGTAACCGCCTCTTCTACACCAAGGGCTTCTTCTTTCGCACTTCCCGACAATGGAACTCCCTTCCTCTTACTTGCTTCCCCGATAACTATACTCTACAAAAATGTAAACGTAATGTCAATGGACGTCTCCTGTTGCCTTAATAACCATTCTTATCCTCCTCCCTTCCTCTTTTTATTCTTTCCTCAATCACCACTATATACAGTCTTTTCCCTTATTTTCACTCTCTGTAGCCTCTTGCGTACTAGTGGCATTCCTACCTTGTTTGGGATGAAATGCTTAAAAAATAAATAAACATTTTCAGCAAGATATCAACTATGTAAATTTTTTTTTGTCATTGTACTAAGTCGACTTGTATTTCCTCCCCTGAACATAGCTACATCGAACTTACTGAATTGAATAATTCAGTAATGTTTAAAATATTAATAATCGTAACTAATTCAGCAAACATGCTATTTTTGTCTTATTTTAATACAGTCGAATCCCTCATATTCGAAATCCCGTATATCCGGACATGATTTTGATGAGTCTGTTTGAACTATTTGGGTGGTATGTAACCAATTTGAAATTTCTGTTTTTCAGGAAATTTACTTTGGATAATTGCCTATGCTTATTTCCCCCTAATGGCTTGTATTAGTGCAAAAGATGATGAGAATAAGAGGAAAGGATGACAACGAGACACATCTGCAACAAGATAGAGACGAGATGCATAAATTGTGATGAAACCTGGAGCGAAATTGTAAAAGCTATTGAAAAGGTTGTCAGGTTTATGGAAAGAAAGCCAGCATTCAGCTGTGACGATTCCAATTGTGTCTTTCTTTTACAAAAAATTTCAAGAACGAAAGCAAAACGAAATGCGGAAAAAGTTGAGAATGACATTAGAAGAGAAAGAATCGTCATGAAACAGCGATTAAAAAATCCTCGTTACATTATTTGTTTTGCATACGTGGCAGACTTAATTTAATGAATTTTCATTAACATTACATAATTTATTTCATTTTCCTTAAAATTAATTCCGTTATATTTCACTCATCATTAGCTTATTTTGTTTACTATAAAACATTGATAATAATTGTTAAACCTGATTTCAGTTCTTTGATCTTAATTTAAATATAACCTCTCATATCCGGAAGGCCTTCTTAGTCCGGTTTTCAGGGATTCTACTGTAATTAGGTATAGTTTTAAGAAAATCTAATTCAACAATTTATTTTAAATTATTTAGACGAGGAATACCCGTGAAAAGTTCACGGTTTTCCTAAGTTAATATTCTGATGAATCTTAATGCTTGAATGAGCTCGTGGCGAGTTCTACGACAATAAAATATCCGTAGAAATTGCCCTATAGCATCGTTAAATATTTGAGCTTAACAACTTTAACAAAATTTTGCAATAACAAATCATAAATAGAATGCAGGCCGTTATTTTAAGTAGCAGGGGGTACAATGGAAAAAAACAACATCTTATTGCGAATCACTGCCCTGTGGAACACACTCCCAAGAGGATATTTTCCCGATCACTACAATCTTAACCTGTTCAAGTCTAGAGTTAATCATTATCTTTCATCTTATCCATATAAACTAACCCTACCGCTAGTGGCATCGGGCCTTGTACAGAGTGAACCTTACTATTTAAAGAAAATATTTTGAAAACTTTTTCCATTTCACTGAAACAGACGACAAACACTTCCATCTTCCCTTCTATATAGCCTCTCTGATATGGCTTTCCCGTCTTTCCACGCGATCAAAACGAGGTAGACCATTATTTATAATGGTATTGACAGGACGCAACAGTCGTGCCAAGAGGGGGGATACAAGCAGAATTATTATTTAGATAATTCTATTTTTTTTCGGCTCTATTCAACTAATTTGTAGTAATATGAAATAGTATACGGCGACAATGCTTATTACGAACGCTGTAAGCTTTCTAACTTAATTTGGAAAAGGTAGATATAAATTCTTTGTACATATACATAAATTAAAAGCAGAAGCATGGCTTATATAGAGCAATTTTTGAAAATTTGACTTAAGAGACGAAATATTAAAAGATGCTGTTTTTAAATAATTGATATGCAAATTAAATGTTACCGCCAATGTTGTAAAAAAGTCATTTGTTAGTAATATATAGAAAAAGACTGATAATAAATTATTTTATGTGTTACATATGGGACTTGTTTGGACTTCATAGAGAATTTATGGTGCTATGCAGGCTGCCCATTAAAAAAAAAAAAAAAAAAAAAAAAAAAAAAAACGTAAAGTCAGACGTGAGACAACCGTTGAAAACTGGTGACGACTGAAAAATTCAGGAAGCATTTCTGCACATTTCGTCAAACCCCATATCGGATAGTCTTTGAAAAGTACGATTACTTGACGCTCAAAATCAGTGAATTGTTTCGCCATACGTGAATGACAGAACGAAAGACGAAAGTTGTTTACAAATAACCTTGAAATCGCGAGTCACAAGACCGAGCAGCAATCATAAAAGAACCAATCAGAGTCAAGTAATTACACGAGAGTCGAATGATTAGCCAAGGTCATGAATACTCAAGAAATTTATTCAAGGTTATTCAAGGTCAATTATTCCTGAAAGATAAAACAAGGATACTAAATTTGCCGCTTTTATTTTACTGGGCAAGATAAGTAAATATCGTAAATATTGTCCTTTTACAGATATCTGTCTATATCTCTGAGATGAGGTATTATGATTAATTGCCTTATTTAAATTATTCAGGCTGTTATCTTCATTTCTATTGCCATATTCACAACGTTTCGGCCGTTGTACGCTCCGGCCTTCTTCAAGTGATTGGAATTTCGAACCGAACCCTTTATTTCGTCCACTGCGTTAGACTGAAACTGGTAACGACTGAAACAATCAAGGGAAAATTTTTGGCACATTTCGTCAATTCCCATATTTGATGTTCTTTGAAAAGTACGATTACTTGACGCTCAAAATCAGTGAATTGTTTCGCCATACGTGAATGACAGAACGAAAGACGAAAGTAGTCTGCAAATAACCTTGAAATGCCGAGTCACAAGATTGAGCAGCAATTAATGAATCATAAACGAACCAATCAGAGTTAAGGAATTACACGAGAGTCGAATGAATATTCAAGGTCAATTATTCTTGAAAGAAAACAGTGATGATAAATTTACCGCTTTTTTTTCTTTTTGGACACACTGTAGTAAGACAGTGACGACCTACCCTCCCATTTCCGTTGTTGGTCTTGTATCGTATTTTTATATATTGCCGTGTGTCAGCAGTACAGAATGGGAAGTTCTGTGGTCAGGCGGGAACGCTGACAAAATTTCGTCTGACACGAATTTATGAAAGGTAAAAGTTGACATTATTTCATGAAGCAATTTTTCATTTTCTTAATCATCTCGCTATGTTAATATAATTTATTTCAGCGTTTCACTAGTGGATTAAATCGTTTTAAATCATATCCGTAGACTTAGGCAGTGGAACGAGAACAGACAGCCCCCGTAGATTAAATAAAGTGTTCAGTTCAGAATTCCCTGTAGGTTGGCCAGCACCTGAAGAAGACCAGAGGGCACAACGGCCGAAACGTTGTAACAACAAAGATAACGATAATAGTCTGTATGTAAATAATTTATTGTAATTTTTGTTATAGAAGATTTATATTCGGCATTAACACAAGAGTGGATTGTATCGTTAAATTAGCCAATCGAACCCGTACTGAAATTTAACTATCTGGATAATGTATTAACAAGCAACGGGAAATCGTAGAACATTCTGAAAATCAGAACAGAGAAAGGTGCCTTCCAAAAGCTAAGTAAAGTATTAAGACACAAAGTTCGTTAGAAAAAGAGAAAAGACTGATTAATTATGTAACTTCCACCCTTCTTAGTGCTGGGTATGACGATAAACTACATCCGGCAGCAAGGCCCCTGATCAAGCGATTGGAGGTTTTGAAGAACATAGAACCACCTCTTAATTGCTGTTTTTCCCCAGATCCACCCTTACTCGGGGTGGTAGCACCTGTTCGGGTCCCATGGGGAAATAATGAACATTATTAAAAGTATAAAAATACATTTTTATATTAAAAATTACCAACAAGACATATGCATTGTGATTCATTGAGCCTAGAAGATTCCTCAACAGAATGCAAAAAGCACTGAACGCTGGTCGCTCCCTACAAAAATTTATATCACTTGTATATCCTTGATTGATCCCGCTTCTAATGCTCTGGAGGGAGCGGCTTGGAGAAAAAAAGACGCGGTTCTTGGGGTACAATCCGTTGGGTTACGTATACTTGGATGGAACGGTGAAATAACGGATGGCGGTTCAGATAGAGCAATCGGGGAGCCGAGTTCGAATTCCAGTCGAATCCATTACATTCGACTACGTACGAATACCCTTGGGAAAGGTTATGAATCCTCTTCTCTCGTAGACCTTGGGTGGTAACTGGTCTACCGCAGAAAGTAATCGCAATCTACTGCGGGGGAAAAATATGCCTCGTCAGTCATGTATCGAAAGATACATGATCCCATACGAGTGTATCACGCATGGCATATAACTGATAGTTGAATGAGTATCACCACGTAATTTAGTGAGTAGCGGCACTATATCGAGTATAGTCAGCTTCTTCGTCACCGAGACCCATTGATCCAGTAGTATGATGTTTGGGTTCCATCGTAACGGTCCGGGTTCGATTCTCGAT